>KE371507.1:774559-806326 GCA_000418225.1 Zizania latifolia | reverse complement strand
CGCGCGCCACCGCACGCGCTGACGAGCTTGCGCACCGCCGCACGTGATAAGGAGAGAGGGCAGGGGAGAGAGAAGGCTGCTGGCTAGGGTTAGGGTTAGGGGAGTAGGTGGAGGGAGAGAGTGAAACCTAGGGTTTGGAGGAGGAGGTAGGAGAAGGCTTGAGGTGGAAGAAAGGGGTATGGAGGCAATTTTCAGATTTTTCCTTTAATTCAAAATTGCTCAAGTGTTCCATGGTGCATGACACACATATTTATAGCAATAGGTGGTAAAGGAAAAGACCCTTCTACCCCTAGGGTTTCATCACACACACACACGCCCAAGGGGCAAAAATGGAAAACATCTCCGAATATTTTTTATTCGGTGCCGGACAAAACTTGACGCACACGACTCCGCTAGAATTTTCACGCCGTTTCCACCTTTCACTGATATGTGTGACGGTTTTACGCCGAAACCGCCAAAGCGCCCGCCGCCCTTGCGTCGTGCACCCGGATTGGACCGACTCGACCCCGTGGCTCCTCAGCTTGGCAATTGGCCGTCCGTGTACCTGACTCGCACCGACCAACGCCATGGTAGGTCATCCGCTCGCCGCCTTCGCACCGTGTACCCGGATTGGACCGGCTCGACCTCGCGACCCCTCTGTCCAACGATCGACCATCCGTATACCTGAGTCACACATGGGCGACACCACGGTGAGTCATCTCCGCTCGCCGCCTTCGCTCCATGTACCCGGATTGGACCGCCACGATCTTGACTCCTCAGTCCGACGACCGTACGTCCGTGTACCTGAGTCACTTGCGAGCAACACCACGGCGAGTCCTCTGCCTCCTGTCAGAGGTCTTCCGCTTTCATCTTCTCGTTGACAATTACTCATCATCTGGGAGCCATGAGGCCCACGGTCTTTACCATGGCTCCTCACTTGCTGGAACTTTGGAGTCCTTGGCCCGGTAATATTTAACACTTTGGTACGGAAGTGTTTCCGTCTTCGCCTTGACTCCGAAGACCGGTGCTCCACGTACGTCAGCTTCAGGGGGCTCGGGGCCTGGACTTTAGGGACTTGGACTTGGGTGATAGCGACAGTGCTCCGGAGCTAGCCTTCTTCAGAGTAAACATACTCCTCGAAGTACGTCATGAGCTAGGCCACCGAAGATATAGGCTTCCTGTGAAGCTTGTCTAGAAAGCCTGGATTGGTCACCCCTTCGCGAGCGGGGTCAACCACCGATGACATGGAGAGGCCTTTTATCTAAGAATTCATAAAGGCGAAGCGCTATGAGTATTGACACAGTGTCTCTCCAGGTTGCTGCTTCACTTGGAACAGGCTCCCGGTTGACATGGACACCACGAAGGTCCCTTGAAAATTATTTGTGAATTTCTTGCGCAGGTGTTCTCATGACCTTACAAAGTCAGGCTTCAGGGACCAGAACCACTGAAGGGCTATCCCTTCGAGGGCCAAAGGGAAGCACTTTGCCATGGTATCTCTTTAGCCTCCGCTAGCTTCGATAGTGAGGCCATAGGAGCGGTCGAACTCATCGGGGTCCGAGTCCCCGGAGTACTTGGGCAAGTTCGTAGCTCGGATCTTCAAGTGGAAGCGCACCATCTGCAAGTCTGGGTGTAGCGGTGACCCTTCGTCGAAAGAGGCATTCTGCCTCCGCTCTTGGGGCTCCTGATCACCGTGGTCACTCACAGTGACGATGACCGACGACCTCGGAGGGTCTTCGGCGTGCGGACCTAGCTGGCTGCATTTTGCCGTCACCTCATGACTTCAGCCTTAAGCAAGGCCAGCTTAGAGGCCTGCGCATCATCAATGGCTCTGCTTCCTCCAAAGTCTGGCCCCGGGTCTTGTGATCAAACGTAGTCAGTCCGCAGCGCCCTCGAGGGCAGAAGCCTCGTGCTCTGAGGGCCTACGGCCCCTGGCGGGGTGGATGCTAGGGGGGCTACAGCTGGGCCTCCGGGCATGAAGTTGTTAGCCGAAGGGGGGACTGAGGTGTACTCCTCGGTCCTTGGAAAGGTGCCCTCCGCTGGGAGGCCAGCGGCCTATCCTACAACCGCTAGAGTGACATTTGCGTCACGGAGGTTAGTGGCGAACTCCGCAATCCTTGAGCCTGAACCCACTGCTAGGGGTCCTTCTAGATCTGGCAGGTCCCGCGCACTTGACTCGGGAGGGGGGCCCTTCGGGTGCAGCGAGGCCTACGCTACTCAGAGGGACCTCCGAGTAGGAGCTGTGCTCTTGCTTTTCTTCGGAGGCATGTCCTGAAGGTTGGTGGTAGAGAGGCTAGTCTAGAACTAGGATCCCCACGGACGGCGCCAGCTATTGGCGTAATCAGAAAATACTCAACAGGTTTTTAGTGTTTAGAACCTCGAAGGGTTCGGAGTATAGACAGGGGTTCGAATTCTGCCCAAGGCTTCCGAAATGGATAATAACCTTCGTGCAGAAGTAGTACTGATTAACACTACAAGTGTTCGATCCCCTTTTACCCTACCGAGGGGAGGGTATTTATAGGCACAGTTACAACAGTGTAATACGAAGTTACTCCCTACATCTAACCGACTATTACAGTGTGAATAGTAAATTTACATAGGGGTAGTTTAATAACTCTCCGTGTGAACGGACCCAAACGCACGTCTTGTCCGAGGAGACAAGGAGCCCATGGTTTTGGAGTCACCCTCAGGTGGTTTTGAGCCTCACAGCCATACAGGCGAAGGGGGGGTCTAGCTTCGCTAGGTGGCTTCGAGCTATTGGTCCGCAAGGGGCTCCAAAACGATCTTTAATGAGGCACCGACCTGCTTCTTCGAAAGGGGCTTCGCTGCTGCTGTTATTAAAGCCCTGTTAGGGTAAAAGTAATTTCCCCCAACAGAAACATATTTTAGTAGAATACCATATGTCAAATTCTTGAGTAAATTTGAGGTACCTGAGTATACGCTCGACGATGTGAAACATGATGAGAAGCTTAAAATCGGACGCACAAACAAACAGAAAATTAAATGTCTGGCCTTGACGCAGTGAGATACAAAAGTGACCCGATCATGCTGCGATATTGTTTTTGATCAACAGGATCACCATCCTTGTCAGGATCTAAAGTAAAAGTAGCTCCCATCGGTGTAGAAATTGGCTTACAATTTTCTATATTAAAACACCGAAGAAGGTCCTTGGTGTACTTACTTTGATGAACAAAAGTGCCATCTTTTGTTTACTTGATTTGTAGTCCCAAAAAATACGTCAACTCACCCATCATACTCATCTCAAATTCTCTGCACATAGTCTTAGAAAACTAGGAAAGCAAAGATGAGATGAACAACCAAAGATGATACATCCACATAAATCTGAACAAAAAATTAATCATTGCCTTGCTTAAAAAGAAACAAAGTTTTACCTACTTTTTCCTATAACAAAACCTTTTTTCAAGCACAAAAGTTTTTAACCTATCATACCATGCTCTAGGGGCTTGTTTCAGACCATATAAAACTTTAGACAACTTAAAATCATAATTCAGAAACTTAGGATTTTCAAAACCAGGTGGTTATTTAACATAAACTTTCTCATTAATGAAACCATTAAAAAAGTACTTTTAACATCTATTTGGTACAATCTAAAACCTTTAGATGTAGCAAAGGCTAAAAGAAGTCTAATGGCTTCAATTCTAGCAATAGGAGCAAATGTTTCAACAAAATCTAAACCTTCCACCTGAGTAAATCCTTGAGCAATAAGTTTAGCTTTGTTTGTAACAATTACACCATCCTAATTCTGTTTATTTCGAAAAACTCATTTAGTTCCAATAATGTTATGTCCTTGAGGAGGTTCAACCAAATTCCAGACTTTATTGCGTTCAAAAATTTCAAGTTCTTTATGCATGGCATTGGTCCACGATTCATCAGTTAGTGCATAAGTAATATCTTTGGGTTTAAAAGAAGCTACAAAAGCTGAATGAGCATGAGAGTCAGAAGAAGTAAACCTAGAATGAGTGACATGCTAATTTAGATTACTAATTATTTGTTTAGGAGGATGTAGACGTTGAATATGTAAAAGAGCAGAAACATTTAGAGAAGTATCTTGTACAACATCTTCAAGGGATAAAGTGATCTCCCGTGGAACATTAGAAGTTATAGAAACTTCATCTCCTTATGGTCGGTATTGCTCCTCGACTGCTTCTAAATGCTGGTCGGACCTGACCCAGACGTTGGTCTGACCGCTAGCCACATCATCATATTCGTCATCACTTTCTTCAACAAAGATGTTTTCAACCTCCCCCTGAATCTGTGCACCTGTACTTGTAATATTAGGTTTAGTACTAGGACTGACCTCTTCAAAAGTGACTTCACAAGTCTCTACAATCTTGTTAGTTTCTAACAAGTATATGGTAGCCACGAGTATGAGCGGGATAACCAAGAAAAATACTGTCTTGAGATCTCGCTCCAAATTTATCTAAATTTCCAAATTTCAATACAAAACATTTGCACCCAAAAACTCTTAAGTGAGAAACACTAGGTCTATTACGAAAACAAAGCTCATAAGAAGTTTTGCACAACTTTGATCGTAAGAAAACTCTATTTAAAATATAACAAGCTGCATAAATTGCTTCAGCCTAAAACTTCCTAGGAGTCTGATGTTCGTGTAGCATATTCCTAGCCATCTCAACCAAAGTTCTATTCTTTCTTTCAACAACACCATTCTGTTGTGGAAATCTAGGTGAGAAAAACTGATGTTCAATGCCCTTTTAGCACAAAAGTACTCAAAAGATGAATTTTTAAATTTAGTACCATTATCACTTCTAATTGCTCTAAGTGCTCCATAGCGTTCAACAGATAATCTAAGAACTAAATTTCAAAAAAGGTCAAACGCTTTATCCTTAGATGCCCATAAAGGAAACCTAAGAGTACGTAGAAAAATCATCAACAATGATAAAAATATACCACTTTCCCTCAATAGATTGAATTCTAGCAGGTCTAACAGTATCCATGTGTAAAAGTTAACCGAGTGCATTTGTCATAACCATGGTAGTAGGAGCATGTGAGCTAGAAACCATTTTGGCATGATGACAAGAAGAACAAACCAAATCACTAACACCTTTAAGTTTCGATAAGCCATGAATAAGATCCAAACCACTAACATGAGTGAAGAATCATTTGCAACTAGGCATTTAATCTTAGAAGATGAAGGTGAATCAAAACTAGCTTTAAAAACTCTTCCAAAACATGAAATCTCAAACACAAGATCACCACAGGCATCAAAAACTTTACAATAAGATTTTTTAAAGCACACCTCAAGACCCTCATCAATCATTTGTGATACCGAAAGCAAGATGTATTTTAGATTATCAACAAGAGCTACATCTTTAAACATATATTTGTCACTTACCTTGACTGTACCTTTAGCAATAACATCGCTAGTTGAAGTATCCCTAAAAGTTACTGATTTAGACCGGGATGCACGTGTGAGCGGGGAAAACCAATTTTTATCACCGGACATATGACGTGAACATTCAGAGTCTACTAGCCATATGTTCTCCTTCCTCGCTCTTGAAGCCTACATAATAGTAGATGTCAAGGTCTCAGTACTGGGGTTAGATAATAGAAATTTAGGAATCTAGCACTGAGACACTCGACTAGAAACACTAGTAGGCAAAAATACACGAACAAAACTAGTGTCACCTTTACCTCTTACTAAAACAGTGCGCTGTCGGTCAAACCACTGATTAACTCGCGGTCCAACCACTAAAAGAGGTTGACCCGACCACTTCAAATGTTGTGGTCCGACTGCTCTAATAGATTCTATAAATGACCTTTGCCACTTATGTTTAGCAAAAGATTTTTCCCTGTTCTTTTTCTGTTGTCTTGCAAGTCTAAAACAGAACTAAACCAAATGTCCATCTTTTTCATAATGTGTACAGTTGTACTTAACCGGTTTTGTGTTTTTAGATGTAGAAGCAATTGCCCTTGATGTTGCTAAGTTTGATAATGTTCCAGCAGATTTAAAAACAGTTTTCTTTGGTTCAGGTTTAACCTCAATTTCACCACTTTTAATAACTTTAAGCGCAGTAGGTTAATGAGATGTAAAATAAGCATGTGCATTAAAACCTAGTCTCTTATGATTTGTGCTTACTTTAAATGTATCCAATAATATGTTGAGGTTCTTTTTACTAGCTGAAAAACATTGCAAGGATCTTTGTAGATAACTAACTTCTTTTATAAAAGCAACACAATTATTACAAACATCAGCAACACCTTTTTGTTTTTGACAATTTGAGCAAGACCACTTCATGAGTATGCAAGTCATTTTTCAAAAGTTTAACTCTACCATAAGCATCTTTCAATTTCAATTCAAGCAATAATCATTTTGAGCAAGAAATTGAATCATGTATCACAATGGTTCAGCTCTTTATATTCTCAAGTTGTTTGAATTTACTGCAATATAAAGCATTTTCCAAAGAACTAGCATATAAATCAACTTTCATCTTTTTCAAGTAGTTCTTGGTTATAAATAATTCATAAACAACATGAGTAAGCATAGTAATACTAATAGCAAAACAAGATTCATTCTTGATAATTTTATCATTGAGCTTATGAAAAGTAGAAGTATAAACACCCCTTAAAGCAATAAGTTTAGATTGTAAAGCATCACATGATTTGCATGAATCATCATCAAGAATAAAAGACTTGAGCCTACCAATTTTTGAATTAAGTGATTCAACTTCAACAAGAAGTTCATGTTTCTTAGCTTTCTTATTGCATTTTCTTAGTTTATTATCAAGTGGAACAACAGCACGAGCTAAATCATCTTAAGTAGGTTTTACCTCATTTTCATCGCTGTAGAGTTCATCCTCGCTAGATCCTACTATGTCACGTGCCATGTGACATGATCTAGTGAGATCATTCTTTTTGCCTTTACCTTCATCTTCACTTCCATCACTCATTGAGTCCACATCACTCATATCAACTTAATCGAGAGCAGCAAGAACTCGATGCACTATTTTCTTGTAGTTGCGGTTCTTTATCTTACCTTCTTTGGATGGGTGCTTGCTGTCCTCCTTGTCTTCTTTTGTAGATTTCTTGAGCTTAGGACAATTAATGTGAATATGGTTGGCATCACCACATTCAAAGCACTGATCAGGACCACCTCTTCTTCTATTTCTTACATTATTCAAAGCTTTAGTAACTTTAATAGAAAGCAAAGCTATGTCCTCCTCTGTAAATTGCTCAAATTATTCATCAGACAAAGCATTTAAAGTTGATAAAGATACACTTGAAGATGATACAGAAGAAGAAGACTCATTTAAAGGCGAAGAAACCAAAGCCATTGACTTAGGAGAAATCTTGCGTGAAAATACATTCAATTCATGAGTTTTTAATTTTGAATAGTGTCCAAAGTAAGAGTAGTCATATTGTGAGATCATGTGTATGATTTTTGATATGTGATGAAAAAATTGGTTTTGATGTTGATATGATGATGAACAAATTAGTTTTGATTGGTTTAAGTGGTCGGGTACTTTGGTCTAGTTGTTGAGCACTCTTATCGGGCACTCAGCACTTAGCACTTGGTAAACTCAGCACTTGAGAAAATTTAGCATTCGGGAATTCAGCCCTCGAGAAAATCTAGCACCCGAGAATTTCAGTCTTGGGATTTTGGATCACTCGGATTTTTTATGTTCGAGTCGGATCATATGCTTTAAATTATTTATTCAATAAATATACTTTGTTTATGATTGAATGGACTGATTGAGTCAAGTTGAAAAGAACTTGTGCTCAGAAAAAGAGTTTCTTGGTTTGTTCATGTGTAGGCTTTGCTTGAGGGCGAGTCGTGGTCAATGATGGGATTGGAGCTAGGCTCAGGGAGGAGCTGAGGTTCAGAACAGTCAAGGAAGTCATGTGGGATACTCGGGCTAGAGGATGCTGCACGTGAAGGTGAGGTTTTCATATGGCATACGCGGGATATGTGCGAATATGGAAAGAGAGGTTTTCATATGTGGATATGGAAAGAAGGTAAATTCGAAAGGAGTTAGGATTTGAGGATTCGTAAGAGATATGGATTCCTAGTTTGATTAGGACTCTAAAAGTTGTTAATTTCGTGGTTCTTGGTGGCAGCCATGAGGGGTATATAAATAGACTAGTGGGGAGAGCAAAAGAGAACTCGCAGGAAGAGACCGATCAAGAGAAAAATTAGTGTTTAGCCTTTTGCTTTCCATCTAGGATTTTGAATGTGGATTTAGTGAGGGGTGCTTTGGATGCACCTTATAAACATTCTTATGCAATAAAGACTCATCTTCAAGCATCAAGGAGTGTGGTATCGTGCTCTTTCTTCTTAATGTTCATCGGTTTGTATTGTTTTGGTTTATTCTATGATTTTACTTTTAATTATGATTTAATTCGAATTAATTCATACAAAACCTTGCTAGGACATGAAGAGAGAGGTCTGAAAAGTTTCATTGGTTAATTTCTTGTATTTTAGGAGTGATTAAGGTTTTAATTTTTAGATTGGATCTGCTCTGTTATTACCCTCAAAACAGGACTGATCCGATCCAAAAACTAAAATCTTAATTACTTCTAAAATATAAGGAGTAACCAATAAAACTTTTCAGACCTCTTTCTTAATGTCCTAGAAAGGTTTTGAATGAATCAATTCAAATTAAATCACAAGTAAAAGTAAAATCACAGAATAGTCCAAAACGATGTAAACCGATAAACATTAAGAAGAAAGAACGTGATACCACACTCCTTGATGTTTGATGATGAATCTTTATTGCATAAGAGTGATTACAAGGTGAATTCACATCACCCCTCACAAAAACCACGTCCAAAACCCTAGATGGAAGAGCAAAAGGCTAAATCCTAATTTTTCTCTCTTGATCGGTCTCTCAATTTTGCTCTCCCCACTAGTCTATTTATATACCCCACATGTGGGCCATTGCTGCCACCATGAGCCATGAAATTAACAACCTCCAGAGTCCTAATCCACTTAGGAATCTGTATCTCTTACTAATCCTCAAATCCTAACTCTTTTTGAATTTTTCTCCTTTCCATATTCACACACATCCTGTGTACGTCATATGAAAACCTCATCTTCACGTGCAGCATCCTCTAACTCGAGCGTCCCGCATGACTTCCTCGATTATTCTGAACCTCAGCTCCTCCCCGAGCCTAACTCCGATCCCGTCATCGACCACGACTTGCTCTCAAGCAATGCCTGCATATGAATAGACCAAGAAACCCTTTTTCGAAGCACAAGTTCTTTTCAGCTTGACTCAATCAATCCAATCAATCATAAATATGGTGTATTTATTGAATATACATTTAAGGCATATGATCTAACTCAAACATCAAAAATCCAAGTGATCCAAAATCCCGAGTGCTTAATTTTCCCGAGTGCTGAATTTTCTCGAGTGCTAAGTGTCCGACCACCCGACTAGAGTACCTGACCAGAGTGCCTGCCTGACCACCTAGCCAGAGTGCCCGACCACTCAAAATCAAAACTAATTTATTCATCATGTATCAATGATCATACACATGATCTCGTAGAAACAAATTTCAACACGTAGAATTCAAACAACAAGGAAGGCATGTTTACATTGACTGACTGACAGGACTACTTCTAGTGAACATTGTTATGAAAATGTTTGCATCATTTCAATGGCTCTTTGCGCTATAATTAAATTTGGATAACAACAAGAGTGGCATATTTACATTGACTAACTGACCAGACTACTTCCAGTGAAGTTCAAACTTTTTATTAAGGTATATGATGTATTTCAAAACAAATTTATTATGGTTATGGTAGTGAAACAAACAGGCCTTAAGCAATAGGTATACATGTCTAAAAAAATTCATCTGTTTTTAAGCTAGATTAATAGAAACACATTTCAAGTGCCCTTTAACTACTACCAGTTGTAACTAAAATGTATAAGAACCTATATAATACATGCAAGAATGCCTGACAAGTGAATGCTAAGTACTAACAGTCTAACATATAAATAGTTGTAACCTAACATACAATAAAATTCACACTCAAAAGTGTCCATCATCACAAAATCATAAGTTCCGCCTCATGACTTCCCACCGGGAGAGGGGTGGCTGATTTAGTTAGTGATGCAACGCAAGAAACTGCCTCAACAATAAGTTAAATTATACCAGTGGGAGGGGAGGCATGGGCCAGGGTGATGTAGGGGCACGAGGATGGCGAAGGTGAAAGCGATAGACTGGCCAGCGATAGATCTAGCATGAGGCGATGGGGCATCGGTGCTAGGGATGGTGTAGGCAACAAATCCAGCGTGGAGGATGCCGATGCGGCCGTGCGGAGCGGAGGCGCAGAGGGATGCCAATGCGCGATGGCGTGAGGGACAGCAAAGGCGCAACATAGGTAGGAAATTGAGTCTTGCTGAAACTTATACCATGTGACATTGGTAGAAAATCTCTGTTGGAATCCTACATGTTGAACCTCTTCAACACCTTTCTTGGAATCCAATTAGCCTCCTTGATCTATCTCTATAGATCTTGATATATACTTAGAATATATGTTGCTTCTCCTAAGTTGTCATAGTCTGAAATTGTCAAAATATAACAGTAATGAAAACTGTGAATAAAATAAAAGAAAAAAGGATTTTTAACAAAAGAAAAATAAAATGGAATTTTTCTTTAAGGAAAAGAAAGAATTTTTGAGAATAAAATTTGAGGAAGAATTTTTCCAAGTAGAATGTTGCTGAAATTTTTTGCAAAAGTCTTTTAAAATGTAAAGAATTTTTCTAGAATTTTTCTGGAATTTTTCTGAGCTAAAAAGATATTTTTCTGAATTTTTGGAGCCTTTTCTAAAAGAAAAAGAATTGAAAAATCGAATTTTTAAATAAAAATTTGCTCCCTCCCTCCTGGGCCGGCCTTCAGCCATCCCACTCTGCCGCACGCACCTACCAGCCTTTCCCCTCATGTCCCGCGGCCTGTTAGCACCTGCAGGACAAGGCCACCGCCGCGCCGCACGCCAGCCACTGACATGTGGGCCGACATGTGGGCCCCGCATGTCAGGCCCTTCCCCTACCTCCCGTCGGCCGCACCCAACCCTAGCGCCACCCCCTCGTCACTCCAATCCACCGCCCTAGGCCCAACCATGCCAATCTGACCTCAAATCCAAGCCCGTCGCAACCGCCTCTTCCGAATCCCCTAGGATTTGAGTCCCCATCGTGCCCGCAACGAGCCGAACCGACCCCCTCGATTTTTTTGATGATCTCCTATTCGTGTGCCACTGTCTCCAAACGAACTCCACCCCATCGCCTATAAAACATGGCCACCTGGAGCTCCTCGACCCTCTTCTGTCCTCACTAGAACCTGAATCGCTGCCGTCCACCCTCACCGCGTGCTCCCCTATCTCCACCGCGCCCGCTCGCTCCGCCCACCAATTCTCGCTGCTTAGGTCACCGCCGGTCGTTGCCGAACCCCGCATCGCCGTCGACATCATCCATCGGTCCCTATCGAGCCCTTTGCCATCACCGCTAGCTGCCCGAGCCCTGTTTCCGCCACCGACCCGAGGAGCCCACCACCATCTTCTCGCCGCCGGCCATCACCCATCGCCACCGCTCACCACCGTCGACTCTGGTGAGTTCCCCTCACTCCATTGGTGCCGATGCTGCCCTCGCCGCTAGCCGCTGCACCGCTGTGCGCCAGTGACCATCGGGTCCCATACCGCCTCACTGGCGGTGCAAGCATGGTCAGCGCACGTGGCTGCCACGCCTATGCCCCGTCAGCGCCGCCTTCTCGCATGGCTGCCACGTGCGTGCCATGTGGAAAACACGATGCGCGCGTGTTAGTGGCTCTGCTGATGCAATAAACCTGAATTTCCTTTAAAAAATAATTCTTTATTGCGTCTTAATTCAATTTTATTTTCAGAAAATGGTTGGAATTTCCGAGCGTGACATAAGTCCTTCATAGAAAAAAATTAATTTTCAAAAAAGACTTAACGGATTCAAGCATAGGTATATCATTTTCGATCAGCAGTATGTCATCCACATACAAGATCAGAAATACAAGCACGCTCTTCTTCATTCTTGATGAAACGAAACCCTTTGATCACGTCATCAAAACGAATATCCAACTCCAAGATGCCTGCTTTAATCCATAAATGGATATTTGTTATTTACATACCTTTCTAGCTGATTGTGGATTGACAAAACCAGTTGGCTGTGTCATGTACATATTCTCACTCAGGTTTCCCTTAAGGAAAGTTATTTTGACATCCATCTACCATATTTCATAATCAAAATATTCAGCAATCGCTAGAATGATCTGAACATACTTTAGCATTGCGACGGGCAAGAAGGTTTCATCATAATCAACCCCTTGAATATGTTTGAATATTTTAGTCACCAATCACGCTTTATAGATGTGAACATTTCCATCTATATCTATATTTTTCTTAAAAAAATCCATTTATACTCAATGGTTTTAACATCATTGGCTGGATCAACCAAGTTCCAATCTTGATTGCTATACATGGATTTAATTTTGGATCTCATGGCTCCAAACCATTTCTCATAGTTTGGTCCCACCATCGCTTCTTCATAAGTCTTAGGCTCATCATTTTCCAAAAATAATATATCTCGTTCCCGAGTGATCAAGAACATGTACCTCTTAGGTGTATACCATAACCTCCCTAACCTACGTGGTACTGGTGTATTTACAACAGGTTCTTTAACATCTTGTTAATCCTGTTGTGGTTGTGTGGGTGTCAAAATTTTCAGGTGTTTCTCGAACTTATTTGAGATGCACCAAGCTCCCACTAACCCTTCTTGTGAGAAACTCTTTCTCTAAGAATACACCATGTCGGCCAATAAACACTTTGGCTTATTCTTCATTATAGAAGAAATATCTTTTAGTTTCCTTAGGATACCTGACAAAGAAGCATTTGTCAGACTTAGGAGTAAGCTTATCGGATTGTAAATGCTTTATATAAGCCTCACATCCTCAAATCTTAAGAAAAGACAAACTAGGACGTTGTCATGTCTATATCTCATATGGTGTCTTCTCCACCGACTTTGATAGAACTCTATTTAGTGTGAAATGGCTGTTTCAAGAGCATATCCTTAGAAGGATAATAGAAGATCACATTGGTTCATCATTGATCGGACCATATCTAATAAGGTACGATTTCTTCACTCGGAGACCCCATTTCACTAAGGTGTTCTGGGTGGAGTCAATTGTGGAACAATTCCATAATCCTTTAGATAATTACCAAATTCATGGCTCAAATACTCGCCTCCACGATTTGATCGTAGAAACTTGATTGTTTTACCTAAATAATTATTTACTTCATTCTAAAATTCTTTGAACTTTTCAAATGATTCGAACTTATGCATCATTAGATAGATATACCCATATATACTAAAGTACTAAAAACCACATTTGGCTAATGAGCCCAATGGTCCACATACATCAGTATGTATGAGGAGTGATAACAAGTCACTTGCCCTCTCACTTTGTGCTATGAAAAGCGCTTTTGTCATCTTGCCAAGTAAACAAGATTCACATGTCTCAAATGATTCAAAATTAAAATTGTCGAGAAGACCATCTTTATGGAGCTTCTCCATGCATCTCTCATTTATATGGCCTACGAGACAATGCCAAATAAATTTGGAATTTAAATCATTAAGACGTTGCCTTTTTGTATTAATGTTATAGATGAATGATTCTTCAAGATTTAAAATGTATAATCCATTCACTAATAGAACATTTCTTTGAAATAAAGAGAATAACCTTGTTCATTGATCTAAAGTCATAACCTTCTGCTTGCAAACATAAAGCAGAAATAACGTTTTTAGATAGAGATGGAACAAAATAATAATTATTTAATTCTAAAACTAATCTTAATATAAAGACAATGGAATGGTGCCTACAGCAACTGCAACAAATATTTCTCCATTGCTCACGTGAAAGTCTACTTCTCTCAACCCCTACAATGACTTGCAAATGTGAGCAACTGATCCGGTATCAAATACCCAAGAATCAGTCAATGAAGTAGCAAAATTGATTTCTATAACATTTATACATGAAGCGGGAGTCGTACTTCCTTTCTTAAGATCCTCTAAGTACTTCTTGTAGTTCCTCTTCTAACGACCCAGCTCCTTACAGTAAAAACAAACTGCATCTTGAGCCGTCCCTTTTTTGTTCTTTTTGGTCTTGGAATTGCTCGCAATCTCATCAGGAGTCAACTTATTCTTTACCGCACATTTCTTGACACGTGGCTATTTCTTGTCTTTCTACAACATCATCACATGGCTGTTGTTTTTCTTAATGCTTTCCTCGATGGTTTTCAACATCCCATGTAGCTCCATCAAGGTTTTGTCCATGTTATTCATATGATAATTCAATATGAACGGTTCAAAGCTTAATGGTAGGGATTGAAGAATCAGGTCAGTAGCTAACTCTTGGCTAAGGTAAAAACCAAGCTTTTTCTAGACTCAATATATTCAATCATCTTAATAACAATGGAACTGACGAGATTCCCTTCCATAAGCCTGAACATAAACATGGACTTTGAGGTGTTGAACCTCTCAGCCCTCGCTTGGTTCTCAAACATACCACGCAGACCTACAATTATATTGTAAGCGTTTGTGTTCTCATATTGCTTCTGAAGCTCAGAGGATATTGTGGCAAGCATGATATAGCTCACATCAGGGCAATTATTAGTGTGCTTCTTATAAGCACGCCGTGCAGCTACAGTAGCATTATCAGGCAAGTCATCAGGGTAGGGACTTTCAAGAACATATTCTTTTCTTTCTTGTTTGAGAAAAAATCTTAATTTTCTATACCAATCCATAAAGTTTGTTCTATTAATATTTTTTCTCAAAAATAGATCATAAAATTAAAAGAACTAGACGTGGTAGAAGCTGTCAATATCTAGTAGGGAGGGGATCAGGGATTCTGAGGGAAGGCAAGGTATGGTACGGGGCGTGGTCCCGATCTTTATGGTGTAGGATCACGAATTGATAACTAGCCTTAAAGAGACCAAGATAATTAGCTTTATGACTTAGCTTTATGGCAAGTGATGCAGCGTTGCATAAATTTCTCTACATCCTTCCTCATTTTTGGCCAATAGAAGTGATCAGCCAGTAACTTATAGGTCTTTTCTTGTCCAAAATGACCCATCATTCCACCTGCATGTGCTTCCTGTAATAACAAGTGTCTAACTAAACAATTTAAAACACATAGTTTGTTAGCTCTAAACAAGAAACTTTTATGTACATGATATTTTTCCTAACCTTTTGTAGCTTTATACTTCTCATATGGTTCTGAAAATTCACGGTCCTTATGATACAATTCTTTCATACTTTCAAGTCCCAACACATTTACTTCAAGTTGATTCAATAAAGTATGTTTATGGGATAAAGCATCAGCAACAACATTTTCTTTATCTTTCTTGTGTTTCACAATATATGGAAATGTTTCTATGAACTCCACCCACTTGGCATGTCTTCGGTTCAGTTTTGATTGACATTTCAAATACTTCAAAGCTTCATGATCAGAATGAATAATAAATTCTTTTGACCATAAATAATGCTGCCAAGTTTCAAGAACTCTTACCAAAGCATATAATTCTTTGTCATAAATAGAATAGTTCAATTGAGCTCCTCCTAATTTTTTACTAAAATATGCTTTTGGTTTCTTAACTTGCATTAATACTCCTATGCCAATTCCACTAGCATCACATTGAATTTTAAAAGTTTTAGTGAAATCAGGTAAAGCTAATAAAGGTGCTTTAGTTAGACATTTCTTTAACTTTTGGAAAGCATTTTCTTGTGATTTTCCCCATTGAAACACAATACCTTTCTTTGTTAGCTCATTCAAAGAAGCAACTATGGTGCTGAAATCTTGCACAAATCTTCTATAAAATCTAGCAAAACCATGAAAACTTCTTACTTGAGTCACATTCACGAAAGTTGGCCAATTCTTGATTGCTTCCACCTTTGTTTTCTTCACTTCAATTCCCTTTCCTGAAACTACAAATCCAAGAAAAACAACCTTTTCTATATAAAATGTGCACTTCTCAAAGTTAGCAAATGATTTATCCATTCTAAGCACATCCAAAACTTGTTTAATTTAATCAACATGTTGTTTTAAGGACTTGCTATAAATCAGCATGCCATTGAAGTAAACAACAACAAATTTACCAATAAATGTTCTAAAAACATGGTTCATCAATCTCATGAATGTACTAGGAGCATTAGTCAAACTAAAAGGCATAACTAACCATTCATAGAGCCCAAACTTTGTTTTGAAAGCAGTTTTCTATTCATCTCTAAGTTTTATTCTAATTTGATAGTATCCACTTCTTAAATCAATCTTATAAAATATTATAGAATCACTCAACTCATCAAGCATACTATCTAACCTAGGAATATGATGACGATATCTTACAGTAATATTGTTAATGGCTCTGCAATCAACACACATTCTCCAAGAACCATCTTTCTTTGGAACCAAAATTACAAGAATAACACAAGGACTTAAGCTTTCATGTACATATCCTTTGTCTAGAAGTTCTTGTACTTTCCTTCGTATTTCCTTGGTTTCTTCAGGGTTGGTGCGATATGGTGCTCTATTGGGTAATGCAGTCCCTGGGAAGAGATCAATTTGGTGTTCTATGCCATGTAATAGAGGAAGTCCAGCAGGAGTTTCATTTAAAAAACATCTTCATATTCCTGCAAAAGTTGAGAAACAACACTAGGAAGAGATGTTATGTCATTAGTTGAAAGCAATGCCACCTTGTACAAGAGTATAATGAGTACTTGAGTTGGGTTATTCCTTACATCTCTCATTTATGATTTTCTGGCTAACATAACTAAGTTATCACCCTCTCTTTTCTTTTTATCTCTTATGTTTGGCTTGTGGCTCCCACTCTCTGAATTGTTGATGTCTCTCATTCTATTTTTCTCTCTTTCTTTCTCACTTTCTATCCTAACTTCAGAACTCTTTTGCATATGTTTAGCCATTATTTGTTGTGGTGTCATTGGCTTAAGCACAAAACTTCGCCATTTTCACTTGATAGTGAATTGATTTGTTCGACCACAATACAGCGAGGATCGATCAAATTGTCATGGTCTTCCTAGCAGCAGATGACACACTGTCATAGGCATAACATCACACTCAACCATGTCTTCATATTCACCAATCTTGAAAAGAACTTTTACTCAATGTCCAATCTTAATATCTCCACTATTATTCAGCCATTGAACAAGATACGGATGTAGATGTCACAGTAATTTCAGACCAAGTTTGTCACACATCTCCTGGCTTGAAAGATTGTGGCAGCTACCTTGCAAACCTTGCCTTCCACCTTGGCTCGGGTCTAAAAAAATTTATGGCGTTATCCATTTTTAGCTTTTTTAACTTGTACACTCAAAACTTGAGTTACCACAAGAGCAGCACCTTGTTCAAATTCACAAGTTATGTCCTACTCCTCTTCGGTGTCATCTTGATTTGTTCTGCCATCAGGAACTTGCTCTTCCTCCTCACTAGCAGATGCATACTCTCCTTGTTTACTTACAATGATGGTATGATTGTTTAGACATTCTTTGATGACACCTCAAGATATGGATGGTGTAAACAGAGAATTTCAGAGATCCCACAACTAAATCCTACACTAGCAATGGATTAGCTAGCACATAAAAATCTGCACAATAGATAGAGTGCAAACAGAGAGTAATTGATATAAACGTTTCAACAACTTTGCATAATATCTTTCTCTTCTTTCTTTTTCTTTTGATCTTTTTTTGTCTCTTTTTCTGACTCTTTTTTTCTGATACTTTTTTTAACAATGATATAACACTTGCACGAGCAATAGGTAGAACAAAACAAACAGCAATGATATGATACGATTTTTTATGATGATTTTCAAGAACAAGATAACACGATAATAGGCAACAAGGATATAGATGGATAATTCAATCAGCAACTAAATAAAAACTCTAATGGACAGAAACTTACCCAAACTCACTAAAATAACAGATACAACATATCAGGCTATGAAAATATTTTTATAAGGCTTTTTTTCTAGATAGGATGAAAATAAATATATATAGCTAAGGGTAAAGAATCCTACCGTGGCAACGAAAGCTCTGATACCAAATGGTACGGGACGTGGTCCCGATCTTCACAGCGTAGAATCACGAACTGATAACTAGCCTCAAAGAGATCAATATAACTAGTTGCAAGCAGCCAAGATAACAGTGCAACCTAACGATCGTACTCGAAGCTAACCACCGTCTCGATTATGGCAGCCTGAATCAAAGGTTCGCCCAACCACACTCTAAGTTATCAACCAACGCAGCCTACAATCAAACAAGGAAGACCTTGAAGGGAGTAAGAGCACCCATTGGGAGACGTCGAACGTTCGCTTCTGTAATCCTACAAGAAAATTACAATAGCAAAGGGGTAGAGATTTCACTCATAATTTGTTAGCACATAGCTAAACAAAGGGTTCTGTTTTTTATTATTAAAAGTCTTGCTCTTGCAAGGACAATAAGAAGTATTTATATTAGGAACAACTCTCCTAGCTAGGTATTAAAAGTCTCTTAAGTTTCTTGAGAAATTGGCAGCTCAAAAGTCTCCAGGAAGAATTCCCGAATAGGTTCGCTCAGCCTTTTTAGCTTCTGTGCAGTCTTCACTAAAAGTGCCATAACTTTTTATTGAAAAGTCCAAAAGATGATCCGTTTATTAGAAGTGAAAGTAGACTTGATTATCTTTCTAACCATATGCATTATTGCTATTGAATTGTGATAGGTTGGGTCACCCATCTCTTGGAATTTGAAACATTTGTTAGCAAACAGCGGAGTGTAAAATCGTGGAAGAAAAGTAGCAGACGATCGAACCGTTACATACGGTGAAAAGTAACACCGTGGAGAAAAGTAACAGACGATCAGACCATTACATATGATATAAAGTAACACTATTGTAAAAAGTAACAGATGATCAGTCCAGCGCATAAAGTAACACCATGGAGGAAAAAGTAACAGCCAGCCGGACCGTTTTCTTGAGCTCGCAATCAGTGAGTTGTTGTATTTGAAATCTAACAAGACTCCTCTTTACCAATAAACCTAAGCAAGAGTAAAGTACAAGATTTAGGCAGTATAAAATTCTCATAAATATTAAACTATGTATTAGCTAAGAATAAGTTCCCTCTTATTCTAGTTTCTTTGCTTGACTCCATGTAATTGGTCCTTGAAATGGTGTAAATAGTTCTTGCTCTTTTTTAGCTTATTCTTGTGTAATTATAAGCTCTTTTATTAATGGTTCACTGGATTGATCTATATATCAAGGTAGGGCATGAGGAGATGGAGTAGGGGCTCCCCGGGACCAGGAGGAGAGGAAAGAGAAGGGCGGGGAGATGATGATCTGACTAACCTCCTTGGAGTGGTGGAAGCACTTGAGTAGTCCTCATGGAGGAGGGTGCAGTCGGACGGCTATCGGCAGCGACTCATGTACTCGCTGAAGTCTAGCCAGAAGTCGTAGAACCTCCCCTTGTTGCCGTTGATGCCCCACCCGGACGCCATGGCTGCCATCCCCTTCCTCCCCTTCTTCGTCTGAACCGAATAGAATCAAAATCGATTTCTCTTGGTGAACTAGTAATATCCCTCCCACCCCTGAGTCTCTGACAAGCCTGCATCAGTATGACCGACGAAGCGGGTCCACGTGCCAACGACTGACCGAATATTATAAACTATTTAACATTTTTAAATCAAATTTATTTAATTAACACAATGTTTTACTGTATATGAATTAGATTTAATTAACACAATGTTTTACTACTTTGTTGTATGGCAGGGTTAATGTAACCAATCCGGACCGGTAAACCTGTCTAGTCTGGACGGCCGGTTAACCAGTTGATTACCAGACTAAATTATGTAAAATATGAAATCCAAATGGTAACGAGTGGGTTGGCTCGCTAATATATCAGTTTAGAGCAGTTACTGAATAGTTTGGTATTATTAGTCGTGATAATCAAATAGTTTGCGTCGAAAACCAATTAGTTTCTAAAAATTTCAGAAAAAAAAGTATAGGAAAACTATAAAAATATAGAAAAAATCTAGAAAAATTATATAAATGTAAAGAAAATTAGCGATGCAATGATAAAAATATTTGGTATTATATGTGTTATTTGTTAGTTGAATTAAATGGTAGAGTATAAAGAATTAGTCATATCATTTTTGTGAATTTTTTTTTAAAAATATGTACATGCATGGCGATCTATTGGGCCGGGCCAATTTTTTTCATTTTTGGTGATCTTGTTTTGTTAATATTGTTAAAAACAAATTTCACCATACACCATTAAGTATTTATATAATTTTTCAATGTTTCCAAATGTAAATTAAAATTGAAAACTAAACCGAAAGATCCAATCCTAACAACCACCGTCCGATGCTAAGTAACCGAGCAGATGTTACCACGTTCCACGTCAACCCTGTTTCAGGGTCACCAAAAGGAAGCAACGGCTCTGATGGGGCACCTACCCACGACGCTTGTGTATTCCAATCAAAAACAAACTTATCTATCCACAATATATAAATATATATGTTCTAGCTAGAAAAACAGATTAATTAATACCACAGTTTTAGAAAAAGTATAGGTTAATAATTATCCTACCGTGCCGTCTCCAGTCCCACGTGGCGGCCACGTCGCCTACCAATATCATCAGCTCCTCCTCATGCTCGGGAGTATAAGTGAACAAGCAGCGGTGTCCAGCTTGACGCCGGTGTACTTGGCGGCGGTAACACTGCCAAAGAACACGTCTTTAGTATCGGTTAAAAACTATTTTTTAGTCATGGTTTTTGAGCCGGTACTATTTATTCAGGACTAAAGGGTGTGACACATTAGTACCGGTTATTAGTATATCCTTTAGTACCAGGTGAAGAACCCACCACGTGGTACAAAACACCAAGTTTTAGTACCAACTAGGCTCCTCACCCGGTACTAAAACTTGGTCTTTTAGTACTAGCCGGGCTCCCTATCCGGTACTAAAGGTCCTTTTTTCTGTTTCCTTGCTATTTTTATTTAATTCATTTCTGTTGTATGTACTATGCATGACTCGTATATTCGTACGTTGTTTTATACGTTGGTTTTAATTGCTTTGAGAATAAATATTTATTAATAAGATTATGTTATATTTATCCACATAATATATAAATACCATTATTAATTATAATTATATATACAAAATCATTGTAATGTACGGTGGAACAAACACATCTAATCACAAATAATGTATATACATAATTATTTTCTATTGTGTGAAATAAAAATTATTTATTCTATGTGGCAGAACTCTCCTTCGAGACGTATAATCTCATCGAGAATGAATCCGATAAGTTGTTCTTGAATTGCCTGAATATGGTCCTTGGGGAGGATATTACGTTGCATCTCCTTCATCTGCTATTCCAAATGTAAATATATTAAATAAACTATTATTTGTTGGATATACCGTACCATAAGAATTGGAATATTTAAACATTGAATTGGTAGGACATACCGTCAAATCTTTTTTTTGTGACTGATCCTTTCTTATGTACGAAATCTTGTATGCACTGACAGACATAGTAGCCACACAAGTTGTTTCCATCCTCCTGCCTCCAAATTTTCATTGGGAAAAAAATAAGTTATACGATTTTAATGTCCTATTTCATAGAACTAATTAAAAAATATATAATTTACATACATACTCATTTTTTGAATGGACTTCAAGTTGTTCCTTAACTCACTTGTGCTGTCTACGGAACATCTTCCAAGCCCTGCACATTATAAAGTGAACGGTGTTTGAAGTTTATATTGAATTAATCATATCAACATTTAGTACAGGTCTTTCTCTATTAAATGGCATAACTTGTTCAATAAATCTATGATGCTTTGGTACAATTTATGTGGTTTCTCCTTCTCGTCGTGGGATCGATGGACAGCTTTTTCTTAGGCATCTTTGGTTCGAAGTGCTCTTTTAACTGGGCTTGCACCAGCTCTTCTGTTTTTGTGTCTGTCAGGTCATACGCCCAGTTAGCCGTCATGGACTTTTATGATTTTCTAGAACTCTTCTTTTGTGTAGTGGAGATGAGAGTTTGTTCGAGCGACGCTTTCTTTCTTTATTTTTTTGCCACGGAACCACGCCAACACCTCGCGTGCGACCAGGGTGTTCAGGATTTTGAAGTACTCTGGTCAGCTCATCCTTTTCCCTGTCAGGGTGAAAGGTTCCTTCTAGGATTTCTTGGTAAGCTTGTATCAGTCTTAGAACTGGTTCTCTTATTTCATCAGAAATAATCATATGTCCATCATCTGAGAGTTTGCCCCCGTGGCCAAAGAACTAGTTCTTTACACGTTGGCACCAGTCATATGTGTCCAGTGTTATGCTCTTCTTGATATAATCATTTTCAATTGCTGTCGGGGATATGACCCCCGGGTACCCCGTAGTTGGGCTTATCAGACTGAACCAAGGACAGGCTAAGACCAGCATTGACTATCCGGTATGGCCTATAAATAAGAGTTTGATTCTGATAAGAAAAGTGGAGTCCTTATCGGGAAGTTAAGCTCTGAATATGATATCTAGAAGTTTATTTGTACCAGAATCCTTGTAATTAGGGATTTAGTGTCCAAGTTTGGTAGGCAATCTAAGTCCTACTTGAGATAGAGTCCTGAGCTGTTAGGCTTACCTCCTGAGTATATAAAGAAGGTGAGACCCCCCACAGGATAGGTTTTCAGCATATTTTCCTTGCTTTCGATGCCCCAAGCCTCTATAGCTTGATTGCGTCGTATTGTAAGATCCACCATCATACTACACACCAAAACACTTGACGTAGGGCTATTATCCTCCGGGAGGCCTGAACCAGTATAAACCTTGGCCCTTGTATTCTAGAGTCGACCATCGGGCTCAAAGGTGTTGCGCTTCCCTTACAGACATCTAATCACTATCTCGGGTACCCCGTTGGGTAGACTGATCGGTGATTCACCGACAGTTGACGCGTCAGGTAGGGGATCACGACGCTTTCACCAGGATCCAATGTCATCTCCACGTCAACTCTCAGCCAAGCCCAGCACGACGTACGTGGCTGATTCGCTCGAAAGGTTGATCCCTTTTAACTCGGCTCTAACTTTTGAACGGTCGTCAAGCTAGAGTCTTGATCCCTTTCTCCCACGAAAGGACGATCGAGCTGCGGAGCGCCTGGCCAACACCGTGCAGGAGTTGGCTTTGGGTTAGCTCTCCGATCAGGTAGCTGAGCAGGTCATCCGATATCTCCATTAGAGCTTTGGGGAGTCAGCTCCTCGAGGCTCTCGACATCGAGAGGATTTTCCCGAGCATGCCGGATGCCGTCTCGCCAGATGACTCACTAGGACTTGGTCCGAGTATACCGAAGATTATACTACGGCTACCAGATCTAGTTTCTCCCGTTGCACCGAGTCGTTGAGGCTATGGCGCTGAGGGCCCAGGGAGAACAACTGGAGGCCTCGAAAGGACAGGCGTAGGTTCGAGCACTCAGAAGAGGATGGACGGGATGACACCAAGGACCAGGACCAGAGGGACAACGTGAAGAATC
Source organism: Zizania latifolia (assembly GCA_000418225.1). Taxonomy (NCBI): domain Eukaryota; kingdom Viridiplantae; phylum Streptophyta; class Magnoliopsida; order Poales; family Poaceae; genus Zizania; species Zizania latifolia. The sequence goes on along the minus strand of KE371507.1, from coordinate 782,792 downwards.
GACCACACTGTAGGGTTATGGGGAGGCTACGCTAGCATTAAATTAAAAATTTTTTACCTCGTTCGCATAGGAACCATGCGTGTAATGGGATCATAGATCATTATCTCTAGCCACAAAACGCGCTAAGGCAGCGAAAGTAGAGTTGATAAAGCGCGTTCTCGATCGGCTCCACTCAGTTCCGTCCGTTCGTTGGCGATGAAGACGATGTAGTCTAGCGACCTCCACGAGAAGATCAGCACCGCAGTAGCAGCGGCGCCTGTACGGTATCCACACGTACAGAGACGGGTTCACTTTACGACGGTATGCTAGTACCATGTGGGAAGTTAGGGGAGAGACGATCACAACCGGTGTAGCCAAGAGAGGTGGCGGCTAGGGTTAGGTTGAAGCAACAGCAGCCTTTTTGTCCTAGGCCCTCCTCTCCTTATATAGTGCCCTCTCATGAGCCTTTAATCAGTATTAAAGCCCAACAGATCTAATCTATTCATCTGGCCTAGAAGTTCTGGTCCAAGCCCGGAACTTTTCAAAATAACCTTCTGTACGAATTTATTTCTGTCCAAAACTTTTGGTCCAATCGGAACTTCCGAAAATAACATTATGTATCAAATTTATTTCGACTTAGAAGTTCTGGTTCCACCCGGAACTTCTGGTTCGTCTAGAATTCACCTTTCAGGCAGGCCAGAACTTTTGGTCCAACTGGAACTTGCGGTTCCTCCAGAAACCGAAACTGAGGCTGGTCCGAAACTTCTGGTCACACCGAAACTTCCGATTGCTCCAGAACCCAGAACTTCCGGCCTCAAGCCAGAACTTCCGGTTCCCCCAGAATTCACTTGGCCACATTTCCATCAATCTCCTACTTGCACAAGAGTAAATTCTTCTAAGCTTTAAATCCTATCCCCTTAAGCATGTGACTCGATAGGTTCATATGCAAACGGCCGCTACCCGGAAACTCTTTCTGGAATGCAAATCAATAGCGGTACCTAGCAGCACATATTGACCCCCGAAAGCATAAAAAATCAAAATCATATTTTCTGAACCTTGATATACTCACGCACCAATCCCTTTACCACACGGCATCAGTCAAGCTCAAGGGAAGATTCGTGTCACCCTTGTGATAGCTCGACACTTCACTCGATCAAGTAGTGGATTAATCATGATTAACTCTTTAATCATAGTGGCATGGCCATGCACTTTTCCAATACAACTATCTCGAGGGGCCAGAGACGTCTCTCCCGTTATTTAGGAGGGGTAAATTCCATCTTGACCGCTCACATCCCACGACATGTTTCATAACACACCCGAAAGCAACCTTTATAAGTACTTAGTTATGGAATAGCGTTTGGAAGCCACTAAGTGTGTCACTACACATTCTAGAATCAATGACGATCTCAGGTCTAAGGATTCTACAGGTATACCATTTGAGAACAACAGATGGCACATTCAAAATAATAATCCCAGCAGTATCTCAAAGTGGGTCTATCCAACACCATGTTCTCTAACATGTGTCCACATAACTGATTTGATATCTCCACGTCTATTATCCGTGAAACATGATCATCAATCAAACAGATGTGCTAATCTATAAATCATCATTCTTCCACATGACAATATAAGATTAGGGATCGTTTAGAATAACATCATTATAAAACAAAGAGTTTCACAAACAAGTCACATACCTTCTGATCAATGTAAAAGATATTTATTCAATGAATAAGATAACCAATTATCCAAATGTACATTAGTATAGACCAGACATATTTTCTCACATACACTAGACTCACTCACATAATTATCTAATACCAATAGAGCTAAAGTGCGCCTTATGCTTGGGCTATGAGAGAGGCTTCATCAACAGATCAGCAACGTTTAAATCCGTGTGCACCTTGCATATCTTTACATCACCTCTATCTATGATCTCATGGATGAGGTGATAGCACCGAAGTATGTACTTAGACTTTTGGTGCGACCTAGGCTCCTTGGCATGTGCAATAGCACCACTATTATCATAATAGAGGTCCACTTGACTGGACGCACTATGGACAACTCCCAGCTCAGAAACAAATTTTCTGATCCAAACAGCCTCCTTTGTAGCTTCAAAAGCTGCAATGTACTCGGCCTGCGTTGTTGAATCTGTAATTGTTTCTTGCTTGGAACTCATCCAACTCACTGTGCCTTCATTGAGGCAAAACACAAATCCAGACTGCGATCGCAAATCGTGTAACCATTTACAATGAGCTCCTCCTCACCTCCATAGACTAGGAATATATCCCCAGTTCTTCATAAGAAACATCTGGGCGTGTACAAAGCATGGCATACATGAAGGACCCGATTGCGGAGACATACGGGATCGTACTAATCTTCTCCAGCTCATCAGGTATCGAAGGACACTGACTCTTGCTGAGTATAACACCATGTGACATTGGCAAAAACATTTCTTGGAATTCTACATATTGAACCGTTTCAATACCTTGTCAATGTGCATGCTTTGGCTTAATCCAATTAGTCTTCTCGATCTATCTCTATAGATATTTATACTCAATATGTATGCTGCCTCTCCAAGATCTTTCATTGAGAAACTTTTTCGTAACGAATATTTAATAGCATCAAGCATTGGAATATCATTTCCGATCAACAATATGTCATCTACATATAAGACCAGAAATACAAATGCGCTCCCACTAGCCTTTTTGTAAATACAAGGCTCTTCTTCATTCTTGATAAAACCAAACCCTTTGATTACTTCATTAAAATAAAGATTCCAACTCCGAGAAGCTTGCTTCAGCCCATAAATGGATCTTTGTAGCTTGCAAATTTTTCCAGCATTCTTTAGATCGTCAAAACCTTCAGGCTGTGTCATGTACACATCCTCACTTAGATTTCTATTAAGGAAAGCCGTTTTGACATCCATTAGCTATATCTCATAGTCATAATATAAGGCAATTGCTAGGATGATCCGAATATACTTTATCATTACGACGGACGAAAACGTTCTATCATAATCAACACCTTGAATCTGTCTGAAACCTTTCGCCACCAATCGTGCTTTATAGATGTGAATATTTCCATGAACGTCTATCTTTTCCTTGAAAATTCATTGACACTCGATAGTTTTGACACTACCAAGTTCTAAACTTGATTTTCTTGCTTGGATTCTAACTCGGATCTTATGTCTCTAAGCCATTTCTTAGAGTCTGGTCCCATCACCGCTTCTGAATAGGTCTTAGGTTCATCATTGTCTAATAATAATATGTCGTGCTACCTAGTGGTTAAGAATGTAAACCGCTCGGGTGCACGACTCAACCTTTCCGACCGACGTGAGGCTGGTGTCTCGACAACAGGTTCTACAACATCTTGCATATCGAGTTGCGGTTCAGTAGGAGCTGAAGCACTTTCTAGTGGTTCTCGAACCTCTTCGAGTCACACCGTTCTCCCACTAACCCCTTCCGAGAGAAACTCTTTCTCCAGAAAGACAACATTTCGAGCGACAAACACTTTGCCTTCTTTTCGGTTATAAAAGTAATATCCTTTGGTTTCCCTAGGATATCCCACAAATAAGCATTTATCAGATTTGGGATTGAGCTTGTCAGACATCAAACGTTTTACATAGGCCTCACAACCCCATATCTTTAGAAAAGGCAACCCGGGACGCTTCCCAGTCCATATCTCATATGGTGTCCTCTCTACAGATTTAGATGGAACTCTTTTTAATATGAAAGCAGCAGTTTCTAGAGCAAATCCCTAAAAGGACAATAGAAGATCAGATTGACTCATCATTGACCGGACCATGTCTAACAAAGTTTGGTTCCTCCGCTCGGACACCCTATTCCATTGAGGCATGCCTGTTGGAATCAGCTGTGGAACAATTCCACATTGCTTTAGATGATCATTAAACTCATGGCTCAAATATTCACCTCTACGATCCGATCGCAGAAATTTAATTGTCTTGCCTGTATGATTTTGTGTCTCATTCTGAAACTCCTTGAACTTTTCAAATGATTCTGACTTATACCTCATTAAGTAGATGTAACCAAATCTACTAAAGTCATCGGTAAAAGTAATGAAGTACTGAAATCCACCTCTGGTTGTACAACTCATTGGTCCACATATATCTGTATGTACACTGGCCAATAATTCATTTGCCCTCTCACTTTGACTAGTGAAAGATGTCTTAGTCATTTTGCCAAGTAAATAAGATTCATATATGTCAAATGATTCGAAACCAAATGACTCCAAAAACCCATCTTTATAGAGCTTCCGCATGCGTTTCTCATTTATATGACCTAAACGACAATGCCATACATATGTAATATTCAAATCATTAAGCCGAGGCTTCTTGGTATTAACGTTATAAACATGTGTATCCTCAAGATTCAGAATATATAAGCCATTCACCAATGGACAAACACCATAAAGCATACCATCAGAAAATACCCAACAACACTTGTTCTTTATTACGAATTCAAAACCGTCTTCCTCTAAACATGAGGAAGAGATAATGTTTTTGCCCAAGTCAGGAATGAAATAACAATTATTCAATTCTAAAACTAATCATAAGGGTAGCGATAAAGAAATAACGCCGACGACCAACGCAGCAACTTTTGCACCATTGTCGACGCAGACATCCAACTCATCTCTTGTGCACTTTCTTGTCCTATTTAGTCCCTGCAACGATTTGCAAGTATGAATCATTGATCCGGTATCAAATACCCATGAATCACTTGGACGAGTAGCAAGAATAATTTCAATAACATTTATACCTGAAGTAGAAGTCACACTTTCCTTCTTTTTCTTGAGTTCTTCTGAATACAACTTGCAATTCCTCCACCAACGACCAGTCTTATGGCAGTGGTGGCAAGTGTCAGAAGTAGTAGGGCAAGTCTTGGACTTTCTAGCTAGTTTAGACTTTGAGCTCGAGATCACATCTGAAGCTTTAGCCTTTCCCTTGCGTTTTCTCTTCCTGCTATCCTTCTGAACCATCATCACATGACTAGAATTCTTTTTAATGCTATTCTCAGCAGTCTTTAGCATCCTATGCAATTTAGCCATGCTTTTCTCCATGCTGTTCATATGAAAATTCAAAATAAATTGCTCGAAGCTCATAGGGAGCGATTAGAGAATCACATCCGTGGCCAAATCATGGTCAAGGGTAAAACCAAGTTTTTTCCAAGCTCTCAATGTAACCAATCATCTTGATTACATGAGGACTGACTGGGCTGCCTTTTGCCACCCTACACGCAAACAAAGACTTTGAGATGTTGTACCTCTTAGTCTGTGGTTGGTTCTCAAATATGCCTTTAACTCCCACGATCATATCGTAGGCATCCCTGTTCTCATATTGCTTCTAAAGCTCAAAGGACATACAGGCAAGCATGAGACAGCTGACATCAATTGAATCATTGTCGTGCTTCTCATAAGCCCTCCGATCCGCGGCAGATGCATCATCTTTTGGTTCATCAGGATGGAGCTCCTCTAGAACATATTCATTTTTCTCTTGTTTGAGAATAATTCTCAAGTTTCTATACCAGTAAATAAAGTTTGTTCTAGAAGGCTTTTCCTTTTCAAGAATTGATCGCAGATTAAAAATGGAAGTGTTCTTAGCAGTAAGTGCCACGATCTACAACAAAAATACAAGGTTCAGCACTATGCTCTGTGAATCTTCTATCAAATAAAAGATGCTCTATAATATGTAAAATGATCGCTTTCCCTCTAACGACATATAGTGCGACAAGATCCATATTCATCTAACTTCTAGTGAGCTTTGGTATATATCTGCTAGAAGAATAGTGATATAGGTAAGCAATAATTTGCTAATCACATCCTATGTGACTCTTGTTCGTTGGGGTGGCATCCAATGTCTCGACGCCCAACTCCATGCCCCAAAGCCCAAAACCGTTTTGATAGCTTTGTTAAGAAAACCAATACTGTGCATGTGGTTATCCGACATCCATCCTAACTGGTTAAGATAAAAGATGGCACCCTACTTTGGCAAACCAACAATACAATGATCAAAAGCCTTTGTAGGTGCAGCTATTGGAAGGGGCATCAAAGTTCTTAATTTTCTAAGGGAATCTATTCTAACATGGTAACGATGCATACCGCACACGAAAATATGAAAGAATAGTATGACAGAAACATAAACGAACATCACAGGCAATCATATTAACTGACATAGTACGGCCCTTTTTACATGGTGATCTCCATCTCCATGGTTCCTGTCCTTCGGGTCATCACGCTTCAAGCCTCCATGATATTGTATCAGTCTATTACAACTAATAGCACTATACTAATTACATGAGGAGAAGCATCATATGTCGACTCACAGGTTGTATAACAATAGAATAGTCTTGGGCTATAATTAACCATGACACGCAGGCCATGAAAATTACATACGTGCATATCATACATTACAAGGCCATACCAGTCACAATATTCTCTGCAAAAATAAGTTAAGCATAGAATCTATACGCAACTGAAAATAGACCTGGAACTTCCGGCTCAAAGGCCCGGAACTTTCGGTCGAAGGGCCCAAAACTTCCGACTCGAGGCCAGAACTTCCGAAATCACCCTTCTGCATCGAATTTATTTTGGCCCGCAACTTTCGGGTCACACCCGAAACTTCTGAAAATAAACTTCTGTACAGAATTTATTTTGGTCCCGAACTTCCGGGTCACACCCGGAACTTCTGAAAATAACCTTCTATATCGAAGTTTATTTTGGCCCGGAACTTCTGGGTCACACCCGGAGCTTCCAAAAATCCGACGTAAAAACAATAGATCTAATCTATTTCTATCACATATCACCTATATGTGCATGATCCAGATCGAACACTACGCACGTAGGCTCTGATACCACTGTAGGGTTATGGAGAGGCTACGCTAGCATTAAATTCAAAATTTTTACCCTGTTCACCTAGGAACCATGCGTGTAATGGGATCATAGATCATTACCCCTAGCCACGAAATGCGCTAGGGCAGTGAAAGTAGAGTTGATGAAGCACGTTCTCGATCGGCTCCGCTCAGTTCCGTCCATTTGTCGGCGATGAAGACGATGTAATTCGACGACCTCCACGGGAAGATAAGCACCGCAGTAGCAGCGGCGTCTCTACGGTATCCACACGTACAGAGACGAGATCACTTCACGCCGGTATGCTAGTACCACGTGGGGAGTTAGGGGAGAGACGGTCATAACCGGTGTAGCAGGAGAGGTGACGGCTAGGGTTAGGTCGAAGCAACAGCAGCCTTTTTGTCTTAGCCCCTCCACTCCATTTATAGTGCCTTCTCATGAGCCTTTAATCAGTATTAAAGCCCAACAGATCTAATCTGTTCGTCTGGCCTAGAAGTTCTTGTCCAGGCCCAGAACTTTCAAAAATAATCTTCTGTACGAATTTATTTCTCTCCGGAACTTCCGGTCTAACCGAAACTTCCAAAAATAACATTCTGTATCAAATTTATTTTGACCCGGAAGTTCAGGTTCTACCCAGAACTTCCGGTTCGTCCAGAATTCACCTTTCAGGTAGGCCCAGAACTTCTGGTCCAATCGGAACTTCTGGTTCCTCCAAAAACCAAAATTGGGGCTGGTCCGGAACTTCTGGTCGCACCAGAACATCCGGTTGCTCTAGAACCCAGAACTTCTGGCCTCAAGCCAGAACTTTTGGTTCCCCCAGAATTCTCTTGGGCACATTTCCATCACACGCAAGCGCCAGACCCGAAGGAAAGTATGGTGCAAGAAGACCCACGAGGACGTCATAATGCACGAAGAGTAGCAAGCCGAAGCTGAAGAAATGACGGACCAGCAGGGAACGATGATGACACAAGCCACTAACAAAGGGCTTCGATACGACTCCACTCCCAATTTTATCGAGGGTCATGAACACCGTCAATCGAGCTTTCTCTCTTCTTTTTTCAGCTATGAACTCTCTACCTCATATGAAATAAAGTTCAAGTTTTTTACTTAGTGAAACCATGTTCTTTATCTTTGTTGGCAACAATCGCTAGGCTTGGGCCCTGTAGGGGTCTAGGCGAAGTGTCGCGCGTCTAAATCAATCGGTTGTACCCCTATAGATTTGCTCTGGGTTTGGTGTCAGTAACCGAGCAAGTGAAAAAGAGTTGGCGTTTGCTTCCTCTCAACGTCCGACAAATAAGCTAAGTCCCTCGGGGACTCGAGTTCTAAAGCTCTAACTTTAAGTCTCGGCGGCCTCGAGAACTCATGATGCTTGATGTCAGGATCGGTGCATAAG
>KE371507.1:763042-774547 GCA_000418225.1 Zizania latifolia | reverse complement strand
CCTACACCCGAGACAACATAGCTATATCGACGGCTCGAAAGCTCTCTTTGGGAACGCAAAGGATTAGTAAAAACTACAAACTCGTGAATCCCTCAAGGGCTTGTTCGACCTGATATCGATAGACGCGTGCGTAGCCCGAAGGCCACATGCCGAGAACTATACGGTCTAAGGTTCCTCGAGATGAAAACGCGGTTAGGACTTAAAAACTGTAAATTGGCAAAAGAGGCTATCTTCACTTCACAAAGAAAAGCCAAAAGTTCGTGCAACACAAAGTGTGGGACTAATCACTTTTAAACTTCGACGTAGGTTACAAAACAACTATGCCTCAGGACACGACGCAACCGGATCTCGAGCTTCAGTGGACGACACAACCAGATCTCGAGCTTCAGAGGACGATGTAGCCAGATCTTGAGCTTCGGGGGACATCACCTCGGCCGCAAGATCCTCGGGAGGGGGCAAGAATTGGAGATCTCCGGCGATCATGGCTGTGACGCCCTCCACCTCCTACCGGAGCACCGTGGCTTGTTCCTCGGTAACCCCGGTGGACATTCTGCGCTCTAGCTGCCGAAGGCTGTCCATCGAGAAGTAGGCCCAGACATAAACTAAGGCCTGTTCAGCCCCAGACTTCACTGCCTCATCAACGAGGAGATGGAGCTGGGTCTCAAACCCCTCTAGTTTGTCTTAGAACTCCGCGTCGACGTCCTCGACTAGGAGCTAGTACGCGTGATCGACCACCTCCTCCTCGAGCTCCTCGATACAACCCTAGTCCCGGTCATGCCTCCCTACAAGCAGATGACCAGTGAAGACTAAGACTAGGCGACGAATAAGGCCAAAAATAAACCGATGACCACTCGAGAAAAGCTTACTCCAATACTCATCGATAGACGATTCTGTTGATTCCTTCACCGCATCGAGAGCCCACTGGGCAGCTCTCTTAGACTACCTCGCCTCCTTGACTATGGTCCTCAAGGCTGCCGCCTAGCGATCAGCCTCCTCTCCCATCTGAGTGGCATTGTCGGTCATCACCGCCGCACCAGCCGTTGAAGTCTCCACCGCAACAGCCCTACGCCGTAACTTGGCGTTCTACGCCAGGAGATCATCGTGCTCATGGCAGAGTGCCTCAATCTTCGGTGCATACTGTGCCCAGAATAGCTGTAGAACATAAGCAAATTGTCGAAACAGCGATCCAAGACAAAGACAACCCAAAAAGGGGAAGCAGGAATTACGTCGGTGAGCTACGATAAAAGAGAGGTGGCTGCCCCTAGCACCAAGCCTAGGGCCAACGCAGGAGCTGTGACCTCCATGCCAAGGGCTCCTGAGCCAACCCCTGCCACGAGGCCATCCACTGCCATCGGGGCAGGAGGCTGAGCTTCCGGACCGGCACCCTCAGGGAGATTGGCAACCTCCTCTTCGATCACCACACCTTCGATAGTAGCGGCTGACTCATCGGCTAGAGGATCGACCATCGCCTCCAGCACCACGACAATATCCTTGCCCCCCGAGGCCGAGATTGGGCCCACAACGTCAGCATTATCGAGGGCAGCGCTACCTCCCCCATCTGCCATGGCCATAGCCTTCTCGGTGCCCGGTGCCCTAGCATCAGTACCGGTGCCCGAGAGCAATGGAGTCACCGACGGTCCTAGCGGAAGGTCAACTCCATCCACCCTAAAAACCAAGACAAATGCGAATCGGCAATAGAGATGAAAAGGGTTGTACTTATGCACCAACTCTGACCTTACCTCAACGTCAGGCGGAAAGATACGGAAGATACCCGCTTGGGCACCCTCACTGGAACGAGGCAGGGGGAGGCCAACGCCGCCTTAGAGATCATGGCGTCTTCCCCATCTTTGGCTTCCTCGTCGCTGAGGATCAACCGACGATGGCTGACTACCAGGGCTCCATCCAACCTGACTTCGGTATGTTTTGAGCGCTTGCTCGTCCCACCAAGTTTAATCCCCTTCTACTTCAGAAGCGAAAGGGACAGATTACCACTTCCTCCTACCGGCCACCAACGAGGTGGGTCGACCCCTCGAGGGTGCTCGAGGAGTAGCGCCTACGAGAAGTACATAGCGTAACCCTATAGCTAGGACGCATCACACCATGTGGGTGGTCAAACATTAGTACAGGACAACAACAAAAGACAAAACAAAGCAAAAGACCAAAGTGGAAGGTCAAAAACTCACCCGGGGTCACGGGTTCGAGACGTAGTACGCCACGTACCTGAGATCGTCTGGGAAGCTTGGCTTCCTGGCGAAGAAAGAGTTGAGGTATTTGACAACCTCAGCCCGGGGCATCCACCCGGGCTCTAAAGCTCGAGAGTCAAAGAGCCCGACCATTGCATAGGCCAGTTTATCTCGAGCCCACAGCAAGAATATTCATCGCAGCAAGAAGCAGGCTATGACCCCGATCCCGGTCAGTCTGCCTTCCCGGAGCCCCTTCACCACGTCCACCAGCTCCCGGACCTGATCCTTTTCGGCCAAGGAGCACTGGTCGCCCTAGCTTGTTAAGTGCATCGGCTTGGGCCTGATGTCCCCCTCTACGGCCGGAGGGTGGTTCGCCCCATGTTCGATGAGGTGACGGGCATCCACAGATAGTCACCGGACCACCCGAGCCGGAGGTGGAGTGTCACTCCACCGACCACATTGCTCCCCGTCGAGTGGCGGAGAACGTAGAAGTACCGAAAGAGGTTCCAATGTAGATTCACTCTCAAGTATGCCTCGCACAAGTGCACGCAGACGGTGATGTGGAGGATCGAGTTGGGCGTAAGATGCCTAAGGGCGACTTGGTAGTGATGAAGAAGGCCCAGAAGAAATGGATGCACGGGCAGGCTAAGTCCATGCTCCAAGAAAGACTTGAAAAAGACGATCTCGTGGGTATTTAGCGTCGGGAATTCCTCCCCCTTCACCGAGCGCCACCCTGACACCGCTCGCTCCGACAGAAATTCGGCCACCACCATGTCCCGTAGCTTGTCCTTAGACATCTTAGACTTCTCCCACCCTAGTAACGGGGGCAGAGAAGATGGAGATAGTGGCGGGCTTGCGGAAGCCATCGTCTTGAACTGGAATAGCTGATGAGCCTTTCTGTAGCAGACAATGCAGCTGCAGTGATGGCCTGGGCGACGAGGAGCCAGACGGACGAACGAAGAAGAGGAAAGCAGAAGAACTTTCGGTTGCGAAAGGAAGGAATTCAAATGGATAGCATGCGCTACGGGGAGCAAACAAATCGGCTTAAGTATCCCCACGGTCGCCGCACAAAGAAGGGGCATGATAACCGCAATTGGGACGCCGTCTCGATCGTCGCGTTTGCAGCGATCAAGGCAACCTAACGGTTCCACTTATCCGCCTGCTGGTCGCCCTTGCACGTGGTTTGGTTAGAGTTGGAACATCTTTTCAGTCGTTTCACACTGAATGCGCATTAAATGCAAGTGCAAAGTGTTTTTTCGCACACCAGAAAGAGTTCGTGGCGGTTGAAGTCTCCTGCACAGGTGTCCCACACTTGGGGGCTCATGCACGCTCAAAGGTCTTCATGCTCGGGGTCTCACGTGAGCTCAAGGACTCTCATGCTCGGGGGCTCACCTGACCCGAAGTACGAGTTCTCAGTGACTAAAAGTCCTCGAGAGCTTACAAGGTCAATAGGCCTCAACCCCTTGGGCGTCTAGATATGATATCTAGAGGTTTATTTGTACCAGATTCCTTGTAATTAGGGATTTAGTGCCCGAGTTTGGTAGGCAATTCAAGTCCTACTTGGGATAGAGTCCTCGATTATTAGGCTCACCTCCTGAGTATATAAAAAAGGCGAGCCCCCCCTAGAGGATAGTCTTTTCAGCATATTTTTCTTGCTTTCACCGCCCCAAACCTCCATAGCTTGATTGTGTCGTATTGTAAGATCCACCATCATAGTACACACTAAAACACTAGATGTATGGCTATTATCCTCCGGGAGAGCTAAACCAGTATAAACCTTGGCTCTTATATTCTAGAGCCAACCATCGGATTCGAAGGTGTTGCGCTTCCCTTACACACATCTAATCACCACCTCGGGTACCCCCTTGAGTAGACTGATCGGTGATTCATCGACAATTGCCTCTATCATAGGAATCAGCTTTTTGTAGCCCGCTGGTCCTAATTTGTGAAAATAAAGTTTCTTGGAGGCATTCAACATGTTTTGACCACTTAAGGTTTGCCCTATTTCTAACAACTTGTACTCGACGAAGGAATCCCAGTGATCCCTTAGTTTTAGGAATTTGTTAAAGTCTGGTTGCTTCTCCTTCTTGACATAGGCATTGAAAAGATTCTTTTTGAATGCTTGAAAAGCTACCGCCATCTTCTTTAAAGCCCATTCTTCAACCTCTCCCACAACACGTCTTTCACCGACTGAGCTAGCTCATGTGGATCATTTTCTTGGGTTGATTTCCGATGTCGGAAGCTAATGGGCACGGTGTCTCTAACCAGATATCCACACTGGTTTACAACCTTGGTGGCAACATCGGTGGGAGAAGTGGTTTACCGTTATCAGCAACTTCTATGATGACCCATATTTCCTCGATCTTTTTAGTTGGACCTCTTTTACGAACTTGACTAGTCACTTCTGTAGGCTAAAAAAGAAATTTTGAAGAGTTATGAGCCACACATGGATTTAAAATAAATCAAATGTACAACATTATGGACAAAACAAGACTTTATGTTCGCTACACCAACTTCGGCCTCATCATCAGCTTGCTCACTAGACATGTTGAGGTATATGTTAGTCTCTATATCATCGGCCACTTGGCCTTGTGCCTCTATATCTTAACATTCATAGCCACTTTGTGCAATCACGTAAAGGATCATTCTCTCAGCTTTAGCTTCATCGAGTCATTTTACCTACTAGAATAGAGTAACGTTATCGCTAGGGCTCAATGACGTTACACAATGATTGCATCAGTGTTCAACACTAAGGGTTCGAATGACTTGGATCATGTACCATCAGAAAAATTTCTTAGATCATATACCATCACGAAAACCTACTTAGATCATATGGCATTACAAAAGACCATATATAAATTTACATCACATACATACACATGTCATTTACATCATATCATATATTTAGTAAGTTCTCAACCTTACATGAGGTGCACACCTTTCAATCTTTCACATAAGGTTGATCTAAAAAAGAAGATAAATTTGAGCTCTTTAGACAAGGAATCGAAGTGGTGAAAAGAAAAGGAGGATAGAGATGTGTACTGGGGCGACGGCGAGGAGCTCCGGTGAAAAACGACGAGTCGGCGATGGATGGTTCAGTGGCGATGGCATCCACTACGGCTCAGTGCAATGAAGGAATCAACGAGATAGTGTATTGAAGTGGTGAAAAGAAGATGGGGATAGAGATGCATACCGGAGGTGACGGCGAGGGGCTCCAGCGAAAAATGACGAGTCAGTGATGGACGGTTCAGTGGCAACGGTGTCCACAATGGATCACTGCAATGGAGTCAGCGAGACAGTATATCAAAGTGGTGAAAAGAAAAGGGGGATAGAGATGCATACCGAGGGCAACGACGAGGGGCTCCGGTGAAAAACGACGAGTCAGTGGTGGACGGTTCAATGGCGATGGCGTCTACTATGGCTCACTACAATAAAGAAGTCGGCGACACAATACATCAAAGTGGTGAAAAGAAGAGGGGGATAGAGATACGTACCAGGGGCGACGATGAGGGGCTCCGATAAAAAACGATGAGTCGGCTGCATCCACTACGGCTCACTGCAATGAAAGAGTCGGCGAGATAGCGTATCGAAGTGGTGAAAATAAGAGGGAGATAGCGATGCATACCGAGGGTGATGGCGAGGGGCTCCAGCGAAAAACAATGAGTCAGCGGCGGATGGTTCATTGGCGACGGCGTCCACAATGGATCACTGCAATGAAGGAGTCGGCTAGACAGCATATCAAAGTAGTAAAAAGAAGAGGGGGATAGAGATGCATATCGGGGGCGACGACAAAGGGCTCCGATGAAAAACGACGAGTCGGTGGTGGACGGTTCAATGGCGATGGCGTCTACTATGGCTCACTGCAATGAAGGAGTCGGCGACACAGTATATCGAAGTGGTGAAAAGAAGAGGAGGATAGAGATGCGTACTAGGGGCGAAGGTGAGGGGCTCTGGCAAAAAATGATGAGTCGACCGCATCCACTACGGCTCACTGCAATGAAAGAGTCAGCGAGACAGTGTATCGAAGTGGTGAAAAGAAGAGGATAGAGATGCGTATTAGGGGCGATGGCGAGGGGCTCTGGCAAAAAATGATGAGTCGACCGCATCCACTATGGCTCACTGCAATGAATGAGTCAGCGAGACAGCGTATCAAAGTGGTGAAAAGAAGAGCGGGATAGAGATGCGTACCAGGGGTGATGGCGAGGGGCTCCAGCAAAAAATGGCGAGTTGATGGCGGACGGTTCAGTGGCGATGACGTCCACTATGAATCACTGCAATGAAGGAATCAGCGAGACAACGTATCAAAGTGGTGAAAAGAAGAGGATAGAGATACGTACCGAGGGCGATTGCGAGGGGTGATGGTGAAAAACGACGAGTCGACAGTAGATGGTTCAGTGGCGACAGCGTCTACTATGGCTCACTGCAATAAAGGAGTCAGCAAGACAGTGTATTGAAGTGGTGAAAAGAAAAGGAGGATAGAGATACGTACCAGGGGCAATGGTGAGGGGTTCTGGTGAAAAACGATGAGTCGATCACGTCCACTATGGCTCACTGCAATAAAAGAGTCGACGAGACAACGTATCGAAGTGGTGAAAAGAAGAGATGGATAGAGATGCGTACCGGGGGTAACGGCGAGGGGCTTCGATGAAAAAGGATGAGTCGGCGATGGACGGTTAAGTGGAGACAGCGTCCACTACAGCTGACTACAATGAAGGAGTCGGTGAGATAGCGAATTAAAGTGGTCAAAAAAAGAGTGGGATATAGATGCGTACCGGGGGTGACGGCGAGGGTCTCCGGTGAAAAACGATGAGTCGGTGGCGGATGGTTCAGTGGCGACGGATGGATGGAGGATGCGGTAGTTGCAAACTGGTGGAGAAATTTTAGGGGGAGATCGTGGCCCCATTTAAATACCCAGCCTTTAGTACCGGTTAACAACATAGACCGGTACAAATAGTCCTCTTTAATACCGATTCGTATGTTCATCCGGTACTAAAGGTTTTTCCAAACCCTAGCACGAGCTCCTAAAACCTCACGCGGGAGCCCTTTAGTACCGGGTGGTAAGGATACCCGGTAATAAAATGCACATTTTAGTACCGGTTATTCTTACAACCCTGTACTAAAGGCCTGCCGCGCGGGGTTATAGGAGCCCGTGTTAGGGTTTGGAAAAACCTTTATGAGCTATAAAAACTAAAACCAATTATTATTAATTTGAAGGTTCATTACTTCTTGAAAAGTGCCATAACCATAATTAAATTCTCAGAACATAATCCAATATAATTATATATATTACAAATTCTTTACATTACTACAAGAGTGTTACTTTTTCTTTACAAACATTCCTTCGCCGTGATCGTGCCGTGCGTAGGGAGCATCCTCATTGCCTAATAGGATGCTTGTGTCAACCTCCACTGCGAATGGTGACATCTCGTTGGACTAATTATATTCATCTTCATCTTCATCTATGACGCCCTCTACTCCCATGATTTTTCCTTTCCCTTTAAGAATTATGTGTTGTTTTGGCCTATTTTCTGAATTATCATTTGGTAATGCTCTTTTTCTAGTTTTTTTGGGTTTACTAGCCATGTCAGGAACATAGAAAACTTGTGTCACATCTTTGGCGAGGACGAACGGTTCATCTTTGTATCCAATAAGATTAAGGTCAATAGTAGTCATACCAAATCGATCGACGATTACACCCCATCTAGAAAGCTTCACCCATTAGCACCGAAATAGAGGAACCTTCAAGGGTCCGTAGTCAAGTTCTCAGATTTCCTCTGTGACACCAAAATAGGAGTTCTTCTTTCCAGTGCTATCCATGACATCTATACTTACACCACTATTTTGATTGGTGCTTTTGTTATCTTGAGTCCTCGTGTAAAATGTATACCCATTTATCTCGTAACCTTGAAATGTTAAGATTATGAATGATGGCCCCATAGCCAACTAGATCATTGATTGTCAACGGAGACAACCATGAGGTGCTATCGTAACCAACCGCCAAAGTTATCCATGTGCTGACGTGTAATCTAGGTCGCAGACTTTCTAGTCTGTTTGGGGAATAGGATCTCCTTATGCTTCTCGATGTATGGAGCCACCAAAGATGGTAGTTGCAAAACTATTTGGTGCTTTAGCGAATGAAGCGAGGTCATTGATCATTATTGATTTATTTCCAAGTCTGCCCTTTTCTCTTAGCCTTCCCTCATGGCATGATACAGGAACTCCAATATGGTTGAGGTCGTCAATGTAGTCAACACAAAACTCTATGACCTCATCTGTTCCGTAACCCTTTGCGATACATCCTTCTGAACAAGAACGATTATGGACATACTTCTTTAGGATCGCCATGTATCTCTCGAAATGGACATGTTGTGTAGGTATACAGGGCCAAGTATACCAATCTCTTTGACAGTATGAACAAGTAGATGTATCATAATATCAAAGAAGGATGGAGGGAAGATCATCTCAAGACTAACAAGACAGTGGACCACATCGATCTATAGCTTTTCTAGTCATCTTGGATCAATTACCTTCTGTGAAATTTTATAAATTTTATTAAGAAATGCACATAGCTTTGTGATTGTAGCTCTAACATTTTCTGGTAGAAGACCCCATAGTGCAATCGGAAGCAACTGTGTCATCAACACGTAACAATCATGAGACTTTAGGTGTACAAATTTCTTCTCTTTCATGTTTATCAATCTCTTTATATTGGAGGAGCATCTAGACGGGACCTTCACACTATTTAAGCATTCGAACGTGCTTTCCTTCTCCTCCTTACTAAGTGTGTAGCTGGCGAGTCGTAAGTACGCACCATTATCTCTTAGTTCCGGGTGTAGGTCAGCTCGTTGTTGTATATCTTGCAGATCTTGCCTTGCTTGTAGTGTATTTTTGCCTGGCCCATATACACCTATGAAGCCTAGCAGGTTGACGCACAGATTCTTCGTGAGGTCCATCATGTCAATTGAGTAACGGACATCTAAGTCTTCCCAATAAGGTAAGATCCAAAATATGGACTTTTTTTCCACATTTTTACGTTTTCATCTGTACTCTTTGCAGGTTTGGTACCACGGCCCTTTCCAAATACCACTTTTAGATCCTTGACCATAGCGAATAAATGCCACATTATGATGAATAGGCCTGATATGATGCTCCGCCGTTCCACCGAAATGCTTACATTTCTTTCTTAACGGGTAGTTGGTACTAAGAAATCGACGATGGCCCATGTACACAACTTTCCTACAATTTAGCAAATATATGCTATCGGTATCGTCCAAACACTGGATGCATGCCTTGAATCCCTTAATAGTCATCTCTGACAGGTTACCAAGTGCAGGCCAATCATTAATGGTTACGAATAACATAGATTGTAGGGTATAGGTCTCCCATTTGTACTCATCCCATACACATACACCATCACTCCACATCAATAATAAATCATCGACCAATGGTTTGAGGTACACATCAATGTCATTGTCAGGTTGCTTCAGGCCGTGGATAAGAACCGGCATCATAATAAACTTTCGTCTCATGCACAACCAAGGAGTAAGGTTATAGATACATATAGTCACAGACCAGGTACTATGACTACTGCTCAAATCACCGAAAGAATTCATGCCATCCGTACTCAGGCCAAACATTATGTTTCTTATCTCATCTGCAAAGTATAGGTACTTTCTGTCAAAATTTCTCCACCAGGTCCCATCAACGGGGGTGTCTAAACATTCCATCTATCTTATGATCTTCTTTGTGCCACCACATCATCTTAGCATGTGCTGTGTTTGCGAGCAAACGCTTCAACCATGCTATTATGGGGAAATACTACATCACAATAGCGAGAACCCTCTTCCTGTGATGGTCCACGCCAATGTCACCAGCATCGCCATGCTTAATCTTATATCGTGACGCACCGCACACCAAACAAGCATCTAAAGAATTGTACTCCTCGCAACGAAAGAGAATACAATCATTGGGCATGCATGTATCTTTTCTACTTTCAATCCTAAAAGACAAACAACCTATTTTGCGTGTATGTTGTTTGAGGTAAATTGTTTCCCTCTAGAAGCATATTTTTAATGAGCCATAACAACTCATCGAATCCTTTGTCGGACATATCATTTACCGCCTTCCGTTGCAACATATCTAGAGTCATACGCAATTTTTTCTTCCCATTTTTATAATCCGAGTACAATAATATCTGGTGGTCCTCTAACAAGTGTTCAAACTTTTTAAGTCCATTTCACTATCAAAGTCATCTGCTGCATCACACAATATCTATTCTAGGTCATCGTCTTCCACTACATTGATATCTTTACAATCAAAGTCTAGAATGTCATTGTCGTCTTATTCTTCATCGTCATCTGCTTCCTATATAACACCATTTTCTCCATGCTTCGTCCAACAAATATAATTAAGCATGAATTCCCTTGAGAGCAAGTGGAAGTAAATGGTACTTGTCTTGGAGTACATCCTCAGATTCTAGCAGTCTATGCATGGACAACATATGAAACCCGATGGAGGATTTTGGACCTTGCCTGTTTTGAGAAAATCACATACATCGTGATTGAATTTTATGGAGCGACGGTCAGCGTCGTACATCCACTGCCGGTTCATCCACATTAATAAGATTATGGCCCAATTAGATCATTGAACAATAATTTCACCACATTTCTATATAATGTACATTTCTTAAAAACAACATATAGAAAAAAAACAACCAGATGAATTAACAAGACTGCAGGAATCAAAGTATTATATTTCACAAATCTGCCCGTACGTCCATCTAGATAATGGATCACATTACACAAATCAAGCAGCAAGTTCATCTTACAGCAAAGAATAGAGCTACTAACCATTAGGCACCCGCAAGATCAAAATGAAGCTACTTGGGATAGAGTCCTGAGATTGTTAGGCTCACCTCCTGAGTATATAAAGGAGGCGAGAATCCCCAAAGGCATCCATCTCAACTCATCTCATCGACGATCATCTAGCCATCTAGCTCCACTATATTTTTTTGCTTTTGACGCCCAAGCCTTGATAGCTTGATTGCGTCGTATTGTAAGATCCATCATCATAGTAGACATCAAAACACTGGACGTAGGGCTATTATCCTCTGAAATGCCTAAACCAGTATAAATCTTGGCTCTTATGTTCTAGAGTCGACTATCGGGTTTGAAGGCACTGTGCTTCCCTTACACAGCATCTAATCACCACCTCGGGTACCCCATTAGGTGGACTGACCGGTGATTCACCGATAGCTGGCGGGCCAGGTAGGGGATCGCGTCGCTTTCACCAAGACCCGATGGCATCTCCACGTCAACTTTTA
>KE371507.1:737135-763032 GCA_000418225.1 Zizania latifolia | reverse complement strand
TCACGTCGTTTTCACCAGGATCCGATGGCATCTTCACATCAACTTTTAGCAAAGCCCGGCACAACGCTCATCCTGGGCAACACGATGTACGTGGCTGATTTGCTCGGAAGGTTGATCCCTTTTGACTTGGCTCCAACTTCTGAGCAGTCATCAAGCCAGAGTCTCGATCCTTTCCTCCCACGGAAGGATGATCGACCCACGAAGCGCCTGGCTGACATCGTGCAGGAGTTAGCTCTGGGTCAACTATCTGATCAGGTAGCGAAACAAGTCCTACAACATCGCTCCCAAAGCTTTGGGGAATCACCTCCTTGAGATTCCTAACATCGAGAGAATTTTCCCGAGCACGCTGGACGACGCCTTGCCGGACGACTCACTAGGCCCTGGATCTAGTTCCTCCTGCCACTCCGAGTTGACAAGACGATGATGCAGAGGACCTAGGGAGAACAACTAGAGGCCTTAGAAGGACAGGAACAGGATTGAGCGCTCAGGAGAGGATGGACGAGATGATGGCGAGGACTAGAGGGACAACGTGAAGGATCGACCATGAAAGAGCCACACCCAGAGAAAGGTATGGCGCAAGAAGACCCACGAGGACATCATAATGCACGAGGAGTAGTAGGCAGAAGTCGAAGAAGATGGCAGACCGACGGGAAACGATGATGAGTCAAGCCACCATCAGAGCGCCTCGATCAGACTCCACCCCCGATTTTGTCAACGGTCGCAGATGTCATCAATCAAACTTCCCTCCTTCCTTTTTTTTAGCTATGTATTATTTACCCAATATGAAATAAAGTTTGAGTTTTTCACTAAGTGAAATTATGTTTTTTATTTTTCATTAACCATAATCGCTAAGGCTCGAGCCCTATCGGGGTCAAAATAAAACGTCGCGTGTCTAGCTCAAACGGTTGTCCCTAAGGATTTGCTCTAGGTTTGGCGTTAGTGATGGAATTGTGCCCAAGAAAATTCTGGGAGAACCGGAAGTTCTAGCTGAGGACCGAAAGTTTCGGGTTCTGGAGCATCCGAAAGTTCCGATTGGACCGAAAGTTTCGGACCAGCCCCAGTTTCGGTCACAGTTAATATGATTGCCTGTGATGTTTACTTATGTTCCTGTCATACTATTATTTCATGTTCGTGTGTGGTAGACATCGTTACCATGTTAAAATAGTTTCCCTCAGAAAATTAAGAAATTTGATGCCCTTTCCAATAGCTGCACCTACAAAGGTTCTGATCATTGTATGGTGAGTCTGCCAAAGCAGGGTGACATCTTTTATCTTGACCAGTTAGTGTTGATGTCAGACAACCACATGCATAGTATTGGTTTGCTTAACAAAGCTATCAAAACGGTTTTGCGCTTTGGGGCATGGAGTTGGGCGTCGAGGCATAGGATGTCACCCCAACGAACAAGAGTCACATATGATGTGATTAGCAAATATTGCTTACCTATGTCACTAATCTTCTAGCAGTGATGACAAAGCTCACTAGGAGTTAGTTCAATATGGATCTTGTCCCACAATGTATCGTTAGAGGGAAAACTATCATTTTATATATTGTGGCACATTTTTTATTTGATAGAAGATTACATAGCATAGTGCTGAACCTTACATTGTTGTTGTAGATCATGGCACCTACTGTAAAGAACACTTCTGTTTTTAATCTGCGATCCATCCTTGAAAGGGAGAAATTGTCTGAAACAAATTTTATTGACTGGTACAGAAACTTGAGAATTGTTTTCAAGCAGGAGAAAAAGGATTATGTTCTAGAGAAACCCCACCCTGATGAACCAATGGATAATACACCAATTACTGATAGGCGGGCTTATGAGAAGCACGCTAGTGATTCAGTTGATGTTAGCTGTCTCATGCTTGCCTGCATGTCCTCTGAGCTTCAGAAGCAATATGAGGACAGAAATGCCTACGATATGATCATGGGACTCAAAGGCATGTTTAAAAAGCAAACACGGACTGAGAGGTATAATATCTCAAACTCCTTGTTTACGTGTAGATTGACGAAAGACAGTCCAGTGAGTTCTCATGTGATCAAGATGATTGGTTACGTTGAGAACCTAGAAAAACTTGAATCTAAACTTGATAATGATTTGGCCACATATGTCATTCTTCAGTTGCTCCCTACGAGCTTCGAACAGTTCATCATGAATTTTTATATGAATGGCATGAAGAAAACCTTGTCTGAATTACATGGGATGCTCAAGAGAGCTGAGGGAAGTCTTAAGAAAAATCCTAGTCATGTGATGATGGTTCAAAATGAAAGTAAGAAGAGAAAGGCTAAAGCCTTAGATGCGATCTCGAGCTCTAAATTTAATTTGGCTGAAAAGTCCAAGTCAAGCCTTGCTAACTCTGACACTTGCCACCACTGCCATAAGCCTAGCCATTGGCGGAGGAATTGCAAGTTGTACTTAGAAGAACAAAATAAAAAGAAGGAAAGTGTGACTTCTACTTCAGGTATAAATGTTATTAAAATTTATCTTACTACTCGTCCAAGTGATTCATGTGTATTTGATACCGGATCAATGATTTACACATGCAAATCGTCGTAGGGGCTGAAAAGGACTAGGAAGTGCTCAAGAGGCGAATTGGATGTTCGCATCGGCAATGGTGCAAAAGTTACTGCATTGGCCGTCGGTATCTATTCTTTGTCGCCACCCTCAGGATTAGTTTTGAAATTAAATAATTATTATTACATTCCCACCTTGGGCAGAAACATTATCTCTTCATCATGTTTAGAGGAAGACGATTTTAAATTCATAATAAAGAACAAGTGTTGTTCGATATTTTCGAATTGTATGCTTTATGGTGTTTATCCATTGTTGAATGGCTTGTATATTCTGAATCTTAAGGATACACACGTTTATAACATTAATATGAAGAAAGCTGGATTAAATAATTTGAATCCTACCTACGTATGACATTATTGTTTGGGTCATATAAATGAGAAACGCATGCATAAGCTCCATAGATATGGATTTTTTGAGTCATTTGATTTTGAATCGTTTGACACATGTGAGTCTTGTTAACTTGGCAAGATGGCTAAGACACCTTTCACTGGTCAAAGTGAGAGGGCAAATAAATTATAGGCCATTGTGCATACTGATGTATGTGGACTGATAAGTTTATAGCCAGAGGTGGATTCCAGTACTTCATCACTTTTACCGACGACTTTAGTAGATATAATTACATCTACTTAATGAGGCATAAGTCAGAATCCTTTGAAAAGTTCAAGGAGTTCCAGAATGAGGTTCAGAATCATACAGACAATACAATTAAATTTCTACAATCAGATCATTGAGGTGAATATTTAAGCCATGAGTTTAATGATTATCTGAAGCAGTGGAATTGTTCCACGGTTGACTTCACCTGATACACCTCAGTGGAATGGGGTGTCCGAGTAAAGGAACCGAACTTTGTTAGACATGGTCCGATCGATGATGAGTCAAACAGATCTTCCATTGTCTTTCTGGAGATTCGCTTTAGAAACTGTTGCTTTCACACTAAACAGAGTTTTATCTAAATCTATAGAGAGGACACCATATGAGATATGGACTTGGAAGCGTCCTGGGTTGTCTTTTCTAAAGATATAGGGTTGTGAGGCCTGTGTAAGATGTTTTATGTCTGATAAGCTCACTCCCAAATCTGATAAATGCTTCTTTGTGGGGTATCCTAGGGAAACCAAAGGATATTACTTCTATAACCGGGAAGAAGACAAAGTGTTTGTCGCCCAAAATGGTGTCTTTCTAAAGAAAGAGTATCTCTCGCAAGGGGTTAGAGGGAGCATGGTGCGACTCGAAGAGGTTTCAAAAAC
This sequence comes from Zizania latifolia, assembly GCA_000418225.1. Taxonomy (NCBI): domain Eukaryota; kingdom Viridiplantae; phylum Streptophyta; class Magnoliopsida; order Poales; family Poaceae; genus Zizania; species Zizania latifolia. Next base: position 759,216 of record KE371507.1, on the reverse strand, counting down.
CACTAGAAAGTGTTTCAGCTCCTAGTGAACCGCAACTCGACATGCAAGATGTTGCAGAGCCTGTTGTCGAGACACCAGCCCCACGTCGGTCGGAGAGGTTGAGTCGTGCGCCCGAGCGGTTTGTGTTTTTAACCACTGGGCAGCGCGCCATATTATTGTTGAATAATGATGAACCTGAGACCCATACGGAAGCGGTTATGGGACCAGACTCTAAGAAATGGCTTGAAGCCATAAGATCCGAGTTAGAATCCATGCGAGAGAATCAAGTTTAGAACTTGGTCGATCCACCTGATGGTGTAAAAACTATCGAGTGTAAATGAATTTTTAAGAAAAAGATAGTCGTTGATAGAAATATTCACATCTATAAAGCACGATTGGTGACAAAAGGTTTCTAACAGATTCAAGGTGTTGATTATGATGAAACGTTTTTGCCCGTCGCTATGCTAAAGTCTATCCAGATCATCCTAACAATTGCTGCATTTTATGACTATGAGATATGGTAAATGGATGTCAAGACGACTTTCCTTAATGAAAACCTAATTGAGGATATGCACATGGCATAGCCTGAAGGTTTTAATGATCCCGAGAATGCTGCGAAAGTTTGCAAGCTGCAAAGGTCTATTTATGGGCTAAAGCAGACTTCTCGATTTGAAATCTTCGTTTTGATGAGGTAGTCAAAGGGTTTATCTTCATCAAGATGAAGAAGAGTCTTGTGTTTACAAAAAAGCTAGTGGGAGCTCACTTGTGTTTCTTGTCTTATATGTGGATGACATTGTTGATCAGAAATAATATTTCTATGCTAGATACTATCAAGTCTTCGTTAAGGAAAAATTTCTCAATAAAAGATCTTAGAGAGATAGCATACATTTTGGGCATAAAGATCTATAGAGATTGATCGAGAAGGCTAATTGGATTAAGATAACGTATGCACATTGACAAGGTATTGAAACGGTTCAATATGCAGAATTCCAAGAAAGGTTTTCTGCCAATGTCACATGGTATTTCTCTCAGCAAGAGTCAGTGTCCTTCGACACCTAATGAGCTAAAGAAGATGAGTACGATCACGTATGCCTCCGCAATTGGATCCATCATGTAAGCCATGTTTTGTACACGCCCAGATATTTCTTATACTCTAAGTGTTACGAGCAGATATCAGTCAAACCCGAGTAAAAGTCACTGAGCGGTAGCAAAGAGTATCCTTAAGTACTTAAGAAGAACTGAGGATATGTTCCTAGTCTATAGAGGTAAGGAGAAGCTCGTTGTAAATGGTTACACCGATGCTAGATTCCAAACCGACAAGGACGATTCGCGATTGCAGTCTAGATTTATGTTCTGCCTCGATGGAGACGCAGTGAGTTAGAAGAGTTTCAAGCAAGAAATGGTTGTAGATTCAATAATAGAAGCCAAGTATATTGCAGCTTGAAAAGCTGCGAAGGAGACAGTTTAGATCAGAAAGTTTGTTTCTGAGCTGGGTGTTGTCCCTAGTGCGTCCAGTCCAGTGGACCTCTATTGTGCTAATAGTGATGCCATTGCGCAAGCCAAGGAGCCTAGGTCACACTAGAAGTCCAAACACATACTGCGTCGTTATCACCTGATCCGTGAGATTATAGATTGAGGTGATGTGAAAATATGCAAGCTGCACACGATTTTGAACATTGCAGATCTGTTAACGAAGCATCTCTCACAGCCCAAGCATGAGGCACACTTCAGCTCTATGGGTATTAGATACTTGCGTGAGTGAGTCCAGTGTATGTGAGAGAAAGTGTCTTGTCTATGCTAGTGTACATTTGAATAATTGGTTATCTTGTTCCTTAATAAATATCTTTTACATTGATCAGTAAGTTGATGACTTGTTTATGAGACTCTTTGTGTTATGATGTTGTTCTAAACGATCCCTAATCTCATATCGTCATATGGGACAGTGATGATTCATAGATTAGCATATCTGTCTGATTGATCATATTTCACAGATCATAGACATGGAGATGTCAAATCAGTGATGTGGATTTATTTTGGTAAACATGGAGTTAGATAGACCCATTTTGAGATATTGATGAGATTGTTATTTTAAAAGTGTCATCAGTTGTCATCTCAAAGGGTGTACCTGCAGAATCCTTAGACCTGAGATCGTCATTGATTCTAGAATGTGTAGTAGCACACTTAGAGGCTTCCAAACGCTATTCCGTAACAGAATAGTTATAAAGGTTGCTTCCGGGTGTGTCACGAAACATGTCATGGGATGTAAGCGGTCAAGATGGAATTTACCCCTCCTAAATAACGGGACAGACGTCTCTGGACCCCTCGAGTAGTCGGTTAGAAAGTGCATAGCTATGCCACTACGATCAAAGAGTTGATCATGATTTAATCTACTACTTGATCGAGTAAAGTGTCGAGCTATCAACAAGGGTGGCATGAATCTCGTCTTGAGCTTGATTGATGTCATATGGTAAAGGGATTGGTGCATGTATATATCAAGGTTCAAAAAGTATGATTTTAACTTTGTATTTTTTCGGAGGTTAATTTGTGCTGCTAGGTACCACTATTGATCGGCGATTCAGAAAGGGTTTTCGGGTAGCAGCCGTTTGCATATGAACCTATCGGGTCACACGCTTAAGGAGATTGGATTTTAAAGCTTGCAAGAATTATCTCTTGTGCAATTGGGAGATTGATGGAATTGTGTGCATGAGAATTCTAGGAGAACCAGAAGTTCTGGCCGAGGGATGGAAGTTCCGGATTCTGGAGCATCCGGAAGTTCTAGTTGGACCGGAAGTTCCGGGCCAGCCCAGTTTTGGTTTCTAGAGGAGCCGGAAGTTCTGGTTGGACCGAAAGTTCTGGGCCTGCCTAGACGAACCGGAAGTTCCGGGTCAAAATAAATTCGATACAGAAGGTTATTTTCGGAAGTTCTGATTAGAACCAGAAGTTCCGGTCTAAGCGAACAGATTAGATATGTTGGGCTTTAATACAGATTAAAAACCCGTGATAAGGCACTATATAAAGGGAGGTGGGGCTATCACGAAACGGCTGCTGTTGCTCGTGGTTGAGAGCCCTATTCGCCACCTCTCCTCTCTCCTCGATTGCAAGTGGTGCTAGCGTGCCGACGCGAGGTAATCCTGTCCCCGGACGTGTGGATATCACGGAGACACTACTCCAATAGTGGTGCTCATCGTCTTCATCGCCAGATCGCCGACGAACGAACGGAGCCGGGAGGAGCAGCTCGAGGAAGCGCTTCATCAACTATACTTCCGCTGCCCGAACACATCTCGAGGCTTGAGGTAACGATCCATGATCCCATTACACACATGGTTCGTAGGCTAACGGAGTAAAATTTTTAAAATTAATCGCTAGCGTAGCCTCTCCATGACCCAACAGTTAGCAACTGGGCGAGAAAAAAAAGTTGGTGTTTACGCCCTCACGGTGCCCAACTAATAGCTAAGTCCCTCGAGAGCTTGAGTCTTGAATCCTTAACTTCAAGTCCATGGCAGTCTCGAGAACTCGTGAGGCCTGATGTCAGGATTGGTGCATAAGCGGCATCAGTTCTCTACACCCGAGACTATATGGCTAACCGGAGGCTCAGGATCTTGCTTCAGGCATGCGAAGGACTAGTAAAAACAATAAGTCTACGAATTCCCCAGGGTCTTGTTTGGCCTGATGTCAGTAAACATGTGCGTAGCCTAAGGGCCACACGCCGAGTACTATATGGCCTACAGTCCCTCAAGGCGAAAATGCAGCTAGGACAAAAAATTACAAATGGCAAAAGAAGTTATTCACACTTCATCACAAAAGGAAACCATAAGTTCTCGAAAGCACAGAGTTATTTTCTAATCACTACTAAACAATTGATGCAGGACATACAACTACTCGGGAGGTGACGCCACGGGATCCTGAGCTTCGAGAGATGACGCTGCAAGATCTTGATCCTCGGAAGACGATGCAGCAGGGTCCTAGGCCTCGAGGGACATGTCATGGTTCTCGAGAGGAGAGAAATTACAGATCCCTAGCAATCACAGCAACGACATCCTCCACCTCCTGCTGGAGTGTCGTGGCTTGCTCCTCGATGACCCCGGTGGGCATCTCGTGCTCCAACATCCGAAGGTTGTCCGTCGGGAAGTGGGCCCGAACATAGACCAAGGCTTGTTCAGCCCCGGCCTTTACCGTCTTGTCGACGAGGAGGTGGAGCTAGGTTTCGAACCCCTCAAGCTTGTCTTAGAACACTGCCTCAGCATCCTCGACCAGAAGCGAGTATGCTTGCTCGACCACAGCGTGAACCTTGACCGCTTCACACTCGAGCTCCCCGATCTGAGCCTGGTCCTAGTCACGCCTCCCTGCAAACAGAAGACCGACAAAGATTAAGATAAGAGATGACAAGACAACAATGAAGGAGTGACCACGCGGAGAAAACTTACTCTAATACTCGGTCGCAGACAACTATACCGACTCCTTCGCCACATCAAGGGTATATCGGGTGGCTCTCTCGGCCTCCCAAGCCTCCTCGACGGTGGTCTTTTGAGCCACCGCTTGGCGATTGGCCTCCTCGACCGTGGCCCTCAGGGCAATCGCCTGGCGATCAGCCTCCTCTGCCGAGTGAGCGGCTTTCTCGGCCGTCACGGTGGCACCAGCCACGGAGGTCTCTGTGACGACAGCCCTCCACTAAAGCTCGGCGTTCTGTGCCAAGAGGCCATCACACTCATGGCGGAGAGCATCAATCTTCGACACATACTATGCTTGGAACAACTGCAGAACACAAGCAAGCTATCAGAACAACAATTTAAGACAAAAACAAAACCCAAAAAGGAGACAAGATTTACGTCGATGAGCTGTGACAAAAGGGGAACGGCCGCCTCTAGCGCTGCGCCTAGGACCAATGCAGGAGCTGCGACCACCACATCAAGGGCTCCCGAGCTAGCCACCACCTCGGGGCCGTCCACTACCATCGGGGCAGGGGGCTGAGTCTCTGGGCCAGTGCCCTCAGGGAGGTCGGCAACTCCCTCCATGATCGCCGCACCTTCAATGGTAGTTATCGACTCGATGGCCAGAGGATCAACCGTTGCCTCCGGTGCCACGGCGATATCCTTGACCCCTGGAGCAGCGACTGGGCCCATGGCACCTACATCGATAAGGGCCACGCCGCCTCCATTGATCGTCACGACCACAGCCTCCCCGGTGCCCAATGCCTCAACACCAGCGCTGGTGCCTAGGAGCGATGGCGTCACCACCGGTCCCAGTGGGAGGTCAACCCCTTCCACCCTATAGGTCGAGATGACAGCAAATCAGCAATAGAGACAAAGGGCCACACATAGAAACCAACTCTAACCTTACCTCGATGTCAGGCAGAAGGTCTTTGAAGATACCCGCTTAGGCACCTTCATAGGAATAGGGCGGGGAGAGGCCAGCGCTACCTCGGAGATTACGTCGTCCTCCCCTTCCTCAGGCTCATTGTCGTCGAGGATCAGCCAACAACGCCCGATTGCTGGGGCTCCGTCCACCTCGATCTCGGTAGGCTTCAAGCGCTTGCTCGCCCCGTCGAGTTCAATCCCCTTCCGCTTTGGAAGTGGAAGGGATGGATTAACACCTCTCGTTGCCCGTCGGTGAGGTGGGTCGATCCCTCGACGATGCTCAGGGAGTAGCGCCTACGAGAAGTATGCAGCGTTACCCTATGGCTAGGCACATCACACCACGTGAGTGGTCAAACATCAGCATGAGACAACAACAAAGGACAAAAACAAAGCAAAAAACAAATGATGGAAGGACATAGGCTCACCCGGGGCTAAGGGTTCAAGACGCAGTATGCCACGAACCCATCATCATCCGAGAAGCTTGGCTTCCTGCGAAGGAGTTTAGGTATTTCGTAACCTCAGCACGGGGCATCCACTAGGGCTCCAGGGCTTGAGGGTTAAAGGACCCGACCACCTCATAGGGCGCCTTGTCCCGGACTTGCAGCGGGAAGATCCGCCATAGCAAGAAGTAGGCCACGACCCTAATCCCGGTCAGCCCACTCGCCTAGAGCCCCTTCACCATGTTGACCAGCTCCTGGACTTGATCCTCATCAACCGAGGAGCACTGATTGGCCTAGCTTGTCAGGGACGCCGTTTTGGGGCCGATGTCCGCCTCAAAGGCCGGAGGATGGTTCGTCCCATAGAACCAATCCGCTTTCCACCTCTTGTTCGAAGAGGTGATGGGCATCCGCAGATACTCAGTGGACCGCCTAGGACAGAGGTGGAGCGTCACCCCTCCGATCGCGTTGTTCCCCGTCGAGTAGCAGAGAACGTAATAAAACCGGAAGAGGTTCCAGTGAGGATCCACTCCCAAGTACACTTCACACAAATGCACGAAGACAGCGATGTGGAGGATTGAGTTGGATGAGAGGTGACCGAGGGCAATTTGGTAGTGATTGAGGAGGCCCTAGAGAAAATGGTGCACGGGTAGGGCTAGCCCCCGCTATAGGAAGGACTTGAATAGGACGATCTCATGGGTGTTCGTCATCGAGAATTCCTCCCCCTCAACCGAGCGCCACCAAGACACTGCTCGCTCCGGCAGGAACCTGGCCGCCGTCAGGCCCTGCAACTTGTCCTTGGACATCTTTGATCTCTCCCACCCCATCGATGACGGTGGAGAAGATAGAGAAGGAGGTGGGCTCACGAAAGCCATTGGCTTGAGCAAGAACAGTCGACGAGCTTTGCGGTAGCAAATGACGTAGCCACAGTGATGACCTGGGTGGTGAGGAGCCAGACGAACGAATGAACAAGGAAAGCAAAGGGAGCGGTGGTTGCAAGGGGAAAGGATTCAAATGAACGACGTGCGGTTTGGGGAGCGAACGAATTGGTTTAAGTACCTACATGGTTGCCGCACGAAGAAGGGGCGTGATAACTGCAATTGGACGCTGCCTCGATCATCACGCCTGCGGTGATAAAGGTAACCTGATGGTTCCAATTCTTTGCTAGTTGGCCGCCTTCGCACGTGGTTTGGTCAGGGCTAGAATGTCTCTTCAGTCGTTTTATACTAGACGTGCATTAAATGTGAAGGCGAAGTGCTTTCTAGCACAACAGGTTAAGTCCACGATGGCTCGGATCATTTGTGCTAGTGGTTCCCATGCTCGGGGGCTCACGCGCTCAAGGACCTCCACTCTCGGGGGCTTGCGCGCTCGAGGACTCCCATGCTCAGGGGCTCGCCTAGCCCGAGGCGTAAGTACCCGAGACTAAAAATCCTTGAGAACTTGCAAGCCTGATACGCCTCGTTCCCGTGGGCATCTCGATGCACGAGGGGCCCGAACAACGTGACATTAATTTATTCAAAGATTCAAGATTGATTTCTTTCCATTTCATCACAAATCCAAGACTTCAAGCGTGACCTTTTTTAGCAAGGTCTCAAGCGAAGACAGGGTTATGAAGTAGAAGATCATTATTTACAGATGTTCTTGGACCCTCGAGTAAAATGTTCGATTTAACTTGAGGCTCGGGGGCTACACCGTGTGGGTGCACCTACACGATGTACCTCACATGAAAGAAGAACAAAGGCTTTTTCAAAGACGTCAAAGTTTGACAAAGATGTTGAAGTTCCAAATCAAAAGATAGCTCCTCCCAGCTTGTTTTTGCCGAAAATTTCTTCAACCAAGCCGGGAAGAGCTCAGGGCTGTTGTCGGGGGTATGACCCCTGGATCTCACAGTTAGGCTTATCAGACCGGACCAAGGGCAGACCAAGACCAGTATTGACCATCTGGTATGGCCCATGAATAGGAGTTTAATTTCAATAAAAAAAGTGGAGTCCTTATCAGGTAGTCAAGCATCAGATATGTTATCTAAAGATTTATTTATACCAGAATCTTTATAATTTAGGATTTAACACCCGAGTTAGATAGGGAATCTAAGTCCTACTCGAGATAGTTCTAAGATTGTTAGGCTCATCTCCTGAGTATATAAAGGAGGCGAGACCCCCTAGAGGCATCGATCTCAACTCATCTCATCAATGATCATCTAGCCATCTATCTCCACCATATTACGTCATATTTTTTGATCTATCATCATAGTAGACACCAAAATACTTGACGTATGGCTATTAACCTCCGAGAGGCCTAAACCAGTATAAATCTTGGCTCTTGTGTTCTAGAGTCGACCATCGAGTTCGAAGGTGCTGCGCTTCCCTTACACAATATCTAATCACCACCTCGGGTATCCCCATGGGTGGACTAGCCAGTGATTCACTGACAATTTTATAGTAAAGAATGCAGCTACTAACCTTCAAGTAACCACAGGCTTAAGATTACCGCAAAGAATTAAAATTTCAATAGCTGCTATAACCTCCTCTGTTCCACACTGTTCGATCACCGGCACATCACGAGCTACAGGAATCAAAATATCACATTTCACAAATCAAGCACCAAGTTGATCTTATGGTAAAGAATGAAACTACTAACCTTTAAGCACCCGTAGGCTCAAGATCACCGTAAAGAATTAAAATTTCAACAGCTACTATAACCTCCTCTCTTTTCCACTCTGTTCAATCACTGACACATCATAAACTACAGTAATCAAAGTATCACATTTCATAAATTAAGCACCAAGTTAATCTTACAGTAAAGAATGGAGCTATTAACCTTCAAGCATCCGCAAGCTCAAGATCACCGCAAAGAATTAAAATTTCACCTCTCCTTGCAGCAGAAGCTAGCTGACAGTGTTAGTGAGGAGCCAATTTATACTGTTCATCATGATAGTACCAGATCGGAAAAACACCCGACACTAATAAAGATTTTTAGTATCGGGTTGGGAGACCCTCCGGTGCCATGTTTATTAGTACCAGCTGGTATCCCCACCTAGAATTAAAGCCTAGGTTTTTAGTACCGGGTTAGGATACCCTCCGGTGCCAAATTTATTAGTACCGGTTAATATCCTCATCCAGTATTAAAGCCTAAGCTTTTAGTACTAGTTGAGAAACCTGACCGATACTGCTACGTAAACTATCAGGTGGTCTTCCAACCTGGTACTAAAACTGTTTAGTAGTACCGGTTTTATCTACCCTTGACTTTATCTCCATTTTTTGACCGTTGCAGGAGATTTTTAGTACTGGCTCAAATTAGAATCGGTACTAAAAGGGTGGATAAAAGCTCACTTCTCTAATGGTGTGAACTCCTCAAGAGTCAAGTTGACGAATTTGTTGAAACCGAGCTCGAGCTCATAGAGGTCATGTCTTTGTTCTTGTTGGATTCGTTCGTGTATATATACTAGGCAGGGAGGCACCCTTCGAGCGCCCTATCAATAAGAATGTAAAACCAAAATTGTTAGCGCGCCCTATCGATGAGCCTATGAGGACATCGCATTAATTTGAATGTATATAAATTATTGACTAATGTAATAAAAAATTAGAAATAGTTTTTATGTTGATTAAAACACAAGAAAGTTTTAAAGCAAAAAACTCCCTCCTTAGTTAATTAGTCAAAGCATGTGATAAAACAATCGCTTTGTTTTGGTTAAAGGAAACATAAGGATAAACTTTCGTGTGATTGCGAAACTTTTTCTTTTGAACCAAAGAAACTCTCTTTCAAGAGAGAATTATAAGGATAAACTTTTGTGTGATTGCGAAACTTTGCTTTTGAACCAAAGAAACTCTCTTTTAAGAGAGAATTATTACTGACCAGATCTATCTTCAGTTAATCTTATATATCGAATGAGTTAGAAATGAATGACACCTATACAGAGAAGTAATGAAGTTGATGCGTCTAATTGCATTTATGTCAACACAATTAGCTAATAAAGATGACCCAAAACAAAGATTTAGCTTAAAGCTTGGGAAATTCACATTTGACAAGTCTCCCAGGACTCTTCAACCTCAGAACTTCTCCTTGGGGGCTCACAATTGAAAGAAATGAGGACAAAAACCTATTCAACACCCATGGTTTGTTTAGTAATTTGCTCATTGCATCTCAATAACCAATCAAATTTCACTGCCACCAAGAATCGAGCCATATCAAAGTAAACATTAAGTACTTTAGATCCAGGGGAATAAACTAAAGTCAAAGATGTAGCAGAAGACAAATCTCCAAACGGTAATGCTCATTAATTCTGATCAAAGCAAGCAAAGAAGCAAGATAATAGGAAGTTTACTTACAGAAATCCAACAGCAATCCTATTTTCATACTTTAACCTCTACAATATAAAATAAATACATATTAAGTTATATTTCATGGTGAATTTAATAAAATCAGTTTAATATTGTAGTTGTTTGTATATTATTCTATAAAATTGATCGAAAATAGAAATATTTGAATTATAAAAAGCTCCAGAGCGATGCCACATTTCTGGATGGCCAAGCACTGAATTTGATCAGTTGTGAGTTCACGGCATATGGAACCTTCCTTGGTGGAATTAAGAATTTCATCTAGGCTCTGATAAAAGGAGCTGGACACATTTATCATTAAAAATAAACAAACTGGTACCTTATTTTTGATGCTTTTGAGTTGATCCTGAGAAAACAAGAATGTCATTTGGGTTTGCAACCTGTAGAGAAAAGGTTGTCAATAAAGTGATACACCACCAAAGTATGTTTCACATTTGTGATTGTCTGATTGAGCTACCTTCCCAATATACTTCTGACCAAACCGCTGCGGGATTATTGTCAAAAATCCAGAGTAGTCTGCCTGAAGAAATTTAGCATCCAGCATTTTACAATATTGTAAATTAAGGCTACATTTTCTGAAGAGCACCTGATTTACCTTTACTCTGACCAGTGGAAGCTTGGGCTCTGATCCACTTGCTGCTGTTTTGTCACTAAGATTTCTCACCTAAAGCAGATCTGTTGTCAGTAACACTACTATTCTAAAAACCATCCAACCACTAAAACTTCATTGCTGATGGAATTGTGTTTAAGATATCATTATTGGACTGCAATTGTATGGACCAATGTCTTGGTTTATTTCTCAAGAATGTGAAGCAAATTTCAAACCAAAACTGTACAGCTCAACACTCACAAATTTGTCTAGATGCTCATATACAGATGCTTCTCTGTTGGGCTCAACACCCTCTTGATCTTGCAATGCAACCTGCATGGCATGCTAATGGTGAGATTCATCTCTGAAAGTAAACATGAAGTAATTGGGCAATGACAATGGCTAATTACCTCAATATATTCGAAAGGTCTAACTGATTTTAATGGTATATTAGTTTGCCTGTACTGCCCTCCCTGATTAGGGGAAACATATATAAGTGAATAGACAATGACACAGGAAAGAGGACGGTTTAATACAGAGGAACCAAGAAGAAGGCAACGGGTGGAGGCAAGAGAAATCGTAGAATTGAATAGCATATGAGAAAACACATCATACCTGCAGCGCATTGGGCCACTGCAGAACAAATAACTTCAACCATAAAAAGTATAACAACAAGAAGAAGAAGAAGAAGAAAGCCTTTCAAGTTTCGATCCTAAACAACGATAAAAAGTATAAATTGTAAAAAAAAAAAATAGGAGAATGATACTGATTTATTGGCAAAATTGCTAACAATATTATGTAATGATGCTAGTAACAAAAAGAGTTATAGAATAAACAAAAAGATGTATGCTCACTTGCTCAGTCTCTTACCTAGACTTCTTCCCATTGCCTGAATCACTGCAGTAATTCATGAATAGATAATACAAACCAGTAAGATCATCACAAATTACTGCAGCATTACAGCCTCATTACCAAATCACCAACATATGTATTCATCTAAGAAGGTCAACTAAGTAACTCTCCTCTCTTTCAATAGCTTGAACATCTATATTGTAGTTGTGACCTGCTTGAAGAATGTTATACTGATTGTGATTCTGTAGCACAGTTATAGGGACAAGCAGCCTCACTGCCATGTCAACAGTCTCAAACCTGAATTTGGAATAAAACATGCCATATTAAAATGACAGAAAAAATAAATATATAGTACATCTCTTAACTATACATATGTTCTATCTGACATCTATATAATAGATAAAGTCATCGTGGCATGGCTGAGTGTTTGTCATGTATTCAAGAGCATCACACAGTTTTTAAACCTTAAAGCGTAGTTAAATCATTTCACGACATATTCAGTGATATAATTTGTACATCAATTACATCTGATTAATCTGTTCTTCTGATTTGCATATTAACTTAGTTACTGGACTATACAAAATAAGCGCCATATGTATTTAAATAGCAAAATATTGTTGTGTACTGTGGTATTCTTCCCACATATTAATTGTACATCACTAAAAATGAATTTCTATGTAAACATACTATATTATGAAGAAGGCAAGAGCCAACTTCAAATTGTTGGTTTCATACTTTTGTATCAATAATTAAAAGAATAAACTAATGCACACACCTAGCTTATGCCACATTCATCAAATAAAAGGACAAACATGTGCATGCAAAACTAAGGAGATGACTGGTCATAATCAGGTATTTTAACTTGGATATAACAGAATACTTGGTTCAACTCCTATTTCACTCACTGAGAAGTGAATACTTCATATAACCATGGATTAACTCCCTCTGATCTTTTCTTCTTGTTAGGATCACTTCCTGCTGCACTTCCACTGCTACGACAAGCCATTGCCTGAAAGAGTCATATACATATGGTTTTACACGCTGACTTCTACTTAGTGATACTTATGGTGAACAAACCACCGTAGAATTTGTTCTCAGAATGTCTTCCCAACATCAATGAGAATAGGGCGTACATGGGTCTTGACGCCACAGATGAGGTTGACGCGTTACATTACCTTTGCTTCATCAATTAGCTCCTGGAAAGCTCTCAATTGATCCTCAAATTTTCATTTGATCATTAGATCTCTTCTAGGAAGGCACTGTCAGAGCATGCACATATACACACACAAACAGGCTAAGCTGCAGTGCCAGTAGATCAGTTGATATTCAATATACCAAGAAAGATATGTTAACATACAAACACAGTAAATGGAACAGATACTCTTCAAAAGATTGCTTCTTTCAATAGCATAATAGCATAAGTAATTATCCAAGTGGTTTTTATCCAACTTGGTTAAACAAGACTACAACAAAATGGATATCATCTTGAAAAAAACAGTACCTTGAGTTCCATTAAACTTCTATAGTTCTATAAAGCTCAGAATCAAGTGTTGATAGTTCATTCAGAAAACTATAACGCCCCAGAAGTTTGGAGAGTACATGTTTGGAGAGGACAACAGAGGATGCATATACATTTACAGCGAAAAAAGGTGCAGGCACATGGCAAGAGCATGGCCTCCTATACCCACACATGTTTGTGGAGGACATGAGAGGCAAGTGCACACAGCTTTACCGTGCAAGAAGGTGCAAGCATAGAGCAAGAGCATGGCCTCCCTTGCAGCTTGCAGTACTAAATTTCTGTTGACCAATAGACAGCCATGGCCAAAGGGCCTGTACTACAAGCCATACCCCGTGGGAGAAAACCGTAAAGCAAAATGAAAGAGGAGAGCCACACAGCTGAACGGAGCAGCAGGATGTACCTGACAGTGCATAAAAGGTGCAAGCATAGAGCAAGAGTATGGTCTGTCTTATAGACATAAATTTCTGTTGACTAATTGACAGCCATGGCCAAAGGCCTGTACTGCCAACCATACCCCCTCCTGAGAAAACCACAAAGCAAAAAGGAAGAGGAGAGCCACACAGTTAAATGGAGCAGCAGGAAGCCAGGAAATAGTGAGAGAACAGCAGGCAACAGTAAGAGAAATCACCTACCTAGACATAGTCTAGGAGAACAATATGCTGTTCACCTTAGCAGAAAAATCAGATTGCAGATGAAATGCTCATGGATATAGTCCATACATGTTTGTAGAGGATAGGAGAGGTAGGTGCATATACGTACCTTTATAGTTGAAAGAGGTGCAAGTAAAGAGCAAAACATGCCCCCCTTTGCAGCAATAAATTTCTGTTGACCAATAGGCAGCCATGGCTTAAGGCCCTGTACTGTGAACCATAGCCCCTCTAAGAAAACCATAAAGCAAAAAGAAAGAAGAGAAGCATATAGCTGGCTAGCTAGGTAACATTAAGTCAAAGGTAAGTTCACAGCAAAATGCATTTCCAAAGTCCAAAGCCCAAACTATTTTAGATGTTAGGAAAAATTCATTCGAACATAACACCACGTGAATTAAAGAGGAAATTGTCATTGTCACATGAAATCACAAAACAGTTCAAGTAGATAGTTATTTATTTAATCCATAACACCATGCCAATGAAAAACTGATGCAATTACAAGAAGGTGTGTAATAGAAGTCCCTGACATCATTAATATCATTTCAAGACATCCTTTTCACAGAGATCATCAATATCAACTCAAGACAGATTATTTTCATTCATCTGGCAAAATCTACTCACAATCATAATGAAGTGTGGATATAAACATATAAATTGTGCTCAGAGCGGTCTTCTTACAAAGTTATTACAAAAAACCTTTACCAATGACTTGAAGAAGCTCATGGGGCTGCTTCTTATCATACTGGTGGGGCAAGGATTGAAGCTTTACATCCTGCAAAAAATCAATATTTTTAAGGACCGTTTGCAAGTAGTAGAGAATAAAATAGCGGCGACGAATCCAAAAGAAGACATCCACCGAAGACAGAAGAGAAGGAGACGCCGAACAGGATTGATCCTCCGATGTGCCACAGCTTGAAGTGACCAAATGGGTCAATCTAATCACATAGCACATTGCTCACAGATCAATAACTATTTTTTCCAATCAGCAATAGCAAACAGTTTCAGTTCTTTGATTACCATCTCGCCAGCAAGAATCGTCATTAGGCCATCTACAACCTGACCAGAAAGCATCATAATAGCTGCATCTCTGCAAGAAACACAAAGCCATAATAACTAAGCGAACTGCAGTAGCAGCGACATTTATTTACTTTAGAAAATGCAAACCTTCATACGGACAATTAGTGTGATTGATTGGTTACCTTGGAGAACGTCCACAAAACAGAGCAGATATTTTTCTGGACACAGATGAACACAAAGAAAGAAAGATTTGCATCCTCAGCTTTCCCCACTTGCAGTGTTCTAGAGACCGAGGTTGACGATGCTCCCGTCCACGGAGACATTGGCACTGAAGTTGTCGAACACAGTGGGGATGTAATCCTGCAATGGACGAACAATCCCAACAGAAATCAAATCCAAACCGAATCAAATTGAACCAAAGAGAGATAGGCCGACATCTGGCAAGATGCAGAGGACGCGATCGTCGGTGATGAAGGATGGCAGAGCGTGCGAGCCGGCGCGTGCGGTCAAGGTCTGCCGGCCTCGGCCCCCAGCACCGTGGCCACAGCGTGCCCCTCGCGATCTGGAGTGACGACGCAGTGGCGGGCAGGTCGGACGCAGCACAGAGGCCCGCCCGGCCCCGCGGGAGGGAGCAAGGGTTAGGGAACGATGGGCAGCGGGTGAAGGGCGAGGGGCGGGGGATGGCCGGTGGCCGGCGGGAGGGAGCAAGGGTTAGAGAACGACAGGTGGAGCTCGGTAGGTGGAGGGCGAGGGGCGGGGGGTGGAAGGGAGCAGGGGTCGGGGAACAGCGCCTCTACGTCGCCATCGACCTCGCCGGCGCCAGAGGTGAGGCCGACGAGGAATGGGGCGAGGGGGAGGAGGCGGAGAGGGCTAGATCGGGAGTAGGGAATGGGGTAGCCGAATCACCGAATGGCAGTCTTGGCAGGGGTGGCGTGCGGGCGGATGGCTCTATGGCATTTTTGCACAAATGCCCCTGTGTTTCTTGATTTTATAGCGCCATCCAAATTTCCGAATTTTATCTTCTTTGCCTGAATTTACCTAGGAACATGAGGGCCTATACGTAATATTTTCAAACGGCGAAAACTCCAAGGAGGGCCTCATCTTAATTACTGAAAAGGTGAGGACATTTTCACAAAACTGCCGGAGCTGCTGCTCAAAATGCCCTGGAGGCTTAACAAATTACTAGAGAACTGAAGGGGTTTTTCACAAAACGCTGACGTGGCTCGCTGTGGTGAGAACAAATAGGGGGAGGTTTAAAGTATAGAGATAACTGGCGTTTGCCTTGAAAGCCTTGAACCTTGTCACCTTCTCGGCGAGGTTCCACGAGATGTACACGATGTGCCATGCACCTCTCGTACAGGTGAATATATGCTCTTCTCCGACTCTAGATAAATGGAACATCGTCGACATAAACATGCACCGCCGCCACCGCCATGGCTACCACCAGCACAGCCAACACCCCTAGTACTAATGGCTTCATCATATCCATGTATGTAGAGTGACACATGGAGCGAGGCAGAGGTGGAGACAGGCCTAGGGCAGCTAGGGCTTGAGCCCTAGGCTTGCCTCTAAAGATCCATTAAAATTATATTAAAATTTTATGCAGGTTTTTGAAACCTACAATTGCTGGCTCCGCCCCTAGAGCGAGGCCACTATTTATAGAGGTCGTCGATCGATCGCTGACATGAACCTACAAAGGTCCAGGAGCAGCTAGCTCGATCCAAGGCACGCATGTTATTTGGAGAGCTCAAGTATACACGTAGATAGCTAGGAATAGAAGCTAAAAGTGAAATACATATTTCGACCTATCCACACATATGCATATATGAACCGTGAAACCGGGCCTCCCAGACAATTATATAAATTTAAACTATAAGAGCCAGAGCTTTTATTGATATTTCAAGCACAATACAAATTATTAGTAGAAGCGTATACACACACTATTTTATCCAAAGTAGCCCTATGCACATACACACACTCGTTTTGTTTATTTATGTACCATATCTATGAGTACGTGTACGTGCATAGCATACACACATATATATATTCCCTTAAATCTTATTTAGTTATGCACGCATGTGTGTTATATATAGGGCGGTAACATTAACCATGGAGCATGCATATACACACCAAGCATGCTCATTAATTATGCTATATCAACCGGCTGGCTATAGCTGGCTAGCTAGTAGGAGTCGACTGAGCAAGGGCATTCGATGTTGATCGTCTTCTTGTTCTTGGTTGGGTATACGCCGTTGACGGCGATGCCGCAGATGCCCTCCTTTGCTGGGATGTCGCGGAGCATGCGGATGTAGCCACTCTCGCCCCAGTTGGCGCCCCACGAGTTCTTGACGATCCAGTAGTGTACTCCATCCTTCGTCTCGCCGTAGCCTACTGCCAACACGGCGTGCGTTGTTGACAGCCCGCATGGTCCGTTGTACACACCCTGCAATCATTTAGCAGATTAATTTCGATATCGTACGTGCGGCAGTGCATGCCGCAGCTAACTAGTGTGCAGTGTCTGTTTGTGTGAGCTTTAATTAATTACCTCTTTGTACAACTGGAAACTGGAGGTGGCATCGACGACGACGGAGACGGGCTGCTTATACACGCTCCGCTTCAGGTCGGCCTCGCTGGCGGGAACCCTAACTGAGCCATCCATCTTCACAACGGGGGTCTGGCCGTCCACCATCCTGCAGGGCTGCTGACTGGCCTCGTAGGCCGGGTAGTACTGGTTCAGGGCAATCCCCTGCTTAACGGCAAAATCCTCAAAAACTCTGTAAGGCCACCGCCGTCGCAACTACCGACTCCGGAGCAGTCCAGCACCTGCTGCTCTGACAGCGTCAGCAGTTTCCCCGTCACGATCGCGTTGGCGCCCTCCGCCGCGCCCACCGCCGAGAACGCCCAGCAACTCCCTAATTACTTACTAAGTTACTACTACGTTCTTATGTTAATTAATTAATTAATTACAAAATCTTAACTTATATATGCAACAAATTAATTTAGTATAGTGACTACAGCTTAATTACCACACGAGCCTTGGTCCTTGACAGCCGTGACAGCTCCGTGCTTTCTCCAATCCCAAGCGGTAGGGACATTACCGACTAGCGGCAGCCCCTCCTCCTCCTCCAGAGCGGAAGTAATCAAGGCGATGCCAGCGTCCAGCTTGATGCCGGTGTACTTGGTGATGAACTCCTCAAGTGTCAAGTTGGCGAATTTGTTGAGGCCGAGCTTGTAGGTCATATTCTTATCCTTGTTGAATTCGTTGACGTACCTGGCGTTCCCCTTGAACGCCTCAAACCTTCTCACCTTCTAGCCGAGGTTCGGCGAAGGGGTGTACACGTCATGCCACCTCTCGTATAGGTTCCACATGCTCTCCTCTGACTCTAGGTCTTTCTCTGTGAATAAGACGTCATCGTACACATGCACCGCCGTCACTGCCATGGCTGCCACCAGCACAGCCAACACCCCCACTACTACCTTCCTCATATCCATGCGTGTTTAATTTCTTAGCTAGCTACCAAGACGATTGTAATCTTACAATGTTGTTGGAGCTCGAGTACGTAGATCGATGCATGGAAGCACCATTTATAGAGCTCAATCGCTAACCAAGTTGAGCTGGCTAGCTAGTTACGCGCGCCGGTGGCAACTTAGACTTTTATTCTCTCCAATCACGAGGATTATTAATTACGTTGTTTTGAACATACGTCAATATCGATCCTTCAAGCTATTAAATTAGGAGTTCAAATGGTGTCCTAATTACCGACTAGACGAGTATATCTTTACTCCTTTAAAAGAACCATGTGGTAGTAAATCTGTCACCTACCTAACTCTTGATACTATTTAATATTACACAATAAATCAATAAAAATAGATTAACACATATAATTAAAAGCGAATAACATATAGCATATAAAAATATATTTGATTTATTTTAGATAATATTATAATATTTTTTCATAGCAAAGCACGAGTATTTTGCTAGCGTAGTTATAAATCCAAGTGGATGTACTACTGCATGCATTGTTTGTTTTTCTAGCTCCGTGGGCTGGAAATGTTATAATTGCATAACAATATTTGTACTCCAGGAAGTGAATTAACTTTAAACCTCTGATCGAGGCATGGCATCGGACTAATTATAAAAAATTCTCAAAAAGCTAGACAAAATGTATTATGTATTTACTAGATTCCAGTCGGGTGAGATTTTTAAATTTTTTTAGTTACATAGAAATTTCACAGAACTAATAGTAAAATTGCTGTTTTATAAAGTGTGCAATTTTAGTTCACTTGAACTACAATTTTATTAATACGCACATGGTTTTCACTTCGTTTTATCCAAGTTTGAGTACATATGTTTTGTTAAAATTTTGCAAATGTTGATAAAATGTGTATTTGTTTATGTCTATATTAGAATAATATATTATGTGTGTACTTTTATCTTAAAATAAAGATATTGTGTTTGATTAAGCAATATATAGAAGGCGTGGTGAGAGTGTTATATTTTAATCCAAGCATTAAAAAATTGAAAAACAATTAAAAATTTTCAGTCCCACATAATTTCACCCCATGCATGGACATGATAAAAATCTGACTACTGCTATCACTCCTTAGTCCTTCCGTTCCATAATTATACACTATATATGTTTTCTTTCTTAGATGAAATTATAAACAAGATATTGTTCTAATCTAGAAATAATAAATATACATTTGATAAAAATTTATAAAATTTAAATATAAAAAATAAAACTTAGATAAAATGAGTTATAATATTAAATGAAGGGAGTGATAATTTAAATTGTTTGGTTTTTTGAGAATTTTCTATGATTATTTGTGTCGCACGTGGAATAAATGAACTTTGAAACAATTTGCCCGGACACTTATATATGTATATATATGCAACAAGATCGCGATTGGGTAAGGATATACATGGACTTATAAGAGTCCTTGATAGTTTTCAAATTCGGTGGACGAACGCTGCCTAGACTGTTGTTTCCGTCGCTCTTAGATGTACTTGCTATTCATATATATTTCGACTTTACACGTTTGTTCAATCAATTTGCACAAAGAGAGATCGACTCATCTAGATCAATTTGTTCATCGGCATATTAAAGTTGAGGAAACAAGCAACAGCATGCATGGTATATAGATTCTACCATGCATCGAGCTCATCAGTCATAACTGATCAGTCTCTCTCTAGCTATAAGCCTTGCTTTAACCTACACGCACGTCGTAACTCGTAAGCATATATATCCATGCAGCATATGCAAAGTAATCCCATCAATATAAAAGTCTTAATCACTGTAGTAGTAAATTGATATATATATATATATATACACACACACGGAAGTCTTGTCTTTAGGAGGTTAGAGTTCGAATTAATCCTAACCCTTCGTTATTGTTGATTTTTAGTATTAAATAAAATTTTAATGCATATTAACTTGACGTTGCCAGTCACTTCCCCTCCAATTCCACTTGCGCTCCAGCGTCCTTTCTCCTGTCATGTATGCAACCTAACTCCAAAGAATACAAATCTGCATCTGCATGCATGGAATATATGTACGGACAGACATTATAGCTTAAAAATATTATTTTCATTAATTTCTGTAGTTTGAAATATTAATATGTATATTTAATCGTATTCATATTGTTTAAATTAAAATTTAATTTTATTATTAATTAAACCAACTATTAGAATAATAGCCGGTCCGGAATCACCATGAATCAAGGATATTAGCTTATTTATATGCAGCCTAACTCCAAACAAGTATTAGTTGCCAGATTAGTTTACCGTCCGGAATCACCAAGAATCATAGACATTAGTTGCCATACACATACGCATACAGCACACCATGTAAAATCCGGACAAACCGTTAAATTCGTATGGAAATTACAGAGAAAAGAGACGGTTTCAATTAATTTCTATAGTTGGAAAAAACAAAAAAATAGAAGGTGACCTATTAAAAGGTAAGAGGTCATATTCTTTTAATCATGGACATTAGATTTATAATAATTAACTGTTATAATTTATTTTATTGTAGCTTAAAATTCTCCATATGTATATATATAATGTCAATGCATGGTACCGACAAAGCTATTACACTAGTTATCTATAATAAGTTATAATCACTACTAAAAGAGTGCTCATGTATGACGGGTCGTTTCTAATGACTTATTTTATACTACGGTCTTATTTTAAATAGCACATCTACGATGATCATAATCACCACCTAGACATAGTCGTTTCGGACGACGATCAGTTGTGAACAGCCGATTCTCACACAGTCACACAGTGTGAGTGTCAACTGTCAATGATGCCATTACACCGTCGCTCTACGCATATGTGTAAAGAAAAAATCTAGTCAATCTGTAGATATAATGTTCCTCAGGCAAAAAAAAAAGAAATTTGTAGATACTGCTAGCTTGAACGAGGGAATTAATGCTCGCTTAATTACCAACGGCCGCCCCGGCCCGGCCAATAGATTTGGGGGGGAAACCATGCGGAAACAACTACATCACCATGTACGTGCTTAATCTTTAAAAGCTATTGTCCAGAAAAATTAAGTCAAAAGTTGCATGCAGTGGTTGCTTCCAAGTTGTAAATAGCAGCTTAATTGATACTCTATTCCTTGGTGCATGCATGCCAAAATTGATAGATGTTCGATCTGGGAACGAAATTGGGCCTCCCAGATCATAAAGTGTATCAATTAAAGAAAATGGAGTGATTAATTAACTTGTATGATCCAGAGCTTTTATCGCCACTACTATACTACTACAGAATACGTCATTAATACCGGTTGTAAATCCCCTTTAGTCCCGGTTTTCGATCAGGTGCTGTCCATCCGAGACTAAAGGAATAGCACATTAGTTCCGATTATTCAACCGACACTAATACACCTATCTAGTTCCAGGTGGCAACCCAACTAGAACCAATTCTCCATGCATCAGTACTGACTGAGACGCACAGCCGGTACTAACATCCATAACTTTAGTGCCAGGTTGACTTCTCAGTCGGTACTAAATACACAATTTTAATTGTTGTCTACTGTGATCTTAGTTAACTAGTAATGATTAACATTATCTTAATTTTAATTATTTACACAAAATTCTGGTCTGTTGATAGATAAGTGGTAAAGTCTAATTTAATATTTCTATCCGATGTAGATAGGTGAAGTTTAATTTAATTTTCGTTGTTTTTTCGTTTAATTTGCATCGTACGTAATTTTTTGTTTATTTCACACAACAAAAGAAGAGAATATAGTATAAAAGTTATCACTTTATATATATAATAGTGAGTATATTTACATATATATATATATATTTGTAGATAGATAGATATATCTATATACTATATTATAT
>KE371507.1:657810-670119 GCA_000418225.1 Zizania latifolia | reverse complement strand
TTTCTACTATGTCATTATTGCACTTCATTTAATGTCTTGATGTACGTTAAGACCATCGGCTCGATAGCCGATAGGCGTTACTACTTATATTTCTTGTCTATCTTATCAGTTGCAGGATCAAACTGATTGGCACGCCACGAACCACAAATTTAGGACTTGCACTAGAGCTAAGCAGATCTCTCAGGCCACGCGTGTGACCAAAAACTTCACCAACAGAAGCTCCAAATGATCCCGAGCTAATTGACTCTGAAGAAATTTATCTAGAGCCAATGACACTAGACCGTGAAGGATGGGAGCAGCACGGGAGGAGTTGATGGCGGTGTACCCCGAAATAGCTTCAACAAGCCGACGTGAAAAACATCATGTAGCCGAGCCAATGCAGAGAGTTGTAAGTGATAAGCCACGTCGCCAATTCATTCCAATATCTTATATGGCCCGAAGAACTTTGGACCTAATTTGCCTTTAGCCTCCCCTGGAGTAGACACAATTGGTCGGTGGAGAAGATGGAGCCAAACCCAGTCACTTGCTTGAAACTCCACCGGTCGATGACGTCGATCATAAAACGCTTTATAGTACTGTTGTGCATGCAACAGCCTTTCCCTGATCTCAGCAATGAACTCACCCCAATCAGCCAAAGCATGTTGGATGGCCGACAAACAAGCTGAACCATGGGTGTCCTGGGGGATTCCTGCCATAGACAAATTTGAAAGGTGAGGTGTACATAGAAGATTGGAGGGTCATGTTGTAGCAGTACTCAACCTAGGGCAGCCACTTGATCTATTGTTGAGGTCGCTCACCGGAGAGACAACGAAGATACATAACAATAATCCGATTAGTAGCTTCTGATTGACCATCTGTCTGTGGATGAAAAGTCATAGAGAGATTCAGCTTGACCCCTATTAAACGAAATAGCTCGCTCCAGAATTGACTTGTAAATATTGGGTCACGATCGCTCACAATGGACGTCGGCAGTCCGTGCAGGCGGACAATCTCCAAAAAGAAAGCTTGAGAACCTGTGGTTGCTGAATATGGGTGAGCCAGCGGGATGAAGTGTGCGTATTTAGAGAATCTATCCACCATTGTCAATTTAACCGATTTGCCATGCACGCGGGAAAAATGTTCAATGAAATCAAGGGTGATATATGACCAAATAGAGGAGGGCACCGTTAACGGCTGCAATAATCCGGCTAGAAGAAATTGCTCCACCTTATTATGTTGGCACATAGTGTAGGTGTGCACAATGTCCTAGACAACTACCCTGTCTCTTGGTGTGATAAAATTGGCACAGAGGCGATGTAGTGTCTTTTGCACCCCCCCCCTCATGTCCCATGACATAAGCCTAGCCCAGGTGATGAGACAGTAGCACACTTGATGATGGAATGAACAACCTGCCATTAAACAAAATCAAATCATCCTTAACCGACCAAGGCCATGTCTTGTCCCCATTCATTATGTCTCGGCGCAACGTAGCCAACTCCTTGGATGAATTGAGATCCTAGCGGACCTCTTGAAATATGGAAAACTAAGGGCTGGATATTGCTGAACAGCCTGTTGTGTGTTCAGCACGTCGGGACAAGGCATCTGCCACCGTGTTTGAAGTGTCGGTTTTGTATTCCACCACAAAATCAAATCCGAGGAGCTTGCTAGTCTAATGATGTTGTCGGACAGTCGTAGAGCATTGGTCTAGAGGGAAATGGAGGTTGTAATGGTCGGTGTGGATGATGAAATGGTGCCTTCACAAATATAGCCTCTAGTGGTGGACTGCATACACTAGGCCAATGAGCTCGTGCTCGTAGGCTGCTAGCTTCATGTGGCGCAGAGCTATTGGTTTGCTGAAGAAAGCTAAGGGTCCTCCCCCTTGATGTAAAACTGTGCCAAAGCCAGATCCTGATACATCGCACTCGACAATGAAATTTTAGGCAAAGTCTAGAAGTTGCAGGACTGGGGCTATTGTGATGGCTTGTCAAAGAGCACGAAAGGCGCTTAAAGCTTCTTCAGACCAACAAAATGCATCGCGCTTAAGTAAAGTCGATAAGAGTGCAGCTATTGTGCTGAAGTCATGGATGAACAACTTGTAATAGCCAGCTAAGCCTAGGAAAGCATGGATTGCCTAGCCTAATTTTGGAATCGGCTAGTCCAACACAGCTCGAACCTTCTGTTTCTCCATTGCGACGCATGTGCCTGAGATAACGTGACTAAGATATGCTACGGAGGTAGCTCCAAACTCGCATTTAGAGTGCTTCAAGAATTGTTTATGATCCTACAAGGTGCAAAGCATAGCCTAGACATGGTAGAGATTATTCTACCATGATGCACTATAGATTAGAATATCATCGAAGAAAACTAGGACAAACCTTCGTAATAACGACAGCAGAACTGAATTCATCAAGGATTGAAAAGTTATCGGAGCGTTGGAGAGGTTGAATGGCATAACCAAAAATTTGAATAAGCCCCGGTGTGTTTGGAAAGCCATTTTATCGATATCACCAGGGTGCATACGAATTTGGTGGTATCCAGAGCGTAAATCAAGCTTTGTAAAGAAATTGGCTCCAAGTAGTTCATCCAAAAGATCTTCGACCACCGAAATAGAGAATTTATCCTTGATTGTTTTCTCATTGAAACACCGATAGTCAACGCAGAAAAGCCATGATTCATTTCTCTTTTTGATAAGAAGAGCGGGAGAAGAAAATGCTAAAGTGCTTGGCCTGATAACTCCGCTCTTGAGCATGGCGTCGCACTATCACTTGAGCTCGTCCTTTTGCGTGTGGACATATCTATAGGGGCAGATAGCCACTGTCGACGTGCCCAGTTGAAGACGGATGCGGTGGGAGATGTGTCGCACTAGGGGCAGACCATTTAGCTCAGTAAAAAGGGAAGGAAACTCTGCCAATAAAGCCTCCATCAGGACACCTAGGGTCCTATCAATGGCTGCTACTTTTGCTAGGGAGGCCGAACATACTTCTTTCCAAATAACTAGTTAGATGCCCGTGCGTTGCTATGGATTAAAATATAATAATAATATTTTAAAAAATATATACATATAATCAAATCTAATTACAAAAAAATAGGAAGAAAAAATACTCTAAAATTAATATGTCAAAAAGTGCACCGTTGCCTACTTATCAATCCATATTAGCTTTTTATAAACTACCATAATATCATCACATAATAAGTGAACTCTAGTGGAA
Source organism: Zizania latifolia (assembly GCA_000418225.1). NCBI lineage: Eukaryota > Viridiplantae > Streptophyta > Magnoliopsida > Poales > Poaceae > Zizania > Zizania latifolia. Next base: position 666,931 of record KE371507.1, on the reverse strand, counting down.
TTTATTTTTCAAGACGACAAAAACCATATTCAGGAATTACAATGTCTGGAATTTCACAAATGAAATCTTTTATTTCTATAATTCATTGAGTTTATAATAAAATTTAATAAAAAATAAATTTACAAATTTGTATTAGACATAAAAGTGTTCATGTCTTTAAAGAAACCAATATGATAATATAAATAATTTAGACTTGCAACCATAAATTCAAGAACATACTACAACAATACTTGTTCATGATAAGTGCAAATGTCATGTATAAACAATATTTGATAGTCCATCAAGGGTTAGTTATAGTTCTGTTGACACCGGAAATTGGGCCGATGCTCCATAAAGGGGTCAGGCCAAGAGATTGGACCGATGGGCCGCCAAAAGGAGTTCAACAGGCGAAGACGAGTCACGTGCGATGTGGGCTAAGGCTTCACAGCATTCTTATCTTTAGTTAATAGATAATAAAGTTAGTTTAGATTCTATGTCAAACACGGATTAGCTATGTTCCCTCACTATAAATAGCTAGGCTCGAAGCTATTATAAAATGTTCACACAACCAATCAATCAACCTTCGGCGCATCGCCAGCTTTTAGGTATATAGCATTAGGGCGATTCCCCGTGCGCAATTAGGCTGCATCGGTTAGGTTCGATCTCTTATTACGTCGGGGATAGCCTTCTTAGTAAACCGATTGATCTGTTCATGGCTTTCTCGGTTAAGTCCGACACTATGATTAGATTGAGTAGGTTTGCTAGTTATCGGTGTAACGCATTGATTCCTCTTTCTTATCATATGTCTTATTGCCCGAATCAATGTGTTTGCCAATCACGCCGATCTCGTAGATTGTTTTAGATTGGATCATATGCCGATCGTCAATATGATGTTGTCTTGGTTGAGTCCGATCCATCGTACTGACGAAGAGGTGTACGAGATGATTTGATCTAATCTACTAACTCAACGTACATCGGAGGTTTAGCCGATGAGTTACCTCTTATCTTGTCAATCGGTTCAGTCTTATATATGATAGTTTTGGCATGATATCGTTGCGCTGCATTGGTTAAGTTCGAACTATAGGGATTGATATGCCGAGACAATATCATAAGTTGATTGTTAAGATTTGCCGATAAGAATGATAAGCAGACTCGATATAAATCAACTAGTACATGATTATTTACATAATGCATTGTAGCTGTTGCGTGAGCTATCGGAGCCGATGCCGATGGGCCATCGCTGATAGTGTTAGGACAACTCACGTTTGTTTCCTTGTTAATTACAGGGTCAAATTGACTGGCACGCTCTGTACACCTCTGAGTTTTTAGACCTATATTGGAGCTAAGCAGACTCTCTCAGACCTTCGAGTATGAAGGTGCAAAGATCCCTGTGTGATTTTTGTGTTAACAAGTTCCATAGAGGATAAATTCACAAGCAAATGCTATACCTTTCTTTATCAAACTTCAACTTGGTATCTTCTAGCATAGTCTGAATATCTGGTGCAACAATAAAGGGATGGGAAAGAATATTAGCAGCATGAGGTGCTTATAACTTCACCAAAGAGTCTAATAATACAGACAAAAGAAGAAATTTAGAGTGTGCTAAATATTTATTCATAAATATCTGTACAAAATTATGGTATTACCTGGGGCTGTAAAAGAAGATAAATAATATTCATTACCTTCCAGAAAAGTAAGAAAACTCTTGCTTTTTTGCACTCTGCGCACACAACCATTTCATTTTCTCAATTTTTATTGTGAGGAAACAGTTTAACATGATGTACATGTATGGATTTTGTTTGCATTGTTTTTTTGGAAAAAGTAAGTGCAAAATACAAACTAAGTGTATTTGCACCATATTTACCGAGAGTTTTTCCAAGAAAGAACAATCTTTCATATTTTAAACAGGCCATTTTGCACGAGTATACTCGAAAGGATCTTCATGTAGGACTAAATAAAACTAATTGTATGAAATTACTCTCCCTACTCTTGTGTAGTCTCATCTGTTGTATTAACTCACAGAAGTTGTATTCATTTGATGGGATAAAAGATTTTTTCCCCTGTATATTAAGCAGGGTTGAAACCTATCACATGTTTACTCGTTGCAACGATATGGTTGTCTAGAACATAATTTCATCATCACCAAAGAAAATAAATAGTACAATAAATGGCATGTATAACTTTATAACATTAGATCATATATCCATCATAACATATACAAATATTCAATGCATATTTAGGATTCAAATGTTTTATTAAAAAAATATTTCCAGGGTGGGACGGCAAGGCGACGCCGGCACCGGGCGGAGCCAAGCGAAAGGTGAGAGGGCACTAGGCTTGGGATGGGGGCGGGATGGCAGGGCGGGGGACCGAGCGGGAGTGCGAAAGGGAGGGGGAGGGGTGGCACATAGATACCCGTGCGTTGCTACAAATTAAAACATTATCACAATATTTTAAAAATATACATACATAAATATATAATCAAATCTCTCTCAATATGAAGAATCATGCCACAACACAAACTTGTATTCATATTATAAGTCACTCAACCATCAATATACAGAAGTGAGGTGACAAGGCATTTCAATCATCTTTCTAATGTAAAGCATGAGGTAGACTATTACCATTCAGTGCCGCATGTATACACGCTTCTTTGCTAGCCCAAGATCTGAAAGAATCAAATTTTCCTGAGAAAACACATCAAATGTTAATATGGTAGTTAGCATACAACAGATGATTTCAGGTGATATAATGGATTATAAAGAAAATATGGATGGTACAACATTTTAGAGCTTTCGAAAGATAAATGTATATACCTCCACTGCCATCAATTTCTGGACATTATTTGCATATAGCATGGGGTCTTCCTTCTCTTGCTCGGATGGATAATAGATAGACAAATGGACCACCTCAAGATTATTTGTAAATTAGCAAAGAAACAAAAATACATGAGGGTCTGAGATTTTCATGAGATTTAGTAAGGTTAAACAGATACAAGTTTTCCGTGAGATACAGACAAGTTGAATAGATAAAAAAACCATAAGTTGAAATTGTTCTGCATATTAACATGCGACATCAAACTTTTTTTTAGAAAAAGCTATGGAAAGTTCTAAAAAAGACGCCTAGGTGCATAGCACTCTGATAATCGTTACCTTTGTTTGAGAAGAGAATGAAATAGAAAATCAATGCCAAGAAATCATGAATCTAGAGCTATGAATATTGAGTGTATTTAGTTAAATAATTTAGTTTTTATTTTAGACAAAAATAAAAGCTTAAACTGTTTTATTATACCATACAAACCTCATATATTCAGCATTAGTCTCAGAGTGGAGCAATACAATGCATTATATAGGTAAATTTTCTTATCTCCATCGATATGATGCTTGCCGTTGGATACAATTTACAAGAACACATTATTGCCTTGTAGATAAGAACATTTCCTCTAATTTAAATGGAACACAAGATACAAATTCATAATGAAAGTCTAATGCCTCTCCTTAATTATCATGATGAACACCTTAGATATGTTGTGCTTTGCTCGTTGCGTAACGCTTATGTTTCTTCTCATAAAAAGTTGCAGCTAAATTTAAATTTTAGATACTCATTTTGTGGATTATATTAAGAATTTTCCCATCTTTTAACCAGTCTTAGCTTTAGCCCCATTATGAATAAAAATATAAAAATGTTAACTAAAATTATCTTTTGTTGCAAATAAATCCTTTCTAAGGAGAATCAAGAACCACCTGGGCATGTTTCTTAACGCGCCGCTGCAAAGCTTCTGTAGTAATTTTGGTGCCGTGCAAAGGAACATCAGCAGGATAGATCCAGAAATACAAAGAAAAATGAAAAAAAAAGTAAAACTGGATCATGTTGCGAAAAATTAGCATCCGTGTTCCAATGAACATAGTTGATTGGTAGTTAACAGATAAGAACATGGACCATCCACTTACATCACAAAAAAAAATGGTGTCAGCAGTGACATTCACGAACAACATAGCTCTAAGAAGCATGGCAAGGATTTCCCCAAATGCGGGGCAATGAAGAAGTGATAGAAATTTTGCTGTCAAGAATGTTTCATGGGCTTCATGACCAGATTGTAAAGGTAAATTTTGTAGAACTGTACACAGGATCAGAATGGAAGCTGACAGACAGAAGGCACAATGATTGAATAAGTGATGCCGACCAAGGATTAGAAAATGGCAAATTCTAATTTCATTTCCCTTGAGTTTCACACAAATCATCCACTGACTCAAAATGAGCATGTATTGGCCCAATATCTGGGACCTCTTCAATACCTTCAGTGGGCTGAGGAGAAGAGAACTCATTACATTTCCACCAAATCTGCAGAAGGTGATAAAAGCATGTTAGAAACTTACCTGCAGATATTCTAGGAGGCACCATAGTAAGTAGTTCATGATCATAACAAGGCAAAACAGCTTGCCTGCCCAAGTTCCACATGTGAGGTATCTACACCATTGTAAAACATCAGATGGATTACATTCTTATGCTCAATACCAATGCATAAAAATTGTAAATATAAACGGTTTAGTGCTTGAACAACAACAAAATGATAAAATAAATTATTTTATAGACTTCTGTCAACAATAAAATTGAAAAAAAAATCTGGCATTCATTGTTTCTTTCATTCACATTGTATTTTGGGAGAAAAGATGGGTTTAATAGTTCATGTCATACTCACCGGGGAAGGCGCTCTAGCAAATCTGTTTTAGGGGACTGCATTGCATGATCATACACAATCTCTGTTCTTTTAGCGACATCATCCCAACTATAAAGTTTTTACATCTATAATGCATATCTGAAACAATTGAATCAACACAAATGAACTTGCATATCAATTTTACACTAAAAGGAAATGTAACACACAGACAGTCCATACTCCGTAGCTGAAAGGTTCAACTGCAGATGCTACAACAAGTTCATGCAAGGTGTCATGAGTTGAGACTCAATCGAAGATGCATAAGTTGGGTGCATATGAAGATCAACACAAAACCTATCGAATAATTTCATTTCATAATCACTTCAACGGCAGCAAGGCAGAGACAAAAATGCACAAAATGTTGGAATATTAAGCAATTGCGAGATTAATTTCTGAACTAGATAAATCATGGCATCCGCAAGAACTAGCATGAACAGATCTAACATACTAGTAAATAGGAACAATCTAATCATGGTTTCGTAAAACATAATCAATAACCGAACAGTAAAGTAGCGCACGTACTGTACGGTAGCCGAAGACGAAGCCACGGTTGGTACAGAGTTGCTCCTATTGGTGTCGGATCGCAGTACCCGACGGCGACCGACGGTAAACGTGGACGAAAGACGTGCCGTGGTGACGGACGTGAGCAGTCACGCGGAGCGCTTTTCAAAAACCTTATTCACCCTCTCCCGATGCAGGATCACAAGAACGAGAGGTTTCGGAGACCTGCTCTCCCTCTCGCCGGTGCACGCCGGAGAAAGGGATGAAGTAGACTACGGCGACAGCGCAACAGAGAGGAGAGACAAATCGATCTGTTCTGATCTAATCTGTTATGTCTCGTATATCATACATTTATGGAACCGGCCAAATAGACGGGTATTTATATGGGAGTAATACGATCTCGTGTCGCGATCATGATCTAAATCGAGTTGGTTTCCATATCCTATAAAATCCGCCAAGTTTCCAAAAGATCGAAACGGCCAAGGGGAACTAAATCCCCGCAAGACGGAGAGCCGGTATTTTAGCGGACATGGGGTCAGGCTCGGCTGGCTGACCACCCGAGTCCTGACTGTTGACCGCTAGAGTCCTGACTGCTGACCACCAGAGTCCTGACTGCTGACCGCCCGAGTCCTCAGTGCTGACCACTGACTCCCGAGTCCTCAGTGCTGACCACTGACTCCCGAGTGCCGAGTACTGACCACTGACTCCTGAGTACCGAGTGCCGACACCCGAGTTCGGTATGGGCCTTTGAGATTTATTTAGGAATTTCTGAAATATTTATGTGGGTGTAACCCAAAATTCTAGCAATCCCCCACCATATCTCAAATGCCCATTTAGAGTTTTGCATGTTTCTCTCTGTTGTTTGATATACTAGCATTTCAACGATGACTGTTAAGTTGAACTCCCGCCTAGATCTTCAAGCTACACTCATCCACAACTTGAACAATGGATTATGCCTTGAATTGTAAGTTTTGTGCGAACGAATTTCACTCAAAGTCAAACTAGTACCTGGCTGCTAGTAGCCTACCCCACAGGTAGAGCATATGCGTCGTACTCCCTGGTCTCATAACGAGCTTACTAGAGATCACCCAAGTCTCGTGGACTGCTACGTTAAACAGTCAGGCTCATATAGGTGTATTATTTCAAGAATGCTCTGTTGAATAGCATCTTCACTAATTAAAGCCAACATAATATATTAAAGCTTAAAGCCAACCTATCTTATAGTATCAGAGAGTATTGCATCTTCACTTAGAGAGAGTTATGGGCTAATTAACGCTCATACAGTAATTACTCTCCTCAGTTAACCAATAGCTTGTTTTTCCAGGTCCTACTTCACGGGATCTCCGATCACATAGGTTGGGTTACCACTATGGCAACTTCATATGGGTCTCACACCCATCTCCCTCGATGCATTTAGTATCACATTCCGTGATAGCCCTTTTGTAAAGAGATCTGCCAGGTTTTTGTCTGTTTGAATATAAGTCACACTTACTACTCTGAAGTTTCTCAACTTCTTGATAGACTTCAATCGTCTTTTAACGTGTCTTGATGACTTCGTATTATCCTTAACACTGTTCACTTTGACTATCATAGTTTGATTGTCACAGTTCATAAGGATAGCCGGCACTAGTTTTTCAACCACAGGCAAGTCCATCAATAGTTCACGTAGTCACTCTGTCTCTACAGTTGTTGTGTCTAGAGCTGTGAGTTCTGCTTCCAAGGTTGACCTCATCAAAATGGTCTATTTGCAAGACCTCCATGATATTACACCACCTCTAAAGATAAAAACATACCCAGTCATAGCATAAAGCTCATCAGCGTCAGATATCCAGTTCGAATCACTATATCCCTCAAACACAGCGGGGTGCCTAGAATAGTGAATCCCATAACACATAGTACCTACCAAGTAGCGCATAACCCTTTCAAGTGTATGCTAGTGATCACTACCCGGGTTGGACGTAAACCTACTCAATTTGCTCACAGCAAATGATATGTCGGGTCTCGTTGCGCTAGCTAGGTACATGAGTGAACCGATTATCTAAGAGTATCTCAGTTGATCTTTGGTAATTCTCTTGTTCTTTTGAAGTATCACACTGAGATCATAAGGTGTTGGAGAAGGCTTGCTATCTTTATAGCCGAAACGGCTCAAGACCTTCTCAACATAATGGAATTGCGAAAGTGTAATCCCATTTTTGCCCTTAATCAATTTAATGTTTAGAATTACGTCAGTTTCTCCCAGATCTTTCATATCAAACCTCTTTGATAGAAAAGACTTAACATCATTGATCATATCAATGTTTGTGCCAAAGATCAGTATGCCATCAACATACAAACATAGTATAACTCCTTCGCCCCCACTATGTCGATAGTACACACATCTATCGGCCTCATTTATGACAAAGCTCGTAGAAGTTAGAGTTCTGTCAAACTTATCATGCCACTGCTTAGGTGTTTGTTTTAGGCCATACAAAGACTTAAATAATTTACACACCTTGCTCTCTTGACCTTTCACTACAAACCCATCAGGCTGATCCATGTAGATCTTCTCATCCAACTCTCCATTTAGGAAAGCTGTCTTTACATCCATTTGATGAGCGATAAAACCATATGAGGCAGCCAAGGAAAGTAATGCTCTGATAGTGGTCAGTCTAGTAACAGGTGAATAAGTATCGAAAAAGTCTTCACCTTTTTTTGTGTATAACCTTTAACCACAAACCGAGCCTTGTACTTCTCAATAGTACCATCAGACCTAAGCTTCTTCTTAAACACCCACTTACAACCCACGGTTTTGCAACCGTACGGTCGTTCAGTGAGTTCTCACGTACCATTGGATAGAATCGAGTCCATCTCATTATGGACAGCTTCTTTCCAATCATCTGCATCCGGAGATGCATATGCCTCGATAATGGTCGTAGGAGTGTCATCCACAAGGTACACAGTGAAATCATCACCAAAGGATTTTACAACCCTCTGTCTCTTACTCCTTCTAGGAGCTTCATTGTCATCCTCCTCAAGGATTTCCTCCAACTGAGTATGTTGTTCAGAAGATTCGAAATTAACAGGTGAATCAGGTTCAGGAATTATCTCAGCAGAAAATCTAGCAGTGTTATGCATATCTTTTATAGGAAACACATTCTCAAAAAATGTTGCATCACGAGATTCTAAAATAGTATCAATATGCATATCAGACACCTCAGATTTTACTACCAAAAATCTATACGTCATGCTACTCTGAGCATATCCTAGAAAGATGCAATCCACTGTCTTAGGTCCTAACTTGCGTTTCTTCATGATTGAGACATTGACTTTAGCCAAACACTCCCAAGTGCGCAAGTAAGAAAGTGATGGTTTTCTTTCAATCCATATCTCATATGGAGTTTATTCTTTATTCTTGTTAGGAACTCTATTTAGGACGTGACATGCAGTCAACAGAGCCTCCCCCCACCATGCCTTTGATAAACTGGCAGTATCTAACATGGCGTTAACCAAGTCAGGTAGCGTGCGGTTTTTCCTCTCGACAACCCCGTTTGATTTAGGCGAATAGGGAGGCGTCCTCTCATGAATAATACCATGTATCTCACAGAATTCATCAAATATTTTGGAAAAATATTCACCACCACGATCAGACCTTAAACATTTGATCTTTCTCTCTAGTTGATTTTCAACTTTGGCCTTATAGATTTTAAAGTAGTCTAATGTCTCATCCTTATATCGCAACAGATAAACATAACAAAATCTAGATGCATCATCAATCAATGTCATGAAGTATCTCTTTTCACCCTTTGTCAACACACCATTCATCTCGCAAAGATCAGAATATATGAGTTCTAGAGGTGCCAAGTTTCTCTCCTTAGCAGCCTTGTGAGGCTTCCGAGGTTGCTTTGATTGCACACAACTATGACACTTAGAGCCTTTGGCAATGGT
>KE371507.1:613293-644968 GCA_000418225.1 Zizania latifolia | reverse complement strand
CAACGCCGCCGCAACGCCCAGAACACCACCATCATCACCCTGTCGACCCTGCTGTGCTGCCTGCTGCTCCCTACGTGCCGCCTTGCACGATGCTGCCGCTGCTCCTCCCCTCGCCGGCTATCCTCCCTGCCTCCAGAAATAAAAAAACAGCAAGCACACAGAGAGCTGCAACCCGATGTTTGTTCCCTTCCGTTCGTTTTTCTCCTTGTCGGCGTTCTGATCTTCGAGTTCTCCATTTTCCACTGCTTGTGATCTCGATCGGTGCGCCATTCACGTTCCTCGATTCCAATCCATAGCATCGTTTTCCTCGTCGCCCCTCAATTTCATCGCCAAGGATCCAGAAGTCTTCATTCAAGCTTCGTGAGGATAAGCGAGAGTACAAGGCAAGTCACATGTGTTCTATCTTTTGATCATGTTGAACCTATAATTTAAATCCCCGCTTTCATTCAAAATGTGCTTTTATTGTCGAATGTCACTGAGAAGGTTTTAACTTGCTTTGTTAATGCCTCATGTTATTTTACCCCATTCCTTGATTACCTTGGGACTAATAACTTATCCAGTATAAATATTTATTATGATTTGTCTGGATGCTTAAGATTGGTTAGCATTGTTTAAAAAGTAGTATCACATTTTATCATGCTGTTTAATACTACTTACATATTAATGTTAGCTTATGATTACTAGTGGAATAATAAAATGGTTTATGACTTAATTGCCACTAAAATTTGATTAAGATGGGTTGTGAGGACAAGGTTGTGTTTATGCTAGTCGTACTTATGATACTTTAAGGATCGGTTCATGGGTCACTTTTTCACTGTAAACTCACACTCACCACAAGCCAGAATAGGTAATGGTATTATCGGAAGCCTAGAGATCCCGGGTGAAGCATCGAGATAACCGATAGTTCTACACTAGGTAAGTCTTTGCTATTCGGATGGGGGCGTTAGGGGGATGTCAGGTGTGATGGGATCTTGGGGTGTGAAGCTTAGAGGATCTAAGTGAATGATCATATCACAGCTCTTTTTCAAGGTATCATTGTGGTATTGAGGCGCATGATGACATGTTGTAGGGCTATGTCTTATGGGTAAAGTTGTGCACCTCTGATCATAGTAAAACTATTCGAATAGCCGTGCCCACGGCTAAGGGCGGCAATACAGGGTCACCCGTGATTAGTCCCACTGTTGCTTAATTAACTTGACGTTACTTTCTGTTCAACCTGGTTAGCTCTGTTTTAGAGTGGTTTGGTTGGTTTTTGGGTCTAATAACCTTTGGTAAGAGTTATTCAGTGATTGGATAATACTGTTTTTAAGGTTCTAACTTAATTAGCATTACTCTTTAAATCATGTCTCTCTTAAATGCTGTTTTTATGCAAAAAGAGCACTATTATGCCTTCCTTTGAAATCTCTTTAAATCACATGCATTTCGCATGTGACTTGTTGAGTACGGTGGGTGGTACTCAGCCTTGCTTTATGCACCCTTCTCCAGAGTAAGAAGTTCTTAAGTGTTGCAGGACCAAGGTTTATACCCCAGTTGAGTTGCCTGTGGAGTTGGAACTGAAGCTACGTTAGTCCGTTGTTCCGCTGCTGCTCTTCTGCTGTGTGAGGACTAAGTGCCTCTTATGTAAGTTTCTAACGTTTATTTCGTTTGAGTTGAATCTGTATATTAAATTATCACTTTGTGTACTATGGCTGATTTCTGGACAGGGATTTAATACATGAAGTGTCCTGAAAATTGGTTGCCAATTTCCAGACGTGACATGGATGATGATGAATTAAGATTTAGCTGATATTCATAAGCACGAGCGAACGTGATAGCGTCATGTAGATATTGCGGCCAGCACAGCGTGACATCTGTCTTCAACAGATTCCCAGCCCAACCATAAATAGCATCTGCTTGAAAGTGTCTCTTGATGCATCTAGACCCTTAATTTATTTTGATGTATTAAAGACAATAGTGATCAAATGCTACTAGCATTGTTACTAAGATGAATGCAGACATCAAAATCTAAAGTGGCATTGCAGTTCAACCAATTTCGAAGAAATCGTCTTTTTTGTACTTTCTAGGCTCAAAATGTGTAAATTGTGTATGATTTATATTTTCTTGAGTCTAGGTGTGCCGTACTATCAAGAGGGAAGCGTTGATCAATGATCCAAAGCTAAGTGTTCAAAGCAAAATCTTTTTTTAAAAGTTTTGGAATTTTTTTAAGTTGGATTTTGGCTTTCCAGCAAAGCCGGATAATCCGTACATGTTCGGATAATCCGAAAATATGCTTCTGTTGGATTTTATTTATACGACGGACTATTCGGAATCGAGCCGGACAATCCAAAAATATGCTTCTGTTTGATTTATTTCTCAAGTCAGACTGTCCGGATTTTGATCGGACAATCTGAAAAGATTCTTCTGTTTGGATTTTCTTTGGAGCCCGGAACATCTAGACCTATCCGGATGATCCAAATATATATTTCTGTTGAATTCATTTTTAGGAGATAGAATATCCGGATTTTGACTGGATGGTCCGAAAATTGCTCTCTGTTGAATTTTATTCTGTAGCCCGGAGCATCCGGACCTTAGTCGGATGGTCAGAAAACACATTTCTGGTTGGATTTATTTTTGGCCCGGAATATCTGGATTCAAGTCGGACTATCTGAAACATCGGTTCTGTTTCAAATTTTTATTAGTCTGGATCATCCGGTTAAGTCTAGATTGTCTGCATGAACAATGCGTAATTTTTGACCTAACGGCTAGATTTAGGACAGGGGTATAAATACCCTTTCTCTCCATAATCAAGGAACGTGATTGCAAACCCTAGCAACCTTGCCATATTTTCTCTCTTTCTTCTTAGTGTGTTGATTTTGATTGGATCTTGAGGGAAGGAATGAGAGATCTCCACAAAAACACCTCATGTTCTTGATTGATTCACCTTTTAGGAGTTGTGGTGGCGTGTGCATTGTGATCTTCACTGTTTCTTGAGCACACGGTATTGGATCACATCAACGGATTCGTTACTCTTGGAGATGATCCCTCCTAGATGGCTAGGCGTCGATCCGCGAGCACCCAAAGAATTGTGGGTGACTGGACACGTCTATACTCGGCCTCACCTCAGCTTCAAGGAGGTAACATACTGAAAAAACAAGGCTTGCAGTGGTGAGCGCTTGGTGAGGATTAGGGTTGAAAGCGACCCGGCCCTTTGGAGTTTCTTCAACGGAGACAAAGGATCGTTGGATCCGAACTTTGGTGAAAATCATTGTGTCCATCTTTGCATTGCTAGTGGTATTTACTGTGGTTCTACTTGTCATCTAGCAATCGTATGCTTCATTGTATTAAAGGTTCATTGGCTGGTTGATTTTCTGTAGTATTTACTGTGGTGCCCTGATCATCCGGTTATACCCAGATAATCCGAACCATCGAATAGTTTTAGTTTCATCTGGCTCCCGGAGTATCCGACTAAGTCCAGATAGTCCGAGCCCTGGAAGTTTCAACTAATCTGTTTTGTTGAGAATTTTTCGGATTGCCTATTCACTCTTCCTCTAGACAACTTTCAATTGGTATCAGAGCAAGGCTCTTCTCAAAAGCTTAACCACTTGAAGAGTAAAGATGTCGGAAGAGTCAAATTCCACCGGCACCGACAAGAATAGTGTTGAAAAGAAGAAATGAGCAGCATTTCCTTTTGATTACTCCAAACTAAATCCGAGTAATGGTTATCTCTCTGTGCCAACTGATCATGCACCTTACTTTGATGGTACATACTATGTGGCATGGAGACATAAGATAAAATTACACCTAATCTCAATGCATCTAAATATTTAGAAGATTATATACACATGTGTAGATGTGGATGACTCGAATGCGGATGATCATCAACTAACAATCGATGAAGAATAAGCCATTCACTGAAATGCTCAAGCAGCGAGTGTTCTACTTGCTGCATTGAGTCTGGAAGAATTCAATAAAGTTGATGGGCTTGAAGAAGCTAAAGAGATATGAGAAACTTTGCAAGTTGCTCATGAAGGTACATCTTCAGTCAGAGAATCAAAGATAGAGCTTCTTAAAGGGAAGCTCGGAAGATTTATCATGGAAGATGATGAGACTCCTCAAGAGATGTACGACTGCCTCATGGTCCTTGTCAACAAGATCAAGGGTCTTGTAAGCAAAGAAATGATCGATCATGTGGTGGTGAAGAGATTGCTCCGGACTATAACGCCAAGGAATCTTACCTTGATGACTCTAATCCGGGAGCGTAAAGAATTCAAGAAGATGACTCCAAGTGATATGCTAAAGAGAATAATAGCATATGAGTTGATGGAAGAAGAAGCCAAGGAAGTCAAAGACCTTGCCAAGTTTCAAAATCACAAGGGCAAAGATGTGGCTCTCAAAGCTAAAAAGAAAGAAGAGTCAAGTGATGATGAAAGCGATGATGAAGAACTCGTGTTGTTTGTCAAAAAATTTAAAAAATTCATGAAGAAGGGTGGCTTTGACAAATACAAGAAGGGTGATAAATCAAAGAAGAGAAAGTCAAAGAAGGGGTGTTATGAATGTGGCGACCTTGATCACTTCATAGCCGATTGTCCTAAGAAGAAAGAGCAAGAAAGCAAAGAGAAGCACAAGTACAAGAAGGGGAAGAAATGTGGCTATGCTCATATTAGAGAGGAATGAAACTCCGACTCTGATTCTGAGTCAGAGTCGGACTCTGACTCTAGCAAGAAGAGAGTCGCCATCATCACCATCGCCAACATCATGACTCCAAAGCCTTTACTATTTGGAGATTCTAGCGACGACAATATCATCTCTCCCAAGTGCTTCATGGCTAAGAGCAAGAAGATAACTATGATGGCTAAAGTTTTAGATAAAAATGATCATAGTGATTCTAACAATGATGAGTCTAAATTTGATGATGATATGTTTAAGAATATGAATAAGCAAGTTTTATCAAAATTTAAAAAACTTATAGAAATAATAGAGGTATAATAAGCAACTTTAGAAAAACAAGAGAACATTCTCATTAATGAGGAGAAAAATATTAAACTAGAGAGGCTTCTTGCTAAGAAAAAGAAAAAAGTAGATAAATTGACTAAACAATCTAGTTTAGTAAATAAGTCTAAAGAGGAATTAGAGAAAACACTCAAAACTCTTAAGAGTGAGCTTATTGTCCTTGAAGAGAACAATAAGAGCCTTGAAAATAGAGTTGAGTCTCTAATGACTCATCCTATTTCTATTCCTTCTATTGCGTCCATAAGTAATGATTGTTCTGAATGTTATAATTTTGATATTACTGCTTATGAGACTAACATGAAGAAAATTGAAGTCTTGAGAAAGAAGAATAAAAAGCTTGACACCTTGGTAAGCTATGGGTGCATGAAAGCCTACAAGTCAAAGGATGCTCTATTTAAGATTCTTAACACTCAAAGCAGTGTTGAGAAAAGAGGTCTAGGCTTTAATCCAAATAAGAGCAAGGTAAATGCTAGGAGAAAGTATAAGGGTAAGGAAATTATCAAGTTTGTGAAGGAAGAGCAAAATTCAAAGAAGATCAACAACAAGTTTCATGCTTCACATGCTACTTTTTATGCTTCTTACCTTATTAAGAGGAACCACCGTGGTAAGTGGTTGCTCAGTTTGTTGGTAATAAAAATAAAAAACCTTTGAGATGTGTTTGAATTCTTAAAGTTCTTGTGACTAACATTGAAGGATTCAAAAAGGTTTAGATGCCTAAAACTAAGAACTAATCTCTTTTATAGGAATACTCCTCCGATAGATCTAGTTGGATGATGGACAGTGGATGTACCAATCATATGACCGGAGAAAAGAGTATGTTTATTTCATTTGAGCCGAATCAAGGTAATCATGAGTCTATTATATTTGGTGACAATGGAAAAGGAAAGGTAATCAGAGTAGGTAAAATTTCTATCTCAAATGGTAATTCAATTTCTAACGTTTTACTAGTTGAGTCATTAAGTTATAATTTGCTCTCAATATCTCAATTATGTAAAATTGGTTATAAATGTCTTTTTACAAATGAGGGTGTGACCGTTTTGAGAAGTAGTGCTAATTTCGTAGCCTTTACGGGTAAGTTAAAGAAAAAACTTTATTTAGTTAATTTTGAACTAGATAAAGTGGAACCTAAAACTTGCTTGGTGGCTAAGACTAGCATGGGTTGGTTATGGTATCACCGACTGGCTCATGTTGGGATGAGGAATATGTTAAAGCATCTTAAAGGGAAACATATTCTAGGACTAACAAATATTGTATTTAAGAAAGGCAGGTTGTGTAGTGCATGTCAAGCCAGTAAATAAGTTAAAGCACCGCACACCGCCAAGAACATTATGATAATAAAAAGGCCATTGGAGCTTCTACATATAGAACTCTTCGGACCGGTGGGATACCTAAGCATTGACGGTAACAAATATGGTTTAGTCATTGTTGATGATTATTCTCACTTCACTTGGGTATTCTTTTTGCATGAGAAGAGCGAGACACGAGGCGTGTTCAAGTGCTTTGCAAGAAGAGCTCAAAATGAGTATGGAGTCAAGATCAAGAAAGTGAGAAGTAATAATAGAAGTGATTTCAAAAACACTCAAATTAAAGAATTTCTTGATGAAGAAAACATTAAGCATGGGTTCTTCGCTTCCTATGATCCACCTTAAAATAGAGTGGTGGAAAGGAAAAATTAAATATTGATCAAGGCAGCAAGAATAATACTTAATGAATACAAGACTTCAGACATATTTTGAGCAGAAACAATCAACACTGTATACCATACAATCAACCGTCTTTATCTTCATAAACTACTTAAAAAGACAGCATATGAGCTTCTAACTGGTAACAAACCAAATGTTTCATATTTTAGAGTTTTTGGGAGTAAGTGTTTTATCTTGAGTAAGCAACCAAGAAATTCTAAATTTGCCTATAAGGATTACCTATTCACCCTCCTCTAGACAACTTTCAATGCTGATCCTCTGATAAGTCAGCATCACGACAGGCCATCGTTAGAAATTTATAAACAAAATCATCTACTAATCCAGTACGGTGAAGTTCAACTAGTTCTCCTAGCGAACTTGTGGTCATAAGAGGGTTGAACTACTTATAAACGAGCTGAACAAAATATCGTCATGATGGAGTCCCTGCATTAAAGTTCCAAACGATAGTACCATAATTGGGCAGACCCTATGAAGTGCAATGACGCGTACCAGACTTTCTTGTCTTCAGGAGTACGCTTTCTGCGAAAAAAGTCTCGCAGCGATTAAGCCAGGGAAGAAGATCCTCTTTGTCGTCAAAAGTTGGAAACTCCAATTTAGCCTTAGGATGAAATCTTGCGTCGCCTATTTGATTGCTCTCATCACTGTCTCATGCCAGTGGAAAGAGTCTGTGGGAAGTAGAGTCGCCTCCACCAGGAAGTATACCAGCATCCTATGCTTGTTGCGAGTTGGAGCCACATTACGGAAAGCCTGCTGGCACTGCTCAATGCACTAAATAGCAAGGTTCAATGCACAAACCTCCTATACTTGATCATAATCAATAGCCTGAAGGGTCTGTATTTTCTCCGCCAAGCCCTCCACATGTTTAGACAGCGAGGATAAGGCCTTGATGACATCGTCTAGTGTAGAAGAAGATGAGGACGCCGTGAGAGGAGAAGAACCTGAGCAATCTGATACCAAATTGTAAGGGGCAATGGTATTGCTCCTAACTCTTGATTTTAGATTGTATTTGAACAAGATGGGCAGCCTTGGCCCCATACTCGTTGGCGCGGTGGAGTCGTTGTGCAAAACACCAGTCGAGGGGAAAGGATCCAATCCAACCAATAGACAAAAGACTTGATGCTTTATTTCTTTTAGCCTGACGGCATATTTATAATACAATCTCCTAATCTCTTAACTACTCTTAAGGCAATAATCTCTAAGATGTCAATTAATTCCAAACCAGACTCCTAACATTACCTTCCTGCTAATGAACCAATATACACACACACTTCTATCTTTCCCAATCTCTTGCTAGCAGGAGCTGTGGCTCATCCTGACTCTTTGCTGGCAACAACAATCCTACTCAGATTCGGTTGCTTCTTACGCTTGGAATATGAAATTCCCATATGACAAGCAGCATCTCATAATAAGCTATTCTAGAGTTGGACTGTGGATTCACATCCTTAAAGAACGCACTAAACATTTCAAATTTCTCTGACATCTCCACATCCACCGGATACAAGAGGAATAGCTCGTAAAAGCAACCTCAAGAGAGCTCCTATAATTACTTTTCCTCTCTATATTTTTGTATATGGAATTATCCTAACTCTAACTATTTCTAAAATCAATCAATCATAAGAGTATCCTTATAATCTCGATGAAGGGTGATTAATGGATTACTTTGGATAGAGTATCATCTAAGAATACTATTGAGGTGTGATTTTTTTCTAAATACCTAAATTTAATTTTATAGAACTGAATAAAGTATTGTTAGAGGATGCTCTAACTATCTTCCAAAAAACTGAAATCCCTATCTCTCATCATCTCAAAGAGGCGATATGCCCTAAAATATGTTCCACTGCCGATCCCTGCATTCATTTGCCTTGGACAAACAAACCCTGATCAACGCATTAAACTCGTTAGGCTGAGATGCTGACCCTGATAAAGTGACAAAGCATCGAATTTCTGGGGATATAAAAAGTTGATTCGATCACCAGATAGGGTTTGAGAGAAAACAATGACCATAAAATTAAAATTACAGAGGCATCAATTATGTAATTAACATTGACAGAACTGCACATTTGCAGAATATACACAATTCAGCTTTTAAAGTTTCAAACTTTATCCGACAAGAAGCAATACACAAAATTTCATAATTTCATTATATACATGTTACAAGATACCCCCTCCGTCGTTTCAGTTTTTTAAGGCAAACTTATTTAACTTTAATTTAACTAAGTTTAACGAAAAATATATTAACATCTATGATATCAAATAAATATACTATTAAAATATATTTTATGGTGGATATAAATAAATTAATTTGCTGTTGTAGTTATTAAAATATTGTTCTATAAAATTGATCAAAATTAAATAAATTTGACTCGCAAAAAATCAAACACCTTACAACATGAAACTGAGGAAATACCTCGAAAAGACTTTTCCAATGTCTTCTAAAAAAAGAAACTGTTTCCTAGGCTACATTGGAAGAAAAATAAATGCCTACCTAATTACAAAATTTTGGAATTTGCCGCACATGGCTGACTCTGTACACAGTTGGTGGTTTTGATCATGTTCGTATGCACAGGGGAAAATGGGGTACATCTTCACTGAAATGTGAATCTGAATCACTCTGTTATCTTCTCAAGGAAAATTTTGAGCATTTGCTGTATAAAGCCAGTAGATTAAGCTGCACGATCCATATCATCTTTCCTGATACTTCATCGTATAGTTTGCTGGAAACCTTTGTTTTGGTCGGAAACTATAAATCAAAACAATGGGTATTTACAAAAAGACATGATTAACTTCGCTCAAGACCATAGCTTCTGTTTCTTCCAAGATGACGACTTGGCTTCGACGACCAACACATTTCTTTGTTGCCTCCTGATCCAAGCACCTCTGTCAGATTTATCATTAGGGGCTGGATGCTGTCCAACTTCATGGATCGTTCTCTTATGTCTGATCAAGTCACCAATTCTCGTCACACGTAGATCCTTTGCTCCGCTGAAAACATGGTAAACATGGTCTGCATTCAAATCTCCCAGCGAAGATTGCTTCTCCAATCTTGCACCACTGAAATTGCTATGATCCATATGCATTCTCAGCGACGGGTTACCTTCATTCCTTGCTGAGCAAACAGTGGACATGTAATTAGCTGAACAGTCAACAGGCATACACCTAGAAGCCCCTTTATCAAAGTTACTTAGGCTTCTTATTGAAGAGTGTGTATGCCTCAGAACAGAGTCTGAAGAGCTTATTATCTGCTGTCTCTCTGTCGGACTTGGAGTTGGAGGGGGCTTGATGGAGCATGGGTTTCTTCTCATAAACAGCTCTGTCATTTGCTGGATAACAGCTGCAGGTGTAATTAATCATCAGAATGATAGATAATTAATGGTATTAATTGGAAAATAAATGACAATGACTCAATTTTCCCCCTAAAAAGACTAACTTCGTGAACATGTCGTATTAACATTGTACCTTGCAACTGCTTTGGAGCAACATCAAACTCATGCCACCATACTTTTCCTTTTTCAGAAGGAAGTCTGACATTGTTAAACTTAGCAGCAAGGTAGAGGGACCCTGCTGCTATATAGTGTGGTTTAAACTGTACAACCAAAGTAGTGCGAAGCCTGCAGATACAGGTGCAGTACCAACTCAGAAACAACAAGGTTACAATTTCAAGAACAAACAAATAACAAGGTGGAGAAGAGAACTTACGCATCATTTATGAGATTTACCACGACTTGTTTCACTTCCTTCTGGGTAATCCCCAGATTGTTGAGAGCGATCTTTAATGGCTCATAAGGATGTTGTATGTTGAAATCAAACCTAATTGTCGAAAGCAACAATGTCTCCCCTACTAAAATTAGGTCCTTCTGCTTCTCAAGAACTTCCTGTTTTTAGTAAAAAAAAGTTATGCCATAGAAGCTGGCAATATCACAAGGAACGAACGGAATATCAGGAGTAATGATAGCAAAAAGGAAATATTTAAGCACCTTCTGGTTGATTCTGTGAGCAGCACCAGAGTCTTTCCGATACATTGTTTCATATGCCACAATGGCAACATGTTGTAATGAACAAGGGGTGTCTTCAATCTTCGAAGCAAGAAATACGCAAACAGTTGCAACAGTCTGGAATAAGAGAGAGTAACTTATATTTACCTTCTCAATGAGGAATATAACAAAATAAAGTTGAGCATTTATGTCTCTACCATGGGAAAAATCTATGAGAAAAAATACCCGTGGCCAGAAAGAAATAAGCACCTAAATTGGAAAAGGTAAATAGTGGTGGAGGTAAGTTGTTAATACTTACTGGTAAAGAGTATTATTAGAAAGCATTGCCTTCAAATTTCATAAAGTTGCTCCAAAGAAACACATCTCTTGTCCCAAAATTGCAATTTTAGGTGCTCCAGGTAAAACTGCTTAAAGCTATACCATACTTCCAGACACATAACTTAAAAGGGGAAAACTTCAACTCCATGTGAAAAATTGTCAACTCTTATCTTTCATAATACCCCTCATGCAAGTTTTTATCACCCAGCTACCAGTACACCATAGAAGGCATGATTCAACTAAATGTGCTCCAAAGATATATGTAAGCATCCATATGTCCATGCTGGTGTAATTTTCTTTATGACCCACATGGCAACACTACCCTCGACTAACCCAAATGATGGTACATAGTCAGGTAATGTTAGGATCCAATGGGCAAAAAAGAGGAAGCCTTAACTTCCAAAAACATCTACACATGTAAGAAAAGAAGTTAGTTAAGGATACGATTAGAAATAAGAAGTGGAACATTTTTACCCTCGGTAGAGTGCCGAAAACCTTCTAGCCCATCAGTTTTTATGCCAACACGTATGGATTGTTTTAAAGTTACAGTTCTGTGCATAGGAGGATGCTACAGGCACACTAGAGCTATTGCAGAAAACACAAAACGGTTAGTTAATGGATGCAGTGGCATTATTAATTTTAGCGATGCTGATGCAAAAGCTGTTTAGTCCCTGAAAACAAAATGTCGAATCTAAGAAGCAAGTCAGAAATTAGGACTACAGCCTCCACAGGCTCGAAAGTGTCGAAATGCAACCATGTGGGGGAGGGGCTTGATAATTGTACAATGACAAGAACACAAGGAACTCCCTTTCTCTCATGGGCTATAGCACCATTCTCTGTTGGCAGGGCAGAATAATTTTAAGTCTTTAATCAACATGTTCACTATAGCCTCAGAGGAAGATTCAACATTGGATAGTGCCATAACTAAGTGGGCAATCATGGTCGGCCCTGATATTTCGGAGGCACAAGGCGAAACTAAAAATAAGGGTCCATTAAATATAAAGGAACATGCTAATATAGGTATCGATGGTTGTTTGCGGATCGAACTAACACCTGAAACTTTGCCTATTATACTTGTCACGTTCAGAAAGGACCCTGCGTTTTCGGAGCCAGGGCGGCCACCCCCTCGGGCCGGCCCTGTGGGCAATGCATATGCTGTATGCATCCATATGGAGAGAACTGCAGATTTACCTGCCACTCGTTCTTGGCGTGAGACTGGCGCAGATAGAAGCGATGGCAAAGCACAATTGCTGTCGCGATTGTCACCTGCGGCCTGCAGCCCAAAAGGAAAAACGAATGTCATCTTTCATCAGGAAAACCCCACATGAACGCGAACATCAAGAGCAACCGACCAACAACTTCTAACAACACAGATTTAGCACGGACCGGCGTGCGGGAATACGATCGAGTTCGATTACTATAAGAAGAAGACGAAGAGGTGAATATCTTAGTATCTTACAGTTGCAGCCTGATGCCGACGTCGCGGATGAAGGAGCAGTAGGTCGCCCGGAGCGCGGCCTCCTTGGCGGCCCCAACGCCGTCCCGCCTCGACGGCGACCCGCGCTCCGCCTCCTCCCTGGTGACGTACCACGACCCCGCTCCCTCCCCTCCCGCCGCCTTGCCCGCCTCCATCGCGACCGACCGACCAATCACCACCCCCCAAAAGACGAACTCGGAAATTGGACGCTGGTGGAGGAGGAGCAAGAAGAGGAGGAAGCCTTCGAGGAGAAGGCGTCGTGGCGGAAGGGGAAGTGCGAGGAGGAGACCCGGACGACGACGACGACGACTTGGGGGGCGGTGGTGACTGGGCGGCCGCGGGTTGGACAGGACGGAGGCGGAGACGCGCAGTGGAGCGCAACGGTTGCCGGTAGGCGGTTCGGTTGCGGCTTCCTTTCGTCGGCCGCGATTTGTTTATGTTCGCCTCGTGGATCACGTGCGCTTTTTTAGACACTGACATGTGGGGCCCTGGTCTAGGTAGATAGAGTCGATTCCGTCTGACTGTTCCGAGGACATCTCTTGCTCCGTTCGACTTTCCGGGCCGGATAATGTAAGGCCCATTTACAATTGTTTGTATGTGCTCCCTCAATTATTTTTATTTAAAATTTGTCTCACAAAAAACTTTATTATTAGATTTTCTTTTGGTGAATGAGTATGTAATTCATGGTTTCTGATTAACCAAATGATGTCATCTAATCAGTTTGACTATAAATTAGAAAGGGACAATTAAATCATTTATCAACACTATCAATCTGTTTTAAAAATTGTTAAAAATAAAGTCTTTTTTTGGATGGAGCGTGTATTAAGCTTAGGTCTTATGCCTTTTGCCTTCTCTTATATATGTTTTTTCTTTTTCTTTGGGGAAGAGGTGAAGGGATTTTTATTTATGTTGGAAATTGTTAGTGTAAAATACTCCCGCTATATAAAGCCACAACTATCTCAATTCAAGGTGTCTCCAAGGACATTCAAATATACTCCGGCAGCATGCTCTTCGAAGAATCTTTAGGATCTCGAAGCTGTCTCTAAGCTTCAACACATGGCTTCGTCCTAAGGCTTCAAGGGTTTGAAACCACCTCGAAAGAAGGACTAAAACCAGGGATCCCTATCCTCTCTAACAAGACGTGTATTTAATGTAAAAGTCTTAAAGGTCGGAAACAAAGATTTTGTTGTACATGTAATGAATACATTTTGTGTTCATACGGTATATTACATCTATGTAACTTTATGTATAGTACTATTATATGTAGAGAGTAAATTATTGTTATCATGTTTTACTCTTGCATATAAATACTGATCACTTTGTAAGAGGTGGGGATATCGAATACTCGGTATTCATACCCAGACAACAAATCACTGAACGTAAGTTCATTATTCAATTCGGAGGTCTGAATCAGAATATATACACTTCATATGCATAGCTCTTTGAAGCTATTTCGAACATGTGGCTAATTCTTATTACGCTAACAGAAAATTTCTCCCAACAACAGCTGGTAATGGACTAATGGTAGCGGTATGAACCGGTGAAATAGTGTATGAAAATGGCACGATGTTATATCATTTGCCTTTGAAAATGCATGAATCTTTAGTCAAAATCATGTCAATTCTCTATGATCCAAATACTACCTCCAACCCAAAATATATATAATATACATCGTCTTTTAAGACCAAAATTTATTTAAATATAACAATTTAGTACTAGTAAAAAGTTGTTTTTATATTTAAAATATTTATTTTACACTTAGACTTAATTACTTATTATTCTGCCTAACTATTTTCAGACTCACACTCAAAAATTCGAAGGAAAATAGTATAAAGGCACTCCCATCTCTCCACCTCAATTGTTTTGCATGTCATTAAATAGCCTGCCATATAAGTAAAAAACTAATATAACAGGGATGTTAATGAGAAGAGATGTGAGAAATAATTTAAATCTCATACAAGAAATCAGTTCTACACGATATTCAAGGAAACAAAACAAAGATTGAGAGATAAAGAAGAGAGAAGATAGATGATTGGATATAAAATTAATTTAAAAAATCATCTATTAGAGATGCAGTGTCTATATAACTGATGTTTTAAAAAATAGTAAGCCACCACCTATAAACACTATAGTAAACACTATAGGTTAAGATTACCTAATTCTTTTTAGGTCTCTTTAATATACAATAGGGATGATCTTGTATAAAAAATGCAGGCTATTTACCAACTTTTAATTTGTCAAATATAACGAGACGTTAGGTTCACCTTCCAATCGATCCGTGCACCAGCAATAGCTGCTAATCATTAATTTGCAGGTCGTTTAATGTTTATAGATTATATTATCTTTACTTAATCGATCCAGCCGATTCTAAATTTAGCACGGTGTGAACGGGGAGAGCACACGATACTTAGCGTCACAAATCACGATTAAAATTAGATGCCCTCAGAGATAAAATTAATAAATTAATGATGATATTAAAAGAAGAAAATATCAACAGTATTATGAAGCGACAAGTAGCCCTTAGTTAAGGGTATTGAAATAAAAAAATTATTAATTTACTAACCGTAAGAAAGTACAAATAAATTTTTTATAAAATTGAATGACTGAAAAAAAATCTTTTTTCAGATGGAGCATACCATAATGTATCATAAATTAAATTATTATCAACAGCTAGCTCGTCTGATCTAGCTAGCTGTCATAGTTGACGCTTAATCGACCATACGATGATTGAGCTGCGTCCCATCCGCACGGCGGCGGATCGACCGGCTCACCGGCCGGCCGCCGGATTTGGTCTGGTCCTCCAGCTCATCCGCCCGGAGCTGAGTCAAAACAGATTTTAATGAGCAACTAGCTAGGCACAAGCCAAATGACAAACAAGCCTGCCTAACTTGCCAGTTTCAACGCGCACCCGACCAATTAATTAACGCAAATCCTCTGCTCTGAATATCGTTTTGATTAATCAATGCATTCACTTAACCACTCGAGATTTTTGGTCTTACCTGGCAGCATGCATGCAGACCAAAAACTACTCTAGTTTGTGCAAATTTAGCGTTCGTTGGATGTCCATGACAGCCCCAATGATAAATATATCAGTACCATATACAGTTTTTATATTGCTTAGAAACTAGTCTAGATATAATATTTTAATACACATACTACTTATTCAATACGATAATTTAATATTATTTTTCTCAAATTATGATTTAGATGCTGTGCATTGTAGAAAGTATGTTTCATGCAACTGATGCAAGACATAGTTTTTAATATTTTCTCATTTAATATATTTGTTACATTATCTTTTATATTATTTAATATCATAGAAACTATTTTAGTTGGAGTATTAGGATTGCCTCTTCTGAATTGCATGAATTTTGAAGGGTTTTACAAAAAATAAATTAATTCTCGTTAAAACGTATAAAGTCTTGTATTTCGAAGAAGCCCCGATTTATTTTAGTCAGAGAACGGAGCGTTGGATTTAATTGAGCAGTTCAAGAAACGCAGTGCAAGTGTGCAACTTGCACATGGTGTATTCGTTATTAGGACACGCCTGTCGACGAAAATTCAAGCCAGCAAGCTGGAATCGTAAGAGACGGCGCGATTGACTGCGCATATAGCCAAAAGAGTACAGCTACATGCCAAGAATTGACTCAGCTGAATCCAAATTGATTCTGCTGATAAAACTTGTCTTGAAAAGGAATTCCAACCTACCGATTATCTTTACCCAGACAGTAAAACAGCAGTATACTATAACAAACATGTGACAATTTGGATCCAAATCTAGAGGAGGAAGTAATTAGGCGTGGTAAGAAACAAACAAACAGTGGTAGCAATGTAAGCAACTAAGAGCATTCATTACCGCAAATCGATTTGTACAAGAGAGATAAAAAAACGGCTCTACTGCATGAATCAATTTACGCTAAATAAACAAATATAAAAAAGAACATCAGAGATTAAAAGAATAAATTGTGAGATAAAAAACAAATGCAACCACTAAAATAAAAACAGTGCATATATCTTTTTATTATAGATAGTTAAGGGTAACAATGGATTGAAGCAACCACATGCTGTAAGCACTGCCTCCCGCGCCGTGCTTGCCTTTTCGTGTGTTAACACGGCAGGCAACGTGCTGCTGCAAGCCTGCAACCTGTATTCTGCTCTGCATTTGCTGCCCCCATTGACCCATCCAACACATTCATTTCACATCTCATCGGTATTCACATCATCACATGCGCATCTCGAGTGCCCTCCTCTCGATAAGCGTGCACGCCCCCAGCCTACCGCCGCAGAGAATCCCAGGCAGGCTAGGTAGCTACTCGTACTCCGTAACGAACTGGTACGAACGGAAAGAATTGATATTATATATATTTAATGAAAATAAAAATGAATATGAATAACCTGAAATTTAATATGAAAATAGATAATATCGGAAATAATATAGATGAAAAAAATAAGTGACCATGAATACAAAATCAAATATCTATTAAAATAAAAAATCTTGATATGTGAAAAAGTATGATAAAACATTAAAGTGTTTAATTTATATTCATATTGATAAATTATATACATATATAATAAAGTAAAAATAGACTTTATATAAATCTTTGGTTTAATAAACATATACATATTAATTTAATTCAAGTTGTTTAATATTTTACGAATAGACAGATAGTTCAAACTTTGTTATAATGTGCAAACAAGTTAATATTTTATAAGATGCGGTTAAAAAATAAAAAAATTCGTATTCATTATACAAATTTTTTTGTTTTCATAATAATTTCCGCTTCTTTTCCGAATTTAAAAATAAGTTTTCGTTCCGTCTTAGTTTTCCTTTTTTTGCCTGACAATTCCTCCTACTAGCTGTAGGCCTGTAGCATTGCAGCTGTATCAACGCAACGGACTGTAGCTGCTGCAGCGCACCCACTCTAGCTCCCCCTACGTCACTGATAGGTAGGGACGAGGTTTTCCTGGACCCACACCGCAGTGGCACAGAAGGGGCAGCTTCCCTGGTGGATACTGGTCGCACTGTGTTTCCGACAGAATGGACGCGCTGGCTGCTGCTGCTGCTACCTTTTGCGTTTTACTCTACTCGCGCCAAACGCCATGATGCTGCCATCGTGGAAGAAATCCGTACTCTGACGTGCAAATACTCGTAAGTTGCAGGGGGTTAGGTGCAAAGTGTCGCGACGCGCCGCGGGCCTGCGCGTGGGTCCCGCTGGTTCCCGCTGCGCGCGGGAGCGCCACGTGCTGCGGAAGCCGGTGGGGCCCACCTGCCCGCACCGTTGCGGTTCTGCTCGGTTTCTCCTTTTTTTTCGCTAATTATAATGATGACATGTCTGGATTGAAATATTTTTATTGTAGTTTTAAAGGAATTATTCTAATTTATATGAAAATTTAATAATTTTTCAATTGAGACCTAAGAGGAGTATGCTTATTTGATACGGGTAACATTCATGTGAAAACGCAATAGAATTTGTATATTCCAAATGAGGCTAAAGAATTGTATCATATATTTGATAAGGGTGCCATGAAAAAATAATAAATAATATCTAAAAAATCTATGATAAATATCTAAAAATTCTACGATGACTTATATTTAAAAAGAAGTAAATAATAACATAACAACTTGTGTTAGACATAGAAGGAAGCATATAAATTCCTGCCTAATTTGCCCATGTCAAAAATCAAAAGTGCAAAGTCATCCACGCTAGGAATATTATTTTTGGTGCGAAATCAAGGAATTTATTTGCCGGCAGGCCCCTACGGTGTTGTTGCTACTGATTTGGCACTGTAGGAATCACAACATGATATTGTGGTTTGGCCACCAATAAATTCTCTTTTGTTAGAATGATGCATCCCCTTTTCATTGAATGTATGCACCCAATTCTGAGTATTTTGAAGTATTTGAAAAGCAAGCTAATCCTTTCTTACCTTAGGGGCTGTTCGGTTAATCCTCTTGGGGAAGGGGATTGAGGGGGATTGGGAGGGATTAGAGGGGATTTATACTACAATCTCCTCCAATCCCCCTCAATCCCTTTCAATCCCCTTCAATCCCCTCCTAACCGAATAGGCCCTTAAAGGGGTATATCTTTGAAAAACAACTGTTTTCCTCTTTTGCCCTCGTTTATCTCCCCTTTCACCCTTGTCTAATTATATAGGTAACAGCCTAAGTATTTGGTTAAAGATAGGTATTGTAAACTTAGTTTCCGAATATATATAATTAGAGACATCTAACCATCTATCCATCTATCTAAATGATTGATTAAAGTATTTAAACTTCTAATTCAATATTCAGCTGTGATGCAAAAAATAACATATTGCTCTTGCTGATTAAGTTAATATAGAAAAAATATGATGTAGAGTATAAACTATGTGTCTTATTCAAACGGCTCTTCGTATATTCAGTTGACCCCACGTTTTCTTTGCAAAGAGAAAAAAGTCGGTGCCAGATGAATAAAATAAAAAGAAAAAAGTCCGTGCCTTTCCAACGTGGCAAGCGCACGAAATATCAGCCAAGCCAGCAGCTGTGAAGGACGGAAATGCAAATGCTATAAACCAGAGGACTACGGCGTAAAAACGAATCGAAGGATGGAAACGACAATTCTGGGAATCCGAGGGGCTGTGCCGCGAAGGTATCGGAAACCATGAGATAAGGCGGAGGTGAGCGCGCACCGAATTCCGGAGGAATCGGCCGGACACTTTCCTCCTTGTCGACGTCGCCTCTCCTCTCCCCCTCCTCTTACCTTTGCATTATTCCACCCGCTGCCCTGCCCTGCCCTGCCCTGCCCCTGCGCGACGCCGCTCCCCAAAAAATTCCCCTCCTCGCCTCGGATACCCGGGACCTCCTCCCGCTCCGCCGGCGCCGGCCGCGACGAGACGACAGCCCCAGGTGGGTGAGGTGGGGGATGGCGACGAGATCGCGGAGGAGTTGGTGGGTTTCGATTTTTTTGGTGAAGGGGGTATAGGGTTTCTGACGGGAATGTGGGTCGTGTTGCAGATCTGGAGGTGGGGGAGAGGAGGGGAGAGGAGGAGGAGGAGCTGCGGCCTGGTAAGAGGAGGATCCGGCGCCGTTCGTCCATGTCGGGCCATCTCGATCGCCTCGCGCGGCCATGTGAGTTCGGGATTTTACCCCCCTCTCGTTTGTGTTTTGTTTTGCGCCTTTCCTCAATTTCTGTGGGACTTTTGCGGCTGGTTGCCGAGTTCGGGATTGGATTGGCCACATTGAGATGTCCCGCCATGATCCTGAGATTAGCATGTTTTGTTTTAATACCATGGTTAGTCGCAGAGATTAGCCGCATTAAGGCGGCTGCGAGTTCTCTACTTCCGTGTGTTCTAGTCTATAATGAATTAGGGATTTCTATTCTATCGTTCTCGCTGCAGCCGTGTTCATCCGATCATAGGATGGTTTCGCGTCTTAGTTGATTTGAGGTTTGACCGGTTCATTATTGCGCTGCTTTGGTCTCGTCGAAGGTCCTATATTCTTTGGTTATATATGGACGTGTAGCTTCCTAAAGGAGTGGCTAGCTTAGGTTGGATAGGTTGGATGCTTTGACTTGTGCAGCATAAAATTCAGGCTTTCGCTTTAGTGCCAGATTTTTCCTGAGACAGCCAATCTACTAGTTAGACTTGAAGGGAGGAAATGTTTTTCCTACAAGCAGAAGGTTTCAGACCAATTTCTGCATCAAACACTGCA
The DNA here is from genome assembly GCA_000418225.1 of Zizania latifolia. Lineage (NCBI taxonomy): Eukaryota > Viridiplantae > Streptophyta > Magnoliopsida > Poales > Poaceae > Zizania > Zizania latifolia. The sequence continues at coordinate 624,799 of KE371507.1, read as the reverse complement.
TTTGACTTGTTCAATAACGGCTAACTCTCAGTCACTGCACAAGGTTTAATTTATTATTTCTGATTTGGATGGCTAGAACACCAGAAATTTCACCTCAACACACAATTAAGGACACATGTATTATCTTGGGTTAAAACCTTTATGTTCATAAACTTCTAAAAAATTTGAAGCTTATGAATCTAGCTGTTGCTAGAACTTACATAGCAGTTGGGAATTGTTTTTGCTAGCTGCTAGCTGTAATCATTTGGCCACATAAGGTTGTTAGCATTAAATTATCTAGCTGGGAACTTATGCTACTTTGCTGGATTCACTGTCGTGAACAAAGCTATTCCAATGCTTAGATTGCTGAAAAGTTGGCATGGCCTTTTCTTCTTGATAGCATGTAGAGTTTAGTCCGATCCAATTTTCTGTCTTAGTATGTTGTGCTGTCAATGAAGTTCATTATTTATTTATTTATTTCTTTAGAAGTAGCTTATGTCTTTGTTGGTTTGGACATTGATTTGAGGTTTTCTCTTGTTTCTTTTTCGGCGGTGGGTGGGGCATAAGCAGTTTTGTTTCAGAATGTTTAGAAATATCACCCCTTATTTGCATTCTAATAAAATTTCTAATGTTCAGGTTTTGAAGGGTCTTCAAGTAATGAGGACAAGAGAGATCACAAGTCAGACATCGAAAACTCCGAAGATGACAAGAGAACAAGAATGGGTTCGTTGAAGAAGAAAGCTATAGATGCAATACCTAAGATTAGGCATTCCTTGAAAAAAAGGAACAGGAGAAAGAGTGGTAGTCGGGTCCTCTCTATGTCTATTGAAGATGTGCGTGATCTAGCGGAGCTGCAAACAGTCGAAGCATTTAGACAAGCGCTACTTTTGGATGAGTTGTTGCCCACAAAGCATGATGATTATCATATGCTGCTGAGGTTGACCCTATTACCCATAGCCCTTCTTACACGAGTATAACAACACTTTTTTTTAACAATACTACAAACGTGTTGATGACTTAACTAATTCATTTCGCATAGATTTCTAAAAGCAAGGAGGTTTGACATTGAGAAAGCAAAGCTAATGTGGACTGACATGCTTCAGTGGAGGAAGGATTATGGTACAGATACAATTGTTGAGGTCAGTTTGCTTGGATTATGTCTTAGAACAGTTTGGATTCTGTTTGGCTCTAAATAATACCTGGAACTACATTTCTCTGTAGGATTTTGATTACAGCGAGTTGGACGCTGTTCTGCAATATTATCCTCACGGCTATCATGGTGTTGACAAAGAGGGGAGACCTGTTTATATTGAAAGACTTGGAAAGGTTGATCCCAACAAGCTTATGCATGTAACGACAATGGACCGATATGTAAAATACCATGTGAAGGAATTTGAGCGGAGCTTCTTGATCAAGTTTCCAGCATGCTCTCTTGCTGCAAAAAGGCACATCGATTCGAGCACAACAATTCTTGATGTCCAGGGCGTGGTATGCTGATGAAACTTTAATCTCCACACTATGTTCTTTTTTCACTCAGGCATGTACTAATTCAACACATGCTTTACAGGGCTTAAAAAATTTCAGCAAAACTGCACGTGAATTAATTGTACGACTGCAAAAAACTGACAATGATAACTACCCAGAGGTCTGGACTTTCCTATTCCACTCTTTGATAAGTATAGTGCAGTGTATGAAGTTTCTTGCTCACCTTTATTTTTTTGTATTGTGTGTTCAGACCCTATATCAAATGTTTATTGTCAATGCCGGTCCGGGTTTTCGGCTCTTATGGAACACTGTAAAGTCCTTTCTAGACCCAAAAACCACCTCCAAGATACATGTAAGTCTATATTCTGACTACATATCGCTTTTTGCAATGAAAAAAATACTTAGTTTCTAAGGTACTTTTATGTTTCTTAAGGTACTTGGGAATAAATATCATAGTAAGCTGCTTGAAGTAATTGATGCTTGGTAAGTAATGTTCAATGTACTCTTCTTGGGACATTCTTTTTGTTCATTCTCCATTTTTATATTCCTTCCATTTATATAAAAATCAGCGAATTGCCGGAATTCCTTGGTGGCACCTGTACCTGTCCTGAATACGGAGGGTGTCTTAAAGCTGAAAAAGGACCATGGAAGGACCCGAACATTCTGAAGGTGCATTCGTCAAACCAATTTATACTTTACTGAGTTAGGTAGCTAACCCAAACCCCCCTCCGGGAACCGTAGATGAGAATTTCATCTTGTGCGGTTCAAGCAAAAACAGCCAAATTTTCGACAGATATTAGAAAAAAAGGTTCAAAACTTCATCAGCCACTGGGTTGGGACGATTTTCCTTGAAGATATGAAATAAGAAAAATCCAGAATGGCAGACTTTCTTCTTTGTGATGATAATGCCAAAAAATCTCAAGTTGGCTCATCTGTCTTTCTTTCCCTTATGTTGATCATTAGAGGTGTCTTATGGATCCCTGCTGTTCATCTAATTATTATGTATTCATTACTTTCTATATCCCTTCTCATATATATTTTGTTTATTTTTTATACCGATACCAGATAGTCCTTAGTGGAGAGGCTCAGTGTGCTCGACAAATTGTAACTGTTTCCAATGGAGAGGAAAAGATCATTTCTTATGCCAAGTCCAAGCACCACACGGTATGCCTCACAAACCACAACCAGTTTATATTGCTTTCTTTGCCTTGTGCTCTATGTAGAAACCTGACCTTGCTTTAATGTGGAATGCTAGATACGAGGGAGTGATACATCCACTGCCGAGTCTGGATCTGAAGCTGATGATGTTGCTTCTCCGAAAGCCCTGAGAAGTTACATCTCCCATCCTAAGTTAACACCAGTACGTGAAGAGGTCAGTAGTTTGAGTTTTATTATCCAAAAATTGTTCTTTTGTTGCAACAGAATATTCTATAGTGCTGGCATATGTTGTTATTTCCTTTGAGCACATTAAAGCTAAAATATGATTTGATGTTTCTTTGTTATTTTACATAAATAATTTAATTTACTTCTATAGGAATTGCACACTAAGCATTACTGAGAAGTGAACTAGTGATGCTGGTCTATATTCTCTATGTTATGAAAGAAAAGCTTTGCATAGCCCCTCTAGCTATTCTGACCTCTGTTTATTGATTATGCCACATAGATTAAAAGTTTTCCTTTTCGCTTTCAGGTCAAGATGGTTAGGGCCACTAGCTTTTCTACCCGCATGCCTGAATATGATGTTCCTGTTGTTGACAAGGCTGTAGATGCAACATGGAAGAGAGAAATGCCTCGAAAGACAGCCTTCCCACCCAAAGGTTTGTTGTTACTATAATTGTAAGATCTGAAAGATATCTTTGGTTACAAACACTGATGTTTGCCTTTTCTCTCTTGAACCTAGATTCTTCTTTGCCAAGCACTGAAAGGTCATCCCACGGCTATTGGGACCAGATTGTTGCAGTTCTGCTGGCCTTTTTTATGGCTATCATAACAGTAGTTCGATCAGTTAAAGATCTTGCTACAAAGAGACTGCCAGATAAAAATGAATCAGAACAACAGTACCCAACATTATATCCTGACTCTGTGCCGAAAGAGGAATTCCGACCACCTTCCCCAACTCCTGGGTTTGTTGAATCTGACCTATTTTCATCAGTCATGCAAAGGTTGGGAGAACTTGAAGAGAAGTTTCAGATGCTTCAAGAAAAGCCTTCAGAGATGCCTTGCGAGAAAGAAGAGTTGCTTAACGCAGCTGTCCGCCGTGTGGATGCGCTGGAAGCTGAACTAATTGTAACAAAGAAGGTAAAAGTTCTGAAATGCATGATGGTACAGTAGTTCGATCAGTTAAAGATCGATCACTTTTATCAAGTCTGCTCACTAATCACTCTGCATTTGCAAATATTCTCTAGGCTTTACATGAGGCTCTCATCAGGCAAGAGGAACTACTTGCTTACGTCGACAGCAAGGAGGTTGCCAAGGCTCAGGTCTGTAGAGAAAATGTCGTGATTCCTTCTCAGCCTTTATCATGTCTCGATCAGTTCCTAATGCCCAATGTCTACCTACCTGCAGAAAAAGAAGACACTGTTTTGCTACTAGGACCAGGAGATGCATCCACCTCGGCGGTTTCTGCTTTCTGACATGCCAAAGATATCTTTTTGAGATGTTGCGATCGGCACTTCGGCTCTTCCTGTAAAATGTCGAAACAACAGATATCGGATGTAAATCGACACAAGATTCTGACGTAAATAAAAATGTGTTTTTGCACAGACTTCTGCTCTCGTTCCCTTTCATGGTGACGTGAACTCGCTCTGCGGTCTACATGAATTATGTGTCGCGTCCGTGTTATTCGAAGCGATATTCAGCATTGTAAGTTTAGTACGGAAATGTTGCTGATATTGGTGTCTTAAAACCTTGTCAAGTTGGCAGTAGTCATGAGTCTAGAAAGGAAGACATGGCTGTAAATGTAATGCGACCACTTTATGGCAACTAAACTCGGGAGACGTTCCGATTAAGGCCATTGTAACCAGACACTAGCATTTCAATTATACTTGGAAATAAACAAAAGGATAGAGACGGTACAAAGATATTATCACAAGGACAGTTCTTAAAAATTAACGCTATAGATATTAATGTAGAAACTAGTCTTATTTAATACATTATTACATCGTTTTTTACCATTAAATAAATCATCCTTAGCATCGGGACTGCCCTATGTATCATCTTATCTCTTAATTTCCGAGCGCATTAACTGTGACAAACTCCACGAAAGGTACAATTTTTGTGTACAAGTAACCCAGTCAGCAAGTATGGGAAAAAAATGTTTGTTTTGTTTTTTCTCTTCGCTTTTCCTTTTGCTATACGCGTATAGACCCTTTCGAAATGCAATAATTCAACCGGAATTTTTCGGGATTGTAGAGAAAACAATTCAAGTTCCAGAAGAAATAACAAATTTTCTTCATTTCAAATGGGGTTGCTTTAGCTAGTAGGAGTGGACAGATACAGAGGCACACACGAGCGATCATAAAACCAACTCCTTCACCGCTCCAGGAAGCCATCGATCGATCATGATATATGTACGCATCATGTATCCTTCACCAGCGGAACGGATTCTGCTGTTGAAGACAAAACTTCAATGAAATCAGATCATAAAACGAGTCAATGAGTTCTTCCCAAACGTAATAAAATCCTAGCTAGATCATGGAGCAGGAGTCCCTTACCATCTTGCTTTTCTTTTTCTTCTTCTCGATGTAGGCCAGGACCTCCTCCTGCTGCCCCACGGAGGTCTCCAGAAGCTGCAAGCACCACCAGCCATGGATTGTAACTTGTCAGAAAGCGGCTTTGCAATGTGGTAATAGCAATGGATTCCACGGTGATCGATCTAGATGCTGGACAAAGATGGCGGGTTACCTTCTTTGTGGATTCGAGCTCGGTCTCCAGGGCCTCGACGCGGGTGACGGCAGCCCGGAGCATTTCGTCCTTCTCCGCCGGCATCTCAGGGGGGCGAGCGCCCAGCGCCGCTACCTTCTCCTCGAGGTCGCCGAGTCGCTTCACGAGCGCCTGGTACTGCGCCGCTGAAACCGTCACCGTGTCCGGCCCTGTCAGCTGCTCGTGCTGCCGCTGTTGCATCATCTTCCGGTTCTTGGCCATGGCCTCCATGGTGGCGATGCCCATCGCCGCGTCCATGGCGCGCTTGGGTGCGATCTTGCCCACGCGGAACATGGCCACCACCCCCATCACGAACGCCATGAAACCCGTCACCACCTGCCGGTCGCCGGCGTCGCCGTGCTTGTAGGCGTCCGGCAGCGATGCGTACATGTCTGCCAAGTATGATCATGTCAGTGGCACACTTCGATCTTCAGTCTCCAATTCAGTTTCTTGAGAGATGAGAATTGACCTCGTGCCAGTGCGAGCTTCTCCGCGCTGACTTCGCCATTCCAGTTGAACTCCATGTTCTTGTCCACCATGGGGAATAGATCGTCGTAACGGGTAGAGCTACCCTCTGGACCAGGAGGAGCCTGAAAGTTAATTCAGTGTCAGTTCATAGCAAGTTGCGAATTGATTGTTTGGAATTCTAATTAAAGCTGAGGAATTGGGATACCACGATGGAATTGTTGTGAAACGATTCGGTTTTAACAGGTGGATTATGTTGCAGCCTCTGCTGTCATAATATCTATTTACCTTACTATCTGAAGTTGACATCTCATGGAGTGGTGACATCTGCGGATGCTCAATCTTCTCACGTGGGATCTTGGGGGAATCAACAGAGTCGCGACGGAACGATTCTTGCTTCTGCATATCAAAGCCCACAGAAATAAATAAATAAAGAGAGTTAATTATTGTTCAGAAATGTAAGATGCATAAAAGTGAGCATAAAAGCGTTGCATATTGCAAGGCTAATGAAACCTTGGGAATCGGCACAATGTCATTCTCAGTGATCATCTTCTCGTCCGCCTCAACAGGATCCGAGCTATTCATCCCACATCGCCCCATGCCACATTGCACCATCTGAAGAATCAAATGAGGCATCAGCATCAAACAAGAAATGTTCATAGCTAGTACTTGTGCTGAGCAGTTCAGCTAATGGCAAATCTGCACTAGCTACACAGCTAGCACATGTGCCATGTATATATGCACTATAATTTTCAGATAACCTTAAAGATTTCAGGGTCTTTCCATGGTCCTTTGTCAGAGCGCATGCAGCCGCCTTCGCAGTTGCAAGTTCCACCGAGGAACTCAGGCAATTCGCTGTCGAACTCCGCAAAAGGAGAACACAGAGTGAGCTCAACATGTTGCTCAATCTTGTTGACATTATCTGCTTTCGTCTAAATATTCAAGGTATTTCTATTTGCATTTGCATAGAAGCAGGAACAACTTAAGTTTCATGGACAGACCTGGGATCAATCACTTCCAGCAGCTTGCTCTGGTACTTGTTACCTAGGACCTGATTAAAGCAAGGCACCAAAACGCAAACATGTGTAGTGTTTAGTTACAGATCTGATGAAATGTAGCTTAATCAGCCAATGATCTGCGTTACAGAGATCCAGGAAATGGCGAGATGGAGGGTGGATTGGATTACATGGATCTTGGCTGTGGTCTTGGGATCGAGGAAGGACTTGACAGTGTTCCAGAGAAGTCTGAATCCCTGACCAGCGTTGATGATGAACATCCGGCACAGTGTCTGGAGGGAGACAGACATCAATTGATCAACGAGGGAACATTCAGATTCAGACACATCAATTAACCGACAAAAGATTGAGCATTCAGATTTTAAGACAGCAATTAATCAATCAAAGAGTCAATTCCTAGATACCTCTGGGTAGTTGTCGCCGTCCACCTTCTGGAGGCGGCCGATCAGATCCCTGGCGGCCTTGTTGAAGTTCTTGTACCCCTAAATCAATCAGCACACAGTGGATGCAGTGCCATTAATGGATGTGAAGAAGACGAGAAGCAGCAGTGGCATTAGGGAGGAGGGCAGGTACCACGCCGGAGACGTCGAGGATGGTGGTGCTCTGGTCGATGTGGCGCTTGGCGGCGATGGAGCAGGCGGGGAACTTGATGGCGAAGGCGCGCTCGAACTCGCGGACGTGGTAGTTGACATAGCGGTCCATGCTGGTGACCTGCAGCAGCTTGGCGGTGTCGATCTGGCCGAGCTTCTCGATGTAGACGGGGCGGCCGTCGCGGTCGACGCCATGGTGGCCTTGCGGGTAGTGCTCGAGCACCTGGTCCAACTCTTCGAACTGGAAGTCGTCGAGGATGGTGTCGGAGCCGAACTCTTTCCGCCATTGGAGCATGTCGCTCCACATCTGCTTGCTCTTGTCGATGTCGAACTTGCGAGCGCGGAGGAAGCGGAGCATCATGTGGTAGTCGTCGTGGCGCGCCGGGAGGAGCTCCTCCAGCACCAGCGTCTGCCGGAACGCGTCCACGGAGCGCATCTCCTCCGCGTCGCGCACGTCCTCGATCGACACCGACATCACCTTGTTGCTGCGCTGCCGGCCGCCAACCCCCTTGCTGCTCCTGCTCAGAGAGGTCCGGAGCAGTTTCGACGACGCGCTCATCGCCCGCCGCCGCAGCGATGACGACGACGACGACAGCGCGCGCGCCCGCCGCTCGTCCTCACCACCACCTCCCTCCGCCGCCGCTGCGCCGGTGGATGAGGACGACATGCTGGGCGTCGGCATCAGGGCGGCGGACGACATCGCCGGTCGCCTTAGTAGTTATTAAATGTATACTATTGGCTGTGCCGAGCCTAGCGCCCTACACCAACGATCCACCAACCCAAAAAAACGCATCAATTCCTCAATCAACTAAACAATGGCGGGCTAGCTGCATCCACGCATGATTATCCCGGTGGAAAAGAAGAAACTGTTGATCCTTGAGGTAGATCGAAGAGATGCGTACCTCGGAGTGGACGATCGAGCGGCCTTGGGAGGTGGAGCCAGAAGGGGAGGGGGACGGAGGAGGAAGAAGAAAAGCATGGATGGGTTGGGATGGATGGCGATTGCATTGCATGCCGGAGTTGGTTGATGCATGCATGGCTGATGGCTGGCCTCCTCGCCTGCCTGCCCGCCTCCATCCCCCCACCATTTCAGCCACAATGGTAGCTGCACCGCTACCTCCGATGCCAGCCACCATCTCTACCTTTATCTTGGCTTCTTTAATTACGGCTGTTCCAATTTGATAATTTATCACTACAATGTATTACAAAGTTGTTTTTGATTTTTTTACCATCTTAATTTATATATTATTGAATTAAATAGTTTCACGTGTAATTATAAGTTAGTGAAAGGCAAGAAAGAAGTTAAGAAAGATCCAATGAAGTACAACATTCCGTACCAGCAAGATTAAATAATGATGTTTGGTAGTATTTATTGCTTGAATCAAAGTCATCCGGATGGTTCGATACAGCTTCGAAGAATGAGTCTGTTTGGTTGGCTGTATTGCATGAAAATGGGTTGGTTTATATTCTCAAAATATTTCTTCCATAAGCCATACAAGTTCTATTAACTACGCAAATCATTAAAGATTAGTTAAGATTAGTATGATTTGCTAAGATTAGCGGTTATTAAGGATTTTTAGCTAAAAATTAATTATAATTAGATGTTGTTAGCCATAAATAGTTATTATCATATGTATTTTATGATGAATAGTGATAGCTTAAGTTATCATTAACAATAATTACTAAAGTTTAATACTAATTAGCATAGTTTATTGATAGTTATAAATATAAAAGTTATTATTTCAAAAAATTAATTAATATATACATAGATATAATATATACTTTCTGATCAATTAAACGCATGTGTGTACCGTCCCATACAGTCAACTAAACACATTCATGCATCATCTCATATATCTAACCAAACAATTTATTTATACCATCTTATCCAACATTATTAGGTTCATTCAACGAACTAAACGCTATCTTAAAACACCACGTCGTATAAAAAAGAAAACATGCGTCCCCAATTGGATACATGTACACACCCAAGAAACAAGTGATATCAAAGCTATCCATCAGCTGAAACTTGCAGATACGAGACCTAACTAGATATTCACAACTAATCCATCCATGGAAACAGAACATCCATGCATTGTGTGTCTGGTCATGCTCAATGAAGTCCACAGCTTGCTCCTTTGATGTAGCTCACCCTGTTCTTGTGCATCACACCATACATTTTATCAGCAACTTCTACAATTTCTGCTCGAAATGTCGTCACTACAAATTGAGTGTCAGCCATGTCAGCTAGATGACGGATGACGGATCATATCTGGAAAAGACATGAGGAAAACAGAAGTAACATCTTCCAACATTCCAAGGAGCAACTACTCCTGGTGTTCATATCACAGAAATATCATGGAGATAATAAAGTGAGGACAGGAGAGAAGAGATGTGAAGGATACTGCCAACAGCTGTTCTGTACTGTGGATCCAGAGCAGCATCGATCTCATCAAACAGATAGAAAGGAAACTGAAACGTGAGTTACCTTTCTTAGAGTTTCAGGAAAGATTATACATAAATATCAAGACCAAAATAATACTGAAAGAGTATAACAACTTTAGAACATTGTTTCCAAACACTATTTTTTTAGGACGTATTGCCATTGCTAAACGAATAGTATGCAATGTATGCACAAGTACATAAAAAGCATATGCAAATAAGACCTGCATCGTTATCATCATCACCTGCCTCACCGTCCGACCAGAAAGGAAAACATACGCATTAGTTTTCAGAAAAGGTCTCGCCTTCAAGGCAAAATACATGGAAGGAAAAATTCAGACAACTCCAGGCAAAGGCCATAAAATCAGAGTTTGAAATTCTAAAATGTATCAGCTTGCATTGGGAATCAAACTTAACATCATATTTACGTTGAAGAATGGCCCAGACATATAAAACGAAAGATAAGACCTAACACCAATTTGTGGAATTAAAATAAGAAAAATACAGAAAGTTTCAATTGAGATACGGGTGATAAGCCATTGAAGGCAACGGCAACGACAAGACTTTTTAGTCCCAAGCAAACTAGGGTAGTTATACCAATTGATAATTTCACCTGATCACCAGCATCAGGTTCTATAACGCCATAACTTTCTAATCAATAATTAATAGCTAAAATAAAAAATTTTGGCCGCATTTCTCTGTAATTACGATGTAACACACAACACAATCACAGACAATTTACAACATATTACAAAAATAATATTAACTTTCTCACAACACAAATCACAAGCGTTTCTATGCCTATTAAACTAATCTCTTAGAACACAAACTTCTTATTACAACACAAGCTGCACATTACAAAATAGGATTGTTTAAAAAATAAGTTGATATATAAACAGAGGTGATGAAGTGATATGTGCAACTATGAAGTCTCCCATACTAAAAAAATAGAATAACTATGTAAACACACCTAAAATAAAATAATAGGGGCGAGATAAGCTCAACAAGTAACAACTATAATTATAGACATATCTCACTTGTTCAAAAATGGTTTTAGAAACAACCAATTGTATCAATGTATTAACAACAACAATCTTTAATAAGCTTTCTCACATATAATGGAATTCATTTCTCGAAATTTTATTTATTTCAACCATCACAAAAATATATGAATGCTATGATACAACTCCATTTGAGAGTTTTGTGCTTTATGATGTCAGCCTCTCATGCAACTCCATGTACCAGTACAAGTTATGCACAGTAGCAGTGATCGGTCTTTATCACCATATAAAATGCATTTATGCATATGTATGTATGTGAATTAACGTCAATTCTTATATTTTTATTTTTGATGAAACATAATACCAACAACATAGCCCAAGTGAATAAGAATGAACTAAAATCAAAAGCAACATCATAATTTTAATTTACTTATAAAAGAAGTAAGACATGAATATAAACATAGCATGAATATTTTAACCCCAATGTTACTTGCCTTTATAACGGATTAACGGTGATGATGAAGAGAACTCTATTTATTTACACTTGAAAGGACCACCACATGTAAAAACACATCTTTAGTACTACAAAATCAAAGTACAAAAACAC
>KE371507.1:571086-587223 GCA_000418225.1 Zizania latifolia | reverse complement strand
GATATTATTTGATCTACTCTATAGTAACCAAACTTTGATCTACTAAAGAAAACAGTATCTTTTAGACAATATGACACTTTATAAGTGAAAAATATTTCTTCTACAAGTCCAAAAAGAAAGAATAACATATATATATATATATGTCTCATAGACATTTCATCGAATATATGGTAAACAATGAATAAAAAGGAGTATAACCAACAAATTACCACACATTGATGGGTGAGCGGTGGAAAAGATCTGGAATAAGTAGAGTAAGTGGTGGGGATGGCTGTCAAGATGGCACAAGGGCGATGATGGCTGATACGGTGGCAGCCTCACGTGTTGACATATGCGGCCGAAAGAGGGCGCAACTGAAGATGACAACTGCACCGCACAGAAGAGACCGAGGGAAGCAAATCTTGCAGTGGCTGGCGAGGAAAACTCGGTGGCAAGCAACAACCAAAGCTGGCGTGCATGTAGGAGCAGCAGGGAGGAAGAACGTTGACGTCTGTAGTGTGTGGGGGATTCTGGGTGATGACCTATCCATCCAATTCTCTCTATTTCTTTTATAAAGAAATGGATGGCTGGAAATTTTTTAAGCCTGCTATGATTCATCAGATGTCTAAAATGGATGTTTAATACTAAAATTGGATTCATCCCAATGAGATCTACATACTATGGTCTTAGGTCGATCATACAAGCAATGGATTAAAAAGTCAAATTTTTAGAGAAATGGTCAACACTTTGCTTCTCTTTTTTTATTACACCCTCCCCCATTAAAAGAATTCATCCTCGAATTCTACCGCTTTCAAACTAACCGTGAGGATAAAAAAGTAAAACTTACAACTTACCAGTTCTAAAGAGATCGGGATATTTGTTACGCATATGTTCCTCCGTCAGGCTTTCGCACATTGCGGAAAATTCCCCACTAGTGCCTCCCGTAGGATCAAATAAGCTACCTAGAGAATAGAGAAATTATCAGTTGCGTGAATATGGTCAAGATTGGAACAAAGTGCCCCTCCAAAAGGTAGGGTAAGTTTCCAATTTGCCTCTCGTTTGGATTGATTTGTCCATAGAACTCTTACAAACTTAATATCTCTTCTTCTCACAACTCATTCTAAGGATTCTAAGATACACATTGGGTGACATTCCACGGTTAAATCTTGTTCCACTTTAATGGGCTCAATGTCAATTTTATGCTTAGAGTCTTTCAGATATTTTCTTAACATAGAAACATGAATACATTATGTATTCCACTCATCGAGTTTGGTGATTTGAGACTGTAAGCCAAAGTGCCTACTTTGTTGTAACCAGAAATAGACCGATGTATCTTGGACTAAGTTTTCGAAAGGTACCAAACCGTACAACACCTATAGTTGGCGACACTCTGAGGAGAACCTGGTCGCCAACTGTAAACTCTAGGTTTCATCTCTGAATATCAGCATAACTTTTTTGTCGAATCTGAGCAACCAACAAATTTTGATGTATTTGATGTACCTTTTATGAGATTTGTTGAATCGGATCTGGACCAATTAATGAACTTTCTCCAACTGAGTTATAACATAAAGAAGAGACACACTTTTGACCATACAATGCTTCAAATGAAGCTATTTGAATACTAGCTTGGTAGCTTACTAGTATGGTTCGTTCTAATTGACTATCTATCTAAGGGTGGAAGGTTGTACTAAAGGAGAGTTTGGTACTCATAGCCTTCCACAAACTTTGCCAAAATTGAGATATAAACTTAGAATCACGATCTGAAATATTTGACTTTGCACTACACCATGACATCGATACATCGATAGATAGTCTGTTGGTGAAAGCATCATTTAACGTCAAAAAATCTACCGGTAGAGGCTTTTACCCACAGAAAGTGGTACTCCATATAATCTCATTATTTCTTTAATATAAAGGGGGCCAATTCAAATTTTGTATTGGTTGTCTTTATTGGAATAAAATATGTAAATTTCGTAAGTCTATTAATGACAACCCAAATAGCCTCTTTGTCCTAGGGTGAGCGAGGTAGTCCAATTATGAAATCCATAGTAATGTGTTCCCATTTTTATTTTGAGATTTTAAAGGTAAAATTAACCATGCAAGTTGTTTATGTTCAGCTTTTACTTGTTGACAAATACCACAAGCTGCAACATATTTAGCAATATCCACCTTCAACATTTTTAACAAAAAGTTTTGTTTTATGTCTCGTTGCATCTTATTTTCACCTGGATGATATAAGGGGTTCGATGGGCTTCTCTTAGTATATCACTTTTTACCTTTAGTTTTTGTGGTACACAAAGACATCCTTTAAAGTGTATGCCATCATTTTCATCAATACTAAATTCACTTAGCTTTCCTACCAAAATTCTCTTTCAAACTTCTAATAGGAGACGATCATGTTGTTGAGCTTCGCGCACACATTCAGGTATATTAGACTGAATAAGCACTTGTGTTTCTTCTTGTACGGTGACAGCAAAGCAAAAAGATATCTCCATACGATCTAAATCAGAAAGCAAGTACATTACTGCTTTAGGAACACATGTTCTGCTAAGAGCATCTGCTACTACATTGGTGTTGACGCAAAAATCATAGGTATTCCTACGTCTTCATACTCGAAGGCTAAAACTCCGACGAACATCGTTCTAATGCACCGAGCCAGATCGTCTCGTATATAACCCCGTCAACGCCATGGATCGGACCTAACCGAGACAGCGTGCTGTTACCGATCGACATATGATCTAATCTAATTCGATGAGCTAAACCGCCGTGATTGGCAAACACAGAGATCCAATCTATAAAACACAGTATGAAAATGTGAATCAATGTATTTAACCGATAACTAACAAACCTACTCTATCTGATCACATTATCGGACTCAACCGAGAAAGCCATGAACATATGAATCAGTTTACCAACAGGCTATCTCCGTCGAAGTTAGAGATCAGACTCAACCGATGCAGCCATAACTCCGGCGGAGAATCGCCCTAATGCTACGTACCTAAAGTTGGCGATGCGCCGAAGGGTTTGATTGACTGAGTTGTGTGAACTTGTTACAATGACCCCGAACTTACATATTTATAACCAGGTTGACACGTCATCTAGAGATAATGTAGAATCTTAACTGATTTAATTATTTATTAACTAAACGAAAAGCTAATAACGAGGTATCAGCCCACGCCACGCGTAGCCTGTCTCCGCCTATTAAAACCTCCATCGGCGACCCATCGGCTCTTTGTTACCTAGGTCACCTAGCCGATGGTGCGTCGGTCCAAATTCCGGTGTCAACAATTAGTTCTTCCTAGATGATATTGAATGGTCACATCATAATCTTTAATTAATTATAATCATCTTTGTTGTCTTAAATTTAAATCCCTTTGAGTGAATATATTTAAGGCTTTTATGATTAGTAAAGATATAACATGATACGCCATAGAGATAATGTCTCCAACTCTTTAAAGCAAAAACTACTGCAGCTAACTCTAAGTCACGAGTGGGATAATTTTGTTCATGTGTGTTCAATTGTCTAAAAGCATAGACACTTACTTGGCCTTCTTGCATAAGAACATAACCAAGCCTGATCCGCGAAGCATCGGAGTAGACTATAAAACGCTTACCACTTTTAGGTAAGGTTCAAATAGGAGCTTGTATCAATTTATCCTTTAAGGTTTGAAAACTAGCCTCACACTCATTGGTCATATAAATGGAATATTCCTTTGAGTAAGTTTGGTTATAGGCTTTGTGATAATAGAAATACCCTGTACAAAGCGCTAATAATAGCCAGCAAACCCAAGAAAGCTAAGAATATATGTTACATTGGATGGTCTTTGCTATTCTAATACTATAACTATATTTTTCGAATTCACAGTAATACCATATTGATTAATAACATGACAAAGAAAGCTTACTTCTTTTAGCCAAAAGACACATTTTTAGCTTCGTATAACGTTTATTCTTTTGAAGAGCATCCAATACTAATATGAGATACATCTCATGCTCTTCCTTAGACTTAGAATAAATTAATATATCATCGATAAAAACTACAACAAAGACATCTAGGTACTCATGGAGCATCCTATTCATGCCTTCCATAAAAGCAACAGATACATTTGTTAGTCCAAATGACATAATCACATATTCAAAATGTTCATATCTAGTATTGAAAGCCGTCTTCTCAATGTCCTCTTCTCTTATTTACAATTGATGATAACCTAATTATAGATTAATATTTAAGAATATCTTAGCACCCCTCATTTAATCAAAAAGATCATCAATACGAGGTAAAGCGTATTTGTTCTTGATTATCACTTAATTAAGTTTTCGATAATTCATACAAAGCCGATCCGTACCATATTTTTTTTCACAAATACAACAGGAGCGGTTTAAGATGATATGCTCGGTCTAATCAATTCTTTAACAAGAAGCTCATATAATTGTTTCTTATGTTTGTTTTATCGAAACCATTTGAAATGGAGTTTTATGAATAAGTTGTGTCCATGCAATACTCGCCACTTTGGCAGAATTGTAAGCTCCCTCGCCCTATATATCTTGTTCAGAACTCAAAAATATTTTTATGTAGAGCACGAGCTATAAATCAAACACGAATTACCCAACACGCGAGGCCGCCCCAGCCCAACTCGGCCCAAAAACAATTTGCCTTCCCAGAGTGAAAAAAACAGGTGGAGCCCGCTGCCCGCATTCTGCCTGACTGCCTCATTCACACACTCACTGACGTATGGGCCCGCAGAAATCCTCCTCTACTGCTGACTGCTGTGCTGGCTGGGTTCCTCCTGCTCCATCTTGGAGCCCAAGAAGAACACCACCGCAACGAAAGCAGAAGAGCACGCACATCGCGAGCCCAAAACCCTACGCACACGCAGATCCCAAAATCGCGCGAGAGAGATCCAAGCGGAGGAGGACGAGGACGAAGCTTCGAGAATGTTCCGGAACCAGTACGACACCGACGTGACGACGTGGAGCCCCGCGGGGCGGCTCTTCCAGGTGGAGTACGCCATGGAGGCCGTCAAGCAGGGCTCCGCCTGCGTCGGCCTCCGCTCCCGCACCCACGCCGTGCTCGCCGCAGCCAACAAGGCTGCCTCTGAGCTCTCCTCCCACCAGCGCAAGGTCTTCCGCGTCGCCGACCACGCGGGGGTCGCGCTTGCGGGCCTCACCGCCGACGGCCGCGTCCTCTCCAGATTCCTCCGCTCCGAGTGCATCAACCACGCCTTCGTCTACGACGCGCCCCTCCCTGTCTCCAGGCTCGCACTCCGCCTCGCAGACAAGGCGCAGGTCCGTCTCGCTGCCCATCGCCCCTCTTGATCTCTTCGGTTGCGGTTGGTTCTGCTGTTGGATTCCTTGATCTCTTTAGGGAGGTTACCTCGGCTGGGATTTTGGTTGGTAATTAGGGTTGCGATGAAGGGTAACAAAAGGCCATATATTCATATCCTGTCAGATTGTGCATATAAGTATATAACAGCTGCTCCTGAGCCCACATCAATGCTCCATCTCCACAAGTTGAGAGCTCTATCAATGCGAACTTAACACATCACTATTCACTTGCAAAGACTGATACTAGCAATTTCACATACAAACTCTAGCTTACAGTCAAATAAAAGTACTCATAACCTGGATACAAAACCGTCTTTACACAGCATCCTCAGCTGAAAATGACATCAACATGTCAAGTATGAGGTGAAGATGGCAACTGTTCAATTTTTTACTGTTCCACGAGGAGTAAGACTCACCAGGATATCTTGGGACTGCTAAAATTTCTATAATACTGCAAAGTTTTACATGCCAACAGATGTTACCATCACTAAAACACTGACATGCCTAAATTGTAATCACAAATAAGCTCCAAATTGGAGTATGGATCCTACACCGTACCACTAGCGAAACCATCAGAAATCTAGTTTTTGATCATCAGTGTAGGACCATGTTTCTTGAATATGTGGTGCTGACCAAGTGACCATTTTATCCTGCACCAGCAAAGCTGAGTTCATATACATGGCAAAAGCAAAAACATTGAGATGTTTTGCAGCATACTGAGATATTTTCATAATGCAAAAATGGAATATCCCAAAAGAATCTAGATAGTAGAATAAAGTTAGTGGAAATAGTTGATGAAGTGAGATTGTATTGACCTTGTGCCCTGTAGATATCATCGAGTAGCATATTGGGTGGTTAATTTGTGGTTCAGTGGGAACAAGCAAGACTAGCATTTTTAGTTGTCTTTTAATTGTTTGTATTCATTAGTTATTAAGAACATTCCTTGTGAATCCAAAAGGTGTATCCATGTCGAGGTTAAGTTATGTGTTATACTGTTACATGTTGCTTCTGATTCACAAATTATTTCTCATGGCATAGCTTGAGATTTTACCTTGATACATATATGTGAACTCCTAGTTTTTTTAAACATAGCTGGCAATTTGCATCTTGCTATTTGTCAGCATGTTTTTCATCTTTTTATTTCCTTTCCCAATGTCTACATGACTCACAATTTCATTCAAATTTCATCACTTAAATTTCGGAGCGTCTTCAACTCGCTCGATTTGTATCGAAATTCGAACAAAAATTGATGAAATTCATAAAATTCGACTGAAATGCCTACGCTCGATTTCAACTTTTTTCATTCCTTTCCCAATGTCTACATAGATGGATGATAAGTTACCAGAGAATTAAGTTGATGGCAAGTTTATCTTGCTTGCATTTTTTAAATTGATGGATTGCTCATTGAGTTTATGACAAGTTTATCATCATTTTTTCCTATATTTAATACATTTGCATTTTTAGTCGTGGTAGATTTTGTTGCCTACTTCAGAAAAAATGTGTAGTTTTATTTGTATATATTAAAAATGTTCACTGTTCCAGACAGAAACTTCTGTACCAAGATATATTCTAGTTATGATGTCCCCATAGTGCTAGTTAGGTTTAATAAAACTATGTGGGCTAGCATGTACAATTTGCAATCAAATCAGCAGAACATGATTCAACAATCAAACCAGGAGACCAGGGACTTCTTTTGTAACTCTGGTCCATGCACTTTGCATGATCCTAATGTAACACCCGGAATTTACTAATTATGGGTTTATTATAATTCCCAGGGAAAACAACTTACAAATTGTTTACAACGCGATCAACGTTTTATGACAAACATATTGCAGCTCACGGCTACACTTAATACATCACGAGAATAAAATAAGATAAAAGCATGCCCTGGGCCCAAAACCACGCTACTTAACGAAGAAACGCTCAATCCTACCCTTCATCTTCAACGAACTCTTTTTTTGTAAGAGACTACTCCTGCTGGAACATGAGCAGCCCTGAACGCAACGGAGAATTCGGCGAAGGTGATGACATGATCAGCAGGTTGGGCTTCACAGAAGTTGTCCCACCATTTAGCAGCGGACCCTTGCAGTTGATGGGTGGTGAAAGTCACTCGCTCTATATTGGAGTAAGGCAAAAGATCCAACTTCTTGTTGATTACGCAGAGCCAATCATTAGCCTCCACATGATTGGTGGTACTGCAGTAGGATTAAAGGCCAGACACGTAGAAATTCCAACAACTGGTATGCCGGTGCAGGAGCTAGTGCAGGTGGCTGATTCTACGGCTGGTTGACAGCTTAAGCTTGTTGTAGATGAATCTGTTGTTGTTGGAGTTGATCTTGCGGTTGTTGCATCTGCGTTTGCTGTTGTTGCATCTAAGCAAGCAGGACAGTGATGAGTTGATTCTTATTTGCCATGACTTCTACAAGAGTGAGGTTGTTTGGAGCATTCGGCAAAGCGGACTGTCGCTGACCAGTTGCACCCTAATTGGGCACAACACTTCTAGGGATGTTGGTGGCAGAGGGATTGTTGGCAGCTGACTGGTTGTTAGCTCCACTTCTTGATCTAGCAGCGGGGTTCGAGTTGCTGCTCGTCATCTTGAACTGTTGAAGGAGACGAGATCAAGAAAGAACAGAGAAAAACATACATATTGAAAATAAACTAGCTTTTTTATTGAAATAATATTGTGCTGTTGGTTCATTACATAGCTCTTATTACCATGCCTATATCACAAAGCTTGATATAAAGCATGCCAACACATACAAGTCATACCAACAAACACATGAAAAGAAAACATCCAAATCATGAAGCTAGCGATAACTACAAAAGGTCTAACTGTCGCCCTCTGAAAAATGGTTGTGAACCTCCATTTGATCATCCTCTAAGTCCTGCGACCTGCTGCGAGATTTGCTGAACTCATCCTCATCATTTGTAACAAGCTCCACCTCTGATGGGTCGGACTCCTCATCCACATCCTCAGCTGGCTGAACACGAGTCTGAGCAAGCAAAGACATAGTTTGCCTACCCAACACACTCGTCCTGTGCGAAGGGCGAATGGTCTTCCTGGTACAAACGCCGAGACGGGTCGAGTCTGTCTTTCCTTAGGCTAGCATTCTTTGTCTGCGTGAGATGGAACATTAGGCGTAGCTCGAGGACCTTCAGGCAGAGGTGAAGAAGTTAAAGGAGAAAGCTAGCCTAAGGAAAGACAGACTCGCCTCGGCGTCCGTACCAAGAAGACCACCTACCCTCCGCCCAGGACGAGTGTGTTGGGTAGGCAAACTATGGCTTTGCTTGCTCAGACTCGTGTTCAGCCAGTTGAGGATGTGGATGAGGAGTCCGACCTATCGGAGGTGGAGCCTGTTGAGGATGAGTTCAATGGATCTCGCAGCAGGTCACACGACTTGGAGGATGATCAGATGGAGGTTCGTAGCCGTTTTTCAGAGGACGACAGTTAGATCTTTTGTAGTTATCGCTAGCTTCATGATTTGAATGTTTTCTTTTCATGTGTTTGTTAGTACGACTTGTATGTGTGGGCATGCTTTATATTGGGCTTTATGATATAAGCATTGTAATAAGAGCTATGTAATGAACCAATAGCACAACATTTCAATAAAGAAGCTAGTTTATTTTCAATATGTATGTTATTCTCTGTTCTTTCTTGATCTCGTCTCCTTCAATAGTTCAAGATGACGAGCAGCAACCTGAATCTCACCACTGGATCAGGAAGTGGAGCTAACAACCAGTCAGCTTTCAACAATCCCTCTGCCGTCAACATCCTTGGAAGTGTTGTGCCCAATTGGGGTGCAACTGGTCAGCGACAGTCCGCTTTGCCGAATGTTCCAAACAACCCCACTCTTGCAAAAGTCATTGCAAATTAAATCACCACCCTGTTTGCTTAGATGCAGCAACAGCAAGCTCAACTCCAACAATAACAAGCTCAAGTTGTCAATCAGCCACCTGCACCAGCTCCTGCATCGGCATCCCAATTGTCGAAATTTCTGCGTGTCCGGCCTCCATCCTTCTCCAGCACCACCAATCTCGTGGAGGCTAATAACTGGCTCTGCGCAATAAACAAGAAGTTAGATCTTCTACCTTGTTTCGATAGAGAGCGAGTGGCTTTCACCACCCATCAACTGCAACGGTCTGCTACTGAATGGTGGGACAACTTTTGTGAAACCCAACCTGCTGATCATGTCATCACCTTCGCCGAATTCTCCGCTGCGTTCAGGGCTGCTTATATTCCGACAGGAGTAGTCTCTCTCACAGAAGAAGAGTTCATTGAAGATGAAGGGCAAGATTGAGCGTTTCTTCGTCAAGTAGCGTGGTTTTGGGCCTAGGGCGTGCTTTCATCTTGTTTTTATTCTTGTGATGTATTAAGTGTAGCCATGACCTGCAATATGTTTGTCGTAAGACGTTGGTCGCGTTGTGAACAATTTGTAAGTTGTTTTTCCCTAGGAATTGCAATAAACCCGTAATTGGTAAATTCTAGGTGTTACAAAATAGTATCAGAGCCTACCCTTGCAGTTACATAGACGCGTGTGGGTTAGGAGCACGAGCATATTGTGCATGGCGCGTGTTGTCCTTGTTTGGGCATACGGCATGGCATATATGACAGCATTGGACGCATGGTTGTGTGTTAAGAGGGATAGTTCCTAGTTGTTTGCTCTAGTGTGGGTATGTTGCCGACGAGGACGTTAGGTCCTTTGAGGGTGGGTGTATGTTACATCTAGCCCAATATGAATTGAGCACATATAAGTGTGTGTATGGTGGATAGTACCATAGTTATCAAGGCGTCGCTTCAGTGACAAGGCGGTCGGTGGGGGTAAAGGCGTCCCGACGCCTTACCCCCAGGGTGCTCCCTTGTGTGGCCGGGCACGCAGAGGGCTGGGCGTGGCGTAGATCCGGCGCGGAGAGCCTAGGCATGGCGCGAAGCGGCGCGTGTCGAGGCTAGGCGTAGCGTGGATCGGGCGCGGCGAGGTCCTATGCAGCACGGAGGGTGGGTGCGAGCGGCGCTCGGCGCGCAGTGAGGCCCTGTGTGGCGCGGAGAGGCCGGGCGCGGTAGGGTGCGAGCTGCGCACGACGAGGCCCTGTGCAGCGCGGATGAGAGGGGAAGAAGCGGCGGCTGGAGCCTATAGGAGTGGAGGTCTAGAGGATGAGAAAAGCCTGAGAGTGAGAGGAGTGAGTGGGAGAGAAGTTAGGGTTTAGAGATCAAAAATAACCCAATGGGCCTTAAATGGGCTATTGGATCAAAATTATATAAATGGGTAATTAAACTAAATATACCATTAGACATAATTTTAAATGTGTTATTGCAATTTTAACTATACAATTCAGTTTTATAAGGCATTTAAGGTGAAAATATTGCAACTTGATAATATATTGCTATTTTTATCTTGCTATCTTGCTATTGCTATTTGAAATTTATTACTTATCTATTAATATTTTTTCTAAATTCTATATTTTCTATGGGCGTAAGGCGTCGCCTCACCATACGCCTTACCGTTTAGGCGGTAAGGCGGTACTCCACCGTCTCGCCTCGCCTTAGCGCCTTAATAACTATGGATAGTACCACCTTCTAGTTGAGCAAGAGTGGTACCAACATATAAACCTACATATTCTAACCATAGCATCTTCGAGTTAACCCTTTTACACAAAGCGTGGACGAAAGTGTAAGTGGGGTGCTATGTGTGCGAAGCTAGGGCGTTACACCTAATTACGTAGGTAAACCCAACTTTTCATTGTAGGAGAGAGCTTTTTTAAAGGGAAAAGCGCCTTTATACGGTGAAGAGCTACACAGATTTAGCGTCTATGACTCTTCATGTAAATCATGATTTCATGACCTAGTATGCTACCTTCATCCATGCATTTTTTTTGTGTGAACTACTGAACTGTGAAACAGTATGGAAAATCTCAGCTTTTCTGAGGTTAAGAGATTCGCAAAAGCCTGATGTGAAGGCTTGTTTCTTTCTTGCTACTGAACCTGGAATCTAGACAAACAAATAGCATTTTCATCCTCATATTGTCACACTATCATATCTGTTTCCCTATCATCTGCAGAAGATGTAGAATTAGCACTTAAGATTAATTCATCACCCTATCGTTGGTGTGAAGTTGGGTTTTGGTGTTTACAGCAACTGTTTTGATTACTAAAGGCTCAAGCTGTGCCCAGTACACATTTGCACCTTCTTAACACCACTTCATTGCTGTAGCTATTGCTTGTGCCTCAAGCTACTGTTTGTTCTCCACTTGCTTGTGATCATACTTCAGCGTGCTCCTTTATTTTCGGCGCTTATGGTGTGTGTCCTATACTCCTATTTTAGGGAGCAGTTCATCAGATGAGCTGCAGCCGCTCCCTTAAGGTCACACTGTTCTGGCTTTTGCTTTTGTAGTTCTGCTCTGTAACCATTTTAATCTAACTTCATCTTGTGCTGATGTGGTTTTAAGTTTCAAATGATTAATTTCAATCAAGCACGCTGGCTATATTATAGTTGAGATATACTTTTTGACCTGTCTGAAAGAACACTGTTATTTTAAGATGGGTGTGTTTTCATAGTAACATTTTGTTCCACCACGTTCCTGTGGATAATGTGTTCTGTTTCTTCAATGTTGTTGCAGGTTTGCACACAGCGTTCCTGGAAGAGGCCTTATGGTGTTGGCCTCCTTGTTGCTGGACTAGATGAGTCTGGAGCTCATCTATACTATAACTGCCCCAGTGGCAACTACTTTGAGTACCAGGCATTTGCTATTGGCTCTCGCTCTCAAGCCGCCAAGACTTTCCTTGAGCGCAGATTCGAGGGCTACAATGACTACACCCCAGACCAACTCATCAGAGATGCCCTCTCCGCCATTAAGGAGACCCTACAAGGTGAGAAGCTAACAAGCTCCAACTGCACCGTTGCTATTGTTGGCAGAAAGGATGATGGCACCGTAGAGCCATTTGAGATGATCGACGCCAAGAGGATCCAAGAAATTATCGAGTCCATGGAGGCTGTCGAGGAGGCACCAGCAGCTGTGGCCGAGTCGAGCTCGATGCAGGAGGACAAGGGCACGGATGCCGCACCGATGGACATCTAGGCCTCAGATACATGCTATCGCCCACCCTTACACTGCAATTCTGAGTTTCCAAAGATACGTTTTAGAAAGCTGTGACTCTTGTGTACTCTTGCTTTTCTGTGCTACGACTCTGCGATGGTCTCTTTCATCTACATCGATTGTGTTTGGTTTGGACCGATTAATTATATGTGATGCAACTTGGAATGTTTATCGTTCACATAGTTATGGTCTCTGTGCTGGCAGTTGCTCCTAGCAACAGATCCAGCAAGTCTTGAAGAACAATGGCGCCGAAAGCCTGAAACTATACATAAGTTGTGCGATAGCTAGATAGTTGCTGCAATCACTTTAATTTGTGTGATAGCTTGATATTTGCGGCAATCACTTTCTTAGGTATCAACCAGGGTTCAATTTGAACTGTCAGTTTAATATGAATCGGTTCTCCTGCTTTTTCATATTTTATAGATTGGGCCTTTCTGATGGCTCATTTTCTATTTGAACCGGCAGTTTAATATGAATCGGTTCTCCCGCTTTTCATATTTTATAGATTGGGCCTTTCTGATGGCTCATTTTCTATTTGAACCGGCAGTTTAATATGGATCGGTTGGCTCGTTTTTAGTAAACACTGCCTGGTTTACCCAGTTCACTCTGGTTCAATTGCATGAATGATTTTGAGAGGAAACCGAACCGTTAGTTGGTTCTTGTTTTGCTCGGTTTAACTACCGATCCGGTCCATTTTTTTACTAGATAGTTCAGTCAAATCAAATGTACTTTGTATGTGGACCATTGCCACCTGCTTGTGGCGAGCTTGAGCCTGCGCATTCCATCCAGGATGGGAACAGCCTGTTCTCTGTCACGCTGTGCTTGTGAGTTAGTGAATATTTTCTCTACGCCTTGATCGTGTTCTCCGTACTGTAACAGTAGGGCCCTTGGTGCACGGCCCAAATAAATCAAACCCATATTCTAATTAACTTTAGCTTAGCTTGTACTTGATCAGACAATAAAAAGAAAAGTCAACGAAAGTCTAAATATCAATATATAAACGTAATTACTTATTACTGAATAATTAAAAATAAATTAGTGCTTATGATAAAAATTGTGGATTTGTCTTCATGTCATTTCGACATGGTTTGTTTTTATTCATATTAATATTTGATATATTTTTAGTTATTATAAGAAATAACATGTATTCAAGCTATATAATTAAATAAAAATATGATTCGGTTATATAAATTTTCTGATTGTTCATCTCATTCTGTATAGACCTTAAATACGTATAGATGGCCTTATGTATCAGTGTTGTGAAGGGACATGAGAGTCGAAAGCTTTTGTTTGAGCCACAGTTTTTTGGCCGATAACATACACAATCCGAAAGTGTTTAGATCGGTGATTTTGTCTAGGTCTCATCTGAAACGCATCTGCCTGCACCAACCCCGTCTTGCCGGTCAAACCACAACCAAATCAACCGTAGCCGCCTCAGCTCAATTTTAACCCCTCCGTTAAGTAGTATAACTGCTTTATTTTTTTATAAGTCAAAATTTTAACTTATTTTATAAAAAATATATTAAGAACTATAACTTCAAATTAGTTTTATTAAATATATCTTAAAATATGTTTAATATAGTATTTATTAGATATTATATATGTTAATATATTTTTAAAAAGGTGGAGCCTCCCTCCCGCATTGCGGCGACGCGCGCAACCAAACCAAACCCCCTCTTTCTGGTCATGGAGACCTCGCCGTCGGCGGCGGCGGCGGCGTAGGAAGGCAGTCATCATCGTCTTCCTCCTACGCGGCCGTCGTCATCGGAGGCATCTTCGATCGGCTGCACCAGGGACACCACCTCTTCCTCAAGGTTTGCCAATTAACTGGCAACTATTGCTGCCTTGCTGCTTCTCTCTTCCTCCGCTCTGCCCTCTCAAACTACTCATTTCGGCAATCCATTCCGAGTTTCCAGCCCAAGTCTTGAATTGGATGGTGCTCCATTGATTCATACATCCCTAAGGTCTAATGTTTAATTGCTGGGATTTTGCCTCGTCGCTGAGATGCTGACCTCCGTCTTGCTGAATTGTTATTACGTCTCCTGAGAACCGATTGTTTCGTGATACAACCCCCTCATCTCTTCTCCTTCTCTTGCCTCTTGATTGCGCCGTGACGACGGTGACAGCAGTATCGTTTCGATTTTCAACATGCCTCTTGTTGATATTGACTTCGATTTTTTACCGTCTTTTTGACAGGCGGCGGCGGAACTCGCTAGGGAGAGGATCGTGATCGGCATCTGCGACGGCCCTATGCTCGCTAAGAAACAGGTCAGTTCTACTTCTACACCGCTACTTTTGCCGATCATGGCAGCACTAATTATCATTAGTCATCATCTGGGGGCTTGTATTAGTCTCTAATCATATCATCTGGGAGCTGGGTTTTTGTCCTGAGATGCTTCATCGATGAAAAAATCGAAAATGAAGCTCACTGTACTGATTTTGCTCCAAATTAGGCCGCCCTTGCTTCTAAACTACTACTAGTAGAACTCAAGGCTGTGCTGTTGCTACAGATGATGCCACAGCAGCATCAGCTTTAAAGTTACAGTCTGTACCAAACAGTCGATGACTAGTCGTTACCATTATTACCGATTCAATTTAACCGATTCAATTTAACCGATTCCATTTAACCGATTCGATTTAACGGTTACTGCTAACCACCGACTGACCTTAGCACTAAAGACGTCTCAACTCATACCTCAACCTTATATTATCTGATGCATGCTACTTAAAGTAGCTAGTCCAGTAGTACTAATACTCTAATAGTGGTTTACATGACACTTTTATCAACAAGCAACAACTTCTCAAGATTGTAATCTCTGAATATTATATTATTCACTATACTCTACTTGATACCGACCAAACAATGTGATTCAAAGAAAATGGAAGGAAATCTTTTTGTTTTCTTTACACAATGATATTCGAGTGCATTCCAACTGCCGATTATCAAGTACATACCAGGGTTAACAAAACCGTTCGGTAACCACGGTTACCGCTCGGTTTTCGACATACCGCTCGCGCTGGGTACCAGCGTACCGACCGGTTTCATTTGAAATTCAAATTTAAAATTAAAAAATTAAAAAATTTGGAAAAATTCCTAAAAATAGTAGGTAAATCAATATGATTTATGGTGAAATTAGTTTTCAAAAATATTGAACTATCACAAAGTTATGAACCAAGCAAAATGAACAAAAATGCAAAATGCAAAAATAATTTATTTTTCAATATTCTTCACTCGTTATTATTTGATTCTTTACATGAAGGCCTTTTGGATTAATGTCATATGTTTGATCAAACAAAATATCATTATTAATGAGTGTTGTCTGTTAATTATTTGTTACAGGCCTATTGATTCATAAGGACTCACACTGTTGAGTCGCAAGACTTATTCTGTTGATTCACGTACACGTAAGATCTGTAGCTGTTGTTATGTTAATTCATATACATGCAAAGTTTAGCAATTCACATGCACATAAGGTACTAGCTCCTGGTATATTGATTCACTTGCATATAAAGTTTGGTGATTCACATTCATATATGACGTGTAGGTATTGATATGTTAATTCACATACATATAAAGTTTACAACTAATATCTATAAATAAATACAACGCCGCTTATAACCAATAAAGTCAACAATGATAAGTTAGAAATACTTGAATTGTCAATTAACCATGTTGTTTTGTAATTTATATTTTATTGTAAACTTATAAAATTTATGGTATTGTAAGTTTTCTATTTATCTTGA
>KE371507.1:549635-561411 GCA_000418225.1 Zizania latifolia | reverse complement strand
CCGGCGCTGATGAGGTCACGCAGGCGCCAACGGCGCGACTCCCCGGTGGAGGCGCTCTTGGGGAATCGGTCGACCCGGCCGGGCGAGCCCGGCGCCGACCGCGGCACCCAGCTGCAGTAGCTGTCGACGGAGGGCGCCGCCGCCGTGGAGGTGGATTTTTCATGTGCCTCCTCCACCTCGTGGACATCGTCGGAGTACGGGTCGAGCAGGAGGCGGCGGTCGAAGACGGGATACGTCGGCACGATGCGGCCGTGGGCGAAGAGGTCGTCCGCCGGAGCCAGGTCGGCGGACAGCGGCGCCGCGAATGCGAAGTCGAAGCTGGAGCCCAAACCGTCGCCCTCGGACGCGGCGGGCATCCTACCATCGTCGCCGCTGGCGGCGAGGGCCTCGTCTCCCCGGCCGAAGCTGAGCAGCGTGTGGAGCCGTGGCGACTGCACCATGACCGCGGCGGCGGCGCTCGGCGGCATCACGCAATCCTCGTCAAAGGCGGGAAAGCTACAAGCTTGTACAAGCTAAGCGCCGACTAGAGGAGAGCGCGGTGGAGCGGATTGGATTCGAACCGACTGATCGACGCGCTCTCCGTTGGTGTGGTGGTGGTGGCCGGCGAGGCGTCTATCCTTTATAAAGGGAATGGAATGGGGGCGAGGCGGAGGTGGGGAGAAGAGGATGGATTGACGCGTGACGTGACGCGGGCGGGCGGGGCGGGAGTGGAGAGCAAGAAAGCAAGCCTGGGTTGGGTTACGGCTGCCTTGGAAGAAAAGGACACGACGAGCCACACAACGCGGGGCTACAAAAGCCACGCGGCCTCGGTCGTAACTGTGTTTCTTTTCTGGACTAACCACGCACTCGTGCGCGTCAAGTACGAAAATAAATATTTTTTATTTCTGATGCATATTATAATAAGCAGGAACTCTTCAATTTATAACAACAGAAACAATCATGAAAAGCGAGATCGAGACGTGTACAATTAGTTTTATATATTTCTGAATTTCTATTTATATCATTAATATTAAATATATATTTTTGAGTTTCCATAAAACAAAGTTTTTCTAAAATAAAATTTTAAAATATTGTCGTAAACATATCCAGATCACGGGAATACTCCGTACCAACCCTGTAATTTTTACGATGGTATCGGACGAATTAGTTTTTTATTTCTTGTTCTCATCTTTTAAAACATAGAAAAATTCCATAGCAAAGATATCCAAGATGTGAAGCACCAACTCCGCAATATTTGCGATGGTATCAAACAAATTGATCCTTTTTCTTTTTCTCACCTTTTGAAACTTCACTTCGAGAGGATGGAAAAGGTAAAAAACAGGAGCATGAAAAATGGCGGCAACGCTGAGTTGACAAAGAAATGGGACGGACAAAACCAAGGAAAGGTAAGGGGGATCTTCCTAGTGTTGTCAACGACACATGGTCCCTTGCACCACGTTCCAGCTGTGACCATCAATTTACCTAGAAGACGAATCTGCAGTGCCAATCCATCGAATCCACCCACGAAATTACGAAACCACATGTTGGCATGTTGCACGTCGGCCTCCCTTGGATCTTTCTCAATGGGTTCCAGCCTGGTTGCCTCCTACAAATCCATACCACAGACAGTGTGGGATATTTCTCCATGGGTTCCAGCCTAGTTGCTTCGTACAAATCCATACCACAATCAGTGACGAACTATCTTATAAAGGGTATGCCACCGCAATTTTTTTATATACAATTCAATATAATTTAAAAAATTATCAAGGAATTCAGTATACAATGATAAAAATAGCATACCAAATCTTAAATCTAACCATTAAGTGTGAAAGTTACATAAATTAAATATAAATAGTTTAAACATATTAAGTCTAAAATATGCATACAAGAATAATACACACCTACAAAATACACATTGTACTAGTATTATTGACGATTAATTCTCAAAGAAAACTATATAGGATAGCTCACATTGACCTTAAAAGGCAGTGAGCATAGTTGCAATGCAAGTTAGATACTTATTCCGCTGCAAATTTTGTGAGACGGCCCCGCACTACTTACGAGTGATGGAATTGCTCACGCACGAGATGACATGTTAACTGGATAATACAGGTCCATGCACCAGAATCCTACTCTGTTATATTGTATCCCTACTTAACAATAATTGAATGATCCAGTTTTTAGTTGGATAAAATGAATTTTTAGTTACAAGCTAGATGAGATGAGCTGACATAGAGGAAGAGGCTAGTAGGGAGGCGGCGGCAGCCTAAGCCAACAAGGAGGCACTGACAATAGCGCGGGCGAGCGGAGAGGTGTTGGCAACAATGCGGACCAACGGGGAGGCGTCGATGGCGAGAGAGGGCAGATAAGTCAATCTATCATCTTAAGAGAATATTTAATTAAGATGAATAATTTTATTCAACTTGCCCATAAACCAAATGTCTGACACCCATCCTAAAAACTGGATAGAATAATTTCATCTAGCTTCATCCAACCAACTAACTAAACGCTACCTAAAAGACTAAAGTTTCTGTTATTAATAAAATTTATGTAGTATTGTGAAATGGTGATAGGCACCGGTAGTTAAGAGATGTTGAAGGAATAAACTTTTAATATGCAAATCGATGATAAGTAAGAAAGTAAAAATAAAGTTTTTTTTTTTGACAAATTTGAAGCTCTGTACATAAAGTCTCTTGGGACTGATGAAATCTACTGCTATTCAATTCCAAAAGCTAAACTCTTAACTCTGTTGCTATTCTCAGATGGTCAGATGCTACTTTAGACTCCTAGAAATGCTCCATTAAGGTAAGCTTCACTGACTTGTGTAGCAGGTACAAATATTCCCCATATGGGCTCTCATTACATGAAAACATTTTGCACAGCATTCAGGTATCCCCTTCACGGTTGTTCACAAGCTCGCATTCGTCGATCCACTCGCTGTATCTGCGATGGAAATATTAAGACAGATTCAGCATATGCCGTTTAGGGATGAAGTAAAAATGCATCTGCATGAGTCTATGAGATGATTCTCAACAGCCGCTTACATGTCGATTGATTCGGTCAGAGCTGCAAAGAGGAAATAAAACAGCCTAGTCAGCACAATTTTATTGCACATATCAAATGTTAAGCACTTAACAGAGGCAATTACAACATGTATAATGCATTTCCTGATCTTGGGAAGTAATTACTTTTACGGTTAGTTTTCCAAAATGATTGGCATGACCCCTGCGTTTTATTTACTAGGAAGGGAAACAAGTATGACCCAGGCAAGTAACAGGGGGATAAGGCCCAAAACACTAACAGCAAATAGGCAAGTATTGGGCGAGCAAAACAGCAATACTCGTACATACACTGCTGCTCCAATGATGCAGCAAAAGTACAATGACAACAAAAGCAGTGATTAACTACAAATGGCTAATAATATCATAAAAGAGTCTGGAACTTGGAAGTGCATCTGTTAAATGGCAAGACCCAACTCCCAACCCTATTAGGTTTAATTTTCCAGTGGAGTATGTTATTAATTTTTGTATCTCTTAGTACTAAGATATGGAGAGGTATCGAAATTTACACTGAAAATACCTTTCTAAGGACCGTAATTTTTTTTATATTATTACAGATAATTAATCACATTCCAATTTGGAAATAAGCATGATAACAGCAGTAACTTCTCGAGTAACCGGAAACACAAATCACACTAGTTATGGTAATTGGTAGTTCAGTTACGAGTTTACAGTTAAGTCTTGACTGGAAAGGGAAGTACTGAAGTACTGAAAACACTATAACAAAAGTTCCACAAGGCATGAGCATACCATGAATAGTTGTGCTAAAACTTTCCAAGCAAACAAAGCAGGAGGCCTCGCCGATTAGATTCTTTAGATCGCTGTGGAACACAAAGAAAGCTGTAGCTGCGCTGCTAAAACTTGGCAGGCATCAAAATGGAAGAGAAAAACAGCCAGATATGTAGGCAGTCACACAGCATACTTACATGCTACATTCCACACTACTGCCGTGGTTACAGAACGGACAGCAAAACGCAGTGTCCACCTTGTTCATTTTCTTCTTGGGAGGCGGCTTGGCTCTGGACTTCCTCTTACCCATGATTAATTGTTTATTCAGCTCTGTTTTTTGGGCGTGGTTCTACAAACAAAAAGGAACAGTTAAGTTGCATCTTCATGTTTTCATATTTATTGTGTCAGAAGGGAGAAACTTTAGCTCTCAAAAGAAACAGCATGGCTGCTACATGTAGAAGTAAATGATACCAGCATAAGTACACAACCGAATGCTCGAGATTTGATCATATATGCTTCCTTTAGATGAAAATTAATGATTTACCATCTACATCTCACTGACATGTAGAGTCCTCTCAAATCAATGACATGTAAGCCAGTAGAGTAAATCCTCAATTTTCATCTAAATAGAGGTATATGATCAATTTTTTCACTGAATGCTGATATACATATGAACGCTATGTTTTGCCCTATTTTGATCTAAAAACTGATAGGCTTCTTCCAAAGGTCTTTGGAAAAATGTTTCTGTCAAAAAATTCACAATCTAAGCATCTAATAATAGATTATCTTCTTTTCTTTGATTTTTTATTAATCAACCGACTTTGTTTCCCTTCTGTTTATTTTCAAAAAACCAGTAGCGCCAGCACGCGATTGCACCAATACACACTTTCAGTTCTAAAATTTCCTAATGAAGTACAAAATTACTACAACCTTTTTAGCAGCGCAAGCATCCACGAGCAGTAAAATCACAAATGATACCTCGCGCCTCTACGCATCTGCACGCAGAGCTAAAAGCCTAAACCCCAGCCAAAAAACTCCCCGCTGCGTACGATCGCGCGATCGGTCAGAATCTAGAGCGAAACACTCGGCGGCGCGGTATCCAAGTCATGGTATCAAAGAGAACGAGACGGGATAGCGAGCAGGGGGAGGGGCAAACCCTAGGAAGTTGGGAAGGAGAGGAGGGGAGGCGGGGCAGGTCGGGTACCTTTCGGCGAGAGTCGAAGGCGGAGGCAAAGCGGGGAAGAAGAAACCGCGAAGTCCAAAAGAAATCGCGGCCGCACCGCCTCATTTATAGAGAGCCTCTTGCTATCGTGGGCCTAAAGCCCACTCAGCCTCGTTTGGATGGGCCTCAATTCCGATCCCATTTACGTGGATGGGCCTATATTTCAACCCATGCAGGAGAGCGAGAGGGAGAGGAAAGGCCATGCTGGCTCGGTTTTCGTGGGCCGAGATGGAGATAAATGGGCCCACGTGAGTCGATGATGGCTACTGCTCTGTCCTCTGTATCGAAGGTATGCCATTAGCCCATTACTTGCCGCTTCCCGCTTGTTTGCGCTACTTTTTACCCGAATAGAAAAAAAACTTAGTCCGCTGTTTTATAACCAAAAATAATTTTTGGTAAAGCTTTTATATTTATATTATCGTTATTTAAAAAATAATTAAAAAATTTCGATGGGATAAGTCAACAGATTTATCTTTTGGTTGTTCGTTAAAAGGGTTTATGAATGTGATATTTCTCACACACGCTGACACAATTGTTTATGTTTGGACCTTCCAGAGAATAACAATACAATATCCTGTAAATTATATTAACAAGAATGATTTTACACATTGTAATGTATAGTGTAGACTAAATCTGATATGGTACATCGTAGTGTGGCTTAGTTCCTTTACAAGGATGGATGAGTTGGACTTGCATGCTCTAGCTACCTCACCTTCCTTTTTGGTCTGTTCGATTTGGATCACCTTCTACTGTACGGGTGTGATACTACTTATATATATCACTTGGGTTGTCTTGGAGGAGTCATACTATGCTAGCCGTTATATAACCGTTAGAATACGTGTCGTCATGTGATTCGCTAGCGAAAATGCCGTTGGCCAACGTTTGGCGCAAGCATGAGCATGAGCATGGATGTGTGGCAGCCAGCATTGCACGGGTGGGACGGCGAAGCCAGGGCGACGCATGGCAGTAGCGCATTCGCACACAGGAAAAACGGGTAGGACTCCTATAGGCGAGCGACGCATGTATCGGGCCGTGCCATCTCGACAGCTACTGTAAGTGGGTCATGCTATGATGGCCCAATAGGTTGAGGTCCCGATCTAAACATGTCATAGAGAAATGAGTCGTGCCGACACGATCAGTTGGTAATCATGTTGGGATGTGAACAACACACACGTGCTCGAGCTGGCTCATGCCGGCACGACCCATCTAGCCACATTTAGGCATGGGAGAACAGCGTGAGGACGTGACATGGGGAGGTGATTTGAGAGGTAGAGAAAGAGGCTAGAGGTGGTCACTACTAGAGAAGTGGCCTTTTATCGATCCCTTTTAATACCTATTCTAACTGGAGTCGATACCGAAAGTCATTTGCAACAGTCAGAAAAGAGAGAACGTCGTGGGTAGCCGCAACCGGTACAAATAAAAAGTTTTAGTACCGGGTTAGGAGACCGTCTGGTACTAAACTTATCAGTACCGATCGGGGTATCCACCCGGTACTAAAAGCCTATGCATTAGTACTGGTCGGCACACCAACCGATACTAATAACTTTAGCACCGGGTGGTATCCCGAACCGGTACTAAACATTTCTCCTAATGTATCCGATATCCCCAAAAATCTCTTA
The DNA here is from genome assembly GCA_000418225.1 of Zizania latifolia. Lineage (NCBI taxonomy): Eukaryota > Viridiplantae > Streptophyta > Magnoliopsida > Poales > Poaceae > Zizania > Zizania latifolia. The sequence goes on along the minus strand of KE371507.1, from coordinate 554,803 downwards.
TTCCTTATTTCTGCTTCTGTTCTTCAGTTCTTCTTCTGTCCGTGCGACCAGTTTAGGGTTTAGGGTTTAGCCCAGCCAACCGCTCATCAGCGATTTAGATCGGGCAACGACATGGCAAACCTCCTAAGTGGTACCGTCGAACATCGTGCTTCCAGCAGTAGGCCGACCGCCACCAGGGTATGTTGTTTTCCTCATTTTTTTGGCTATTTTAGGGTTGACTGAACACTACATTATGAGATGTTGTTATTTAGACGATCTGTACTGCAAATGCTATGTATAGATGTAGTAATCCCTGTCAATAATCTTAGTATTGCAATACACATGTTATTAATTCTATTTCTGCGCCGGTCGACCAGTATGCCTCACTCAAATATGCAATGAAAATACTGCATCTTTAGTACCGGTTATGCAACGCATCTTAGTTTAATTTATAAATGCAAGTGATATAATACAGATGAATATGCAATGCGGATTAGTTCAATAACGTTTGTACAATCTCAAGTAAAATTGGTTTGACAATTGCCTATTTTAGGTGCCGGCTTACTGTTGGGAAATGGGTATGCTACGCTAGCACAAAACAAAACTTTTTCTACCCCGTTCAACCCAGGAACCATACGAGTAATGAGATCACGGATCGTTACCTCTAGCCGCGAGATGCGCTAGGGCAGTGGAAGAAGAGTTGGGGAAGCGCGTCCTCGATCAACTCCGCCCGTCTCTGTCCAATCATCGGTGATGAAGACGATGCAGCCTTGTGATCCTTACGTCGAGATGATCAGCACCGCAATTGCAGCGGCGTCTCTACGGTATCCACACGTACAGGGACGAGATTACCTCAAGCCGGTATGCTAGTACCATGCGAAAGGTTAGGGGAGAGACGGCCATAACCGATGTAGCCAGGAGAGGTGACGGCTAGGGTTAGGGTAGGGACGAAAGCAACAGTTGTAGCAGCCTTTTTGTCCTAGCCCCTCCTCTCCTTATATAGTGCCCTCTCATGGGCCTTTAATCAGTATTAAAGCCCAACAGATCTAATCTGTTCGTCTGGTCCAGGCCTGAACTTCCAAAAATAACCTTCTGTACGAATTTATTTCTGTCCGAAACTTTCGGTTCAACGGGAACTTCTGGACCCGAAAGTTCCGGTCCAATCGGAACTTTCGAAAATAACATTCTGTATCGAATTTATTTCGACTCGAAAGTTCTGGTTCCACCCGGAACTTTCGGTTCGTCCAGAATTCACCTTTCAGGTAGGCCCAGAACTTCTGGTCTAATCGAAACTTTCGGTTCCTCTAGAAACCGAAACTGGGGCTGGCCTACAACTTTCGGTTACTCTAGAACCTGGAACTTCTAGCCTCAAGACAGAACTTCTGATTCTCCTAGAATTCTCTTGGGCATATTTCCATCAATTATAAGCCGAGTGGTTGCCTTTTGAAAATTGGTCATTGGTAAAGGCGTCACATCATATACATTGTATTTTCTGTTTATGTGGTAACAAAATCATAACAAAGTGATCTAATGTTATCTCACTGTTCTAGTTTGATGACGACATCACTGCTAAAGATACAACCACACTTGATTACCAAGGACCGATGACTCGTGCTCGAGTTCGTCAATTACATTGTCAGGTGAATTCGTTCCTTGTTAATCAAATATATTCTTCTATGAATGAAATACTAGTAAGTTCGGGTTATGATTGCATTATACTTAGGAACATCGGAGAAGAGACAGTGGATCAGATAGCCGAGTGGACAAGAGGAGGTCAAGACTGCCGACCAGGCACTCGGGAGGCACTCGGGAGATGACCTCAGGCCACCGACCATGACGATCGGGAAATCACCGAGTCCGACTACTAGACCAGTCGGGAGTCGGACTCCCAAACCAGTCGGACATCAAGACCAGTCGGGAGTTGGACTCCAGATCAAGTCGAGTTAAAGTCCTAATAGGTTAATTGAGTCAGCCTTAGGTTTAGGGTTTATTTTTGAGTCCTACTAAGATATGGTCCACGTTATAGATGGTGTCTCACGTCTTGTAAACCTTATAAATAGACGGCCGTCGTCATTGTTAGGACTTGGGTTTTGCTTAGATTATTCTGCCATTGCAGTTTCGCCATAGATCGGTTTGTAGAACCCCAACTTTGAGTACTTCATATTAATATCAGTAATTCAGATTACGTTTACCTTGTTCTTGCAAAGTTCTTCGATTGTTTGCAGGATCAAAACCTTCCTGGTGAGGTCAAATACATGAAAGCGTGGTTGATGATGACTAGACGTGCGGGTGTAGTGATTGCAAGGTTACGATCGCTGATCGGGAACCTTAAAACGTGAGCGTCCACTCATCGTCTCAATCGAACCTATCGGAAGATCGGACCACAAATCGCATCAAGTGCACATCAAGTGATATCAGAGCGAAGGTTGCCCGTTAGGTACATCAATTTATCCTTATTTATTTCCATTACCAAGAGTCCAGAACAAGCCAAAAAAAATTCGTTGTTTCGTTATAGATTAGTTTTCCGCTGTCCAAACCCTATTGAGCCTTTCACAAGTTTAATCTCAGTTTTGCTTTGTTGAGTTTGAGTCCGAGTTCAAGTCTGGTTGCTAGTTTAGAGTCGCGTTCGTGGAGTCTAGTCCGAGTTTTATTTTGTCACGAGAGCCTTCCTTAAGAGATCGAGTTCATCTTGGTTTCAGATTGCAACCGCATTGTGTTATTATCCCGCATCGCAAGCCTGTTAGTTAGGTCGTAAACCGCCTTGTGTTAATCGCCCTACACCGCTAGCCTCCTTGTTTCAGCCGCAAACCTATTAAGGAGATCTTGTGATAGCCGAACAGAGAAAAATTTGTGCAAAAATTTCTTGAGTTGCACCTTGATCGGTAAAACAGTCATAACTTTTGCATACGGACTTGGAATCAGACAAACAAGTACATTTCAGAGATCTACAGAAAAAATTACATCCAACTAGACCCCGCTTTGTCGGGTTCAGTGATTTTATCTTGCCCAAATTTAGCCTGAAAGATTGAATTTTCGCACGAGTAAGTTTTGAGATATAAAAAAAAGAGAAAAAAAAGAAAAAAAAGAGAAAGAAAGAGCAAGATAGCAACAAAAGTTTTATATAGTGCTGAATTTTCCAACACTTGTTCAATTGTGCATGTGTCCCACAAATCCTTTGTATCCTACTCTCGCTCGCTTAGGCTAGGCCCTAGGGACAAGTCTCGACCAGTGACTTTGACAAGTGATTGAGACCCTTATTCAACTTTGCTAATTCTGTTATTAAATTTTACTATCCTTTGCTACTATATACTATCTTCCAAAATCCACATACTTTCTATCAGTACAGATTGGACCCTTGTAATCACACCTCGCACTAGTCGAACATCCCACCTCTCCAGTCGTATCACCTGCTTCAATTGGTAAGAATTTCGTAAGAGCTTGGTAAGACGCTTAGATGGAGAGAGCAAGAGAGTTTCCCACCGTTCCACAAGAATTGTAGTCGATAGGGATTATACTTTTGTGTTGTTTTCTATCTTCTACTGACAATGTCAGGTGAGGTGAGCGATTTCAAGGATTGTGCTTCAAAAGAGGAGCTCCAGAAGCTTGAAGAGAAGTTAGATGCTATTGTTGGGAGTATTGCTACTCTCACCACCAGCATTCAACAGTTGACGATAAATCAATAGCCCCCAGCTCTGGTGTCTAAGGGTGAAGATGACGAAGAGGACACCGAGCACAGTGACGCACGTACCACAGCCTGTGAAGAGCTCCTACGACGACGACGTCAACATAATCATCGAGGACCGGGAGGTAATGATCACCATGACAATCAGCCACATGGGCGAGGTAATGATAATCCGTTTGCCAAAGTAAAATTTACTATACCTTCCTTTGCTGGTAAGTATGACCCAGAAATGTACTTAGATTGGAAAATGACAGTAGAATAGAAATTTAATTCCCATCTAGTTCTAGAGATACATCGGGTTAGATAAGCAGCTAGCGAATTCAAAGATTTTGCTATCATCTGGTGGAATGAATTGGTAAAATCTGGATTAGAACCTGACACATGGGATCGGTTGAAATAAGCTATGCGTGGTAGATTTGTCCCTCCATCATATAAATGGGATTTGAGAAAGAAATTAAACGCTTAGACCAGGGTAATAAGTCTGTCGAGGAATATTACTAGAAACTTCAAATAGGCATGTTGCGTTGTGAGGTAGAAGAAGATGAGGAGGATAAAATGTCTCGTTTTTATGGGGGTTTGAGACGAGAAATTCAGGACATAGTTGATTATAAAGAATATAATTCTATTAATAGATTGTTTCATCTTGTTATATTGGCTGAGAAAGAACTGCAGGGAAGACAGCAAATGTCAAAGAACAATTTTAGGAATACGACTACCTCGAGGCCTTTCATGGGATACACCAAGACTTTGCCAAGCACCGTGTTTCGGTCTGCTGCCCCCTCTGCTTATAGGGCACGTTCAGTAGCACCGTCGTCAACCAAACAAGCAACCGAGGTAAGTAAGTCGGTTCAAGCGCTGACACCTGCAAAAAACTCATCACCAATTGCTTCCACGGGACGAACAAGGGATATTCAATGTTTTTAATGCAAAGGATTAGGGCATGTGCAATGAGATTGCTCTAACCAGCGGGTGCTTAGTGCTACTGAGAATGGTGAGTACACTAGTGCAAGTGAAAATGAAGATGAACTAGTACTTGCCACTAACCACGCAGGCAATGAAGATGGAGATGACCCGCCTAGCGATCACGAATTGAAACAAATAGGCACTGCCAACGCGAGCAAATATTTGAGTATTGTTGCAAAACGAGTTTTGAGTGCTAAAATGGAGAAGGCTGAGGAGTCATGGTAGACACCATGAGGATGATGAGTGCTTGTCAACCGGGAAGAAGATGAAGTGACGAGAAGGATAATGAGAAGACGAGAGTGGAACTCGACCGTGACGGAGCTTTCACGCGACTCAGGTACACGGACGGGCGTCGGCCGGATAGAGGGTCGCGGAGGCGTACCGGTCCAATCCGGGTGCGTGAAGCTGAAGCGGCGAGAAGGAGGTGTGATCCGGTGCAGTGCCGACCGGTGCGACCCAGGTACACGGGGGTCCGACCGCAGGGCTGAAGAGCCGCTGGGTCGGACTGGCCCAATCCGGGTGCACGGTACGGGGGCACCGGACG
>KE371507.1:491735-505835 GCA_000418225.1 Zizania latifolia | reverse complement strand
TACAAGGCCACTACCACATCAACCTACCAATTGCTCGAGCTCTGTAGAAGGGTTAGCTTCATTTGCAGAGAATCAAAAGGCAAAGGTTTTTACCACTGAATTCGAAGGAACTATTTTGGTGTGCCACCTCCTAGACCAAGGAAGAACCATGGAAGCCTGTAAGGCACTAAATCAAGCAGTCAGAATGCCTTGGAACTTGGAGGCAATGCCACCGTCATTTTTACTGAAATTTCCGATCAAAAGCGGGTAACTTTAGACCAGTAAACTCCCTGCGCGACCAACCGAACACACCTCACAAGTCAAACTCGATCGGGTTCACACCCATCAGCCACTCGGTCGCATCGAATTCTTATGCAAATGAATCAACCAACACGGCAGAGACGTGAATTTCCATCTGACTGCATCCGCGGAATTCAAGCATCGGGTATCAACCAAGTGGGCGCGAAGCAATCCAGATTCCGAGAAACACGCGAACTTGTAAACACTAACCTCCTTCCTGAGCTGGTACGCCGAGCGGCGGCTGCGCGTTGCGCGCGGGAACGCGGATGGCGGCCAAACCCTCGAGGCCTTCGGCGCCGGCGCGAGTCAGGGAAGGCGGCGCGGCCGCCGCTGACGACGACCGCGCGGGCTCGCCTCCCGTGGAGGCGGTGACACTGCGGCGGCAGAACCATCTGCAGACGCCGTCGACGACCACTCCCCCAGCCATAGTGGCGCTGCTCCGGCTCCGGTGACGCCTGGCGGCATTGGGCGGCGGCGCCTCGCGCTCTCGTCGATGTAACGGAGACGGAGTCGTCGCCGCCGCCGCGGTCCTCGCTGTGGAAAATATCGGATGGTGTCATGTCGACTACGGACGGATGCGATTGACTGAGATGGCTGCTATGAGGCTTATCTTTGGTCGGTTACACAACGTCCTCAACCGTGGAGTTTGCTAACTTGCAATTTTAAAATTTACAATCGCACTTTTGTTCGCACGAATTTCACATAAATTTTAAATTTGGTAGGGAACCTTCCTGCAAAAGGTTATTGGCAAAATCTTGCGTCCGACTTGATCTGATCTTTTGACAAATATCATCCACTAAAACTTTTCGTATATCAAATCGCGTCCAAGCAGATTATGTACGAATCCAAAGAAAATAGGCCCAACATTCCAAAGTACCCATAGCACGAAAAGAACGTCAGAAGTCAAAGCCACTTGGCTTGACATTTGACAATATCCATAACTTACATCAATGATTTGGTTCTTAGTGCCTATACAAAATCAGATCAAGCCACGCACAGACGCACAGAGAATCTGCCTATCTGGAAACAAGTAGTTCACCATTGGAGAGTTCTCTTGGTGGATGTACAAAATTGGCAGCAGCTGGTAGAGTGTGACACTGCCTCACACTGCCGGGATATGATGGATGCAGGGCTTTATTTCTTCGCCAGGGCCTTGTGATGAAGCTTATCAAAGATGGGTTGTCTCAGGATGTCCTTCGCAGAAGGCCGCCTCACTGGATCAGGATCCATCATGGACTGAAGATAAGCAGAAAGAGAATGTTAAGTAGGATCGCCCATTATACGAGCAAATGTTTTCTGAAACATTAATTTTAATTTGCACTGTCACAGTCAACCGACTAATAGCTCATTTACTCATCATGATGAAGCTTCACTAAGCAAAATATTATTTTATAATCACAGGCTTAATAAATTTTGGGCATAGAGAGCATACATGAGCTTAAATGCTTACTTGAACAAAATAACAGGCAATATCACATATATGCTACGAATGTTACTAGATTTGTTGATAAAAACAATATAACAGACCAGAAAAACTTAACCACAGGTTCAGCTTAGCAGTTAGCAGAACCAAAAAGCAGAAGAACGTAGTGAAAGAAAAGATGGATCATGCCCAGCCAAAATGCATTTCCCGTTGTTAACCAATCATATGCTAAAAATAGTGAATTATTGTAGAGCAGATGCAACAAATGACCATAAAGAGCAAGTGTTAGCTTTCCTGTACACGCATGTAAACAGTCTAGATATAGAAAGACATAAGTGTATCAAAGTGACCAGCTAATATTATATTCTACATCAATCGCATCAGTTGGAATCTTGAAAATATATATCTAACATCAAGGTGCTTATGTATCATAAACTAGAGCAGTATCTCAGCAAATCGTAATCTTTTAGTTATGGAAGCAGAAATTCCAACACTGGTGTGTTGGATAATCATGAATTTATCAGGCATGAAGACTAGATTAATTCAGAACACAGGAAGACTCTACTTTTTCAAAAAACAATGTGCAAAATAAAAGATTAAGATAAGTACTAATTCTTGGAATGGAGCTGGAAAAAAACTAAATGGGGTCATGGCAAATAAATGTGTTTCTTTTGATAGAAATAGAGAGTAAACCAAAATAAGCAGGGGCAGACAAGTCATAAGCTGTTATACCTTTATTAAACTCTGAAGTTGCATTGGGCATCCTGGAAGTAAAGCAATCTTTCCCTCTCGGAGGCTTGTGAACTGAGGTCCAGAATCAGGAAGCTGGGTACCTCTTATAAGCTCATAGATCGTTGCCCCAAGGGAAAAGATATCTACCTTGTCAAGATGCTCATATTTTTCGTTCAGCATCTCTGGAGGCATATAACGTGAATCTCCATCTTCAATTGCCAAACTCCGATTAATAAGTGTAGCACAACCAAAATCTCCAAGCTTATAAACACCATTTCTGACATATATGTTATCTGGCTTCACATCAAGGTGTGCAATGCCACGCTCATGAATGAAGTCCAAGCCTTTGCAGATCTTCATTTTCACAAAGTTAATTTAATATTAGTAAGTGAGATATCCACAAAATGTATGGAGAATACAAAACGCAAAATGATGCATGATTATAAATATTCATCTTTAATGAACTTCAGACCAAAAAAAATCATTACAAACACAAGTTTACACCATTTATAACATGTACAGGAATATTTTTCAAGTGTGGTATGTCTCCAGCTGTCCAGCACTAAAACATGTGAAGGTAATAATATATGTGAACCTTACACCACATAAAAAGAATACACACAGTATTATGGTTGTCTGTATTCCATGTCTCTGATATGGGGATTAGGCTTTTATAATTTGTTTATCAAACTGAAGTTACCCATCTATATCAAGTTGAATTATGTTCTACTCATCAAGCCAAATAGAAGATATAAGAACTGTTTAGTTTGTTCTAAGATGATAAAAAGTGAGTGGGGTTTTCCCCAACTGCCATTGTGTTGCATCTTGTAAGAACCTAATAACTCGTGTTTTACTCCCCAAGGCCAGAACATGCGTCTTATGAGCTGTATGGTCAAATAAGAGTAACTGGGTACAGTGGGTAACAGAAGAGGATGGAGTGCATTCTCCATGAGTAAATCAAGCCTTCCAGTAGCATTTAACATAATTTGCAGAAACTTGTTAAGATAAATTATGGTGTAAGTATGTTATATTGTAACAGGGATTTAATTTTGTTATGCATACTGATCTGATGAACAAGAAGAGACAAAATGGATTAGCAAACAATAAGAGTAACTATTTCACACCTGATACAACAGTTCCAGGGCTTCCCCACACTTCAGTGGCTGATTTCCATCATTAGACAGGCAGCAGTCACACAGTTCCATTTGAATATAAAGCTGTTCATTCTCAAACCAAGAAGTGAAATATCCAACTATGTTCTCATGAGATCCTGCCAAGACATGTTAAAGATGTTACAACCTTCTAAGAAAATATAGCTGAATATGAGGAGGTTATAGTTAATTTGCAACCTAAGGCTGCCAAAGCTTGAACTTCCTTCACTGCTTGCCTCCTGCAATGAGAGAGACAACATGCAAGTATGCAACATTAGGTGGGCATGGTCTAATCAATTAAGTATAAGGACTGCTGCAAGGCTACCTTTCCCTATCATTATGCAGTTGCCTGATACTCCGTTTTACTGCATATAAACAGCCATCTATCCTCTTCAGAACTTTGAAAACATTACTGAAGTTTCCACGGCCAATTTGCTGAAAATTAAGTGTTGTTTGAGGCCAAAAACAACACAAATGAAACTGAACATAACAGACACATATAAGCAATACATATTCAAAGCATACCTCAATTTCATGGAAATCAGTGCGGTAACGTGAAAGACCATCACCACCAACTGAAGGAGAAAACCCTGCATATAAAAAATGGGTACCGAGAGAAAGACACTGAGGCTAAAATAGTTGCATTTTAGCATTGCAAGTAACTAAGCAAGGCTACAGAGTACAAACAAACATACTTCGTACATGGTAGTATTCAGATAATGGAGATGATTATGTTTCAAAGGATATAATGCATCAATTCTACCTGATGATTTACATTGTCTCCCACCAAAAACATCATCATCTATTTGAAGATCTGTATTGAGGTATGGATTCCTGATGCATGGTGGAGGCATCACCCTGCAACGAAGAGCCACCGCTGATTGGGAGACATAACTACCTCTTTTGTGCAAATTAGGTTCCTTCAACCGTTCTTCCTCTGAATCATCTTCATTTATACCATCCAACAAGACGGGAGCAATCCGCTGATTGTCAAGAAAGTCAGTGGAGCATAGGCCTCTGGGGGAACAATCTGTAAGCTTTGGCACTCAGTTCACTTGTATATATGAAGGAAACGGAATAAACACATCAAACTAGGGAAAGTGGAAATAAGATTACACTCTCACCTCTCCTGTACCTCTTGCTCCTGCAGACTGATTTCTCTGGAGAATTGGGGCAAGGGATATTCTCCTGCAAATGAACACAGAAATGAGCTCAAAATCAATCAAATGACAGCTTAGAGCTCGATCTCATACTCCAATCGATCCATCCCGCCTCCAAAAACAGCGGTCCCAACTTTTCCCACCTTGTTGGCATCGAAACCGCTCGCGAGCTGCGGCGCGTCTGGCGTGATGTAGTCCGGGGTACTGCAGAACAGCAACCGAACAGATGGATGAACAGTGTTAATCCGAGCGCACGCTCCCTCGATGCACATCAAAGCACGGTTCGAACCTGAAAGGGAACCTACCAGAAGAAATCCTGGCTAAGGATGCAACAATCCTTCTCCTCCGCGGGCTCGTCGGCGTCCATGGACGTGGCCTGCGGCTGCAGGGACAGCGAGGGCGGGGGCGGTGTCGGTGTCGGTGTCGGGTCACGGGACCCCTCGAGAAGCTCCTCGAAGGGCGTGAACTCGGTGCCCCGGGGACGGTCGGCGAGGAAGGAGAAGATGGACACGTGCTCGAGCTGCAGCGAGAGCTCTCCGTACGGCGACCTCCCCTCTCTCTCCTTCCCTGCTGCCGCCGCCGCCGCGACCGTGGCGCGGCGGGACTTGCCGCCGCGCGGCCGCGGGCTCTTCGTCCTCAGCATCGCCGCCGAGCGCGGGCGCGCACGGGGGGGCATACACTGAGATCTCGCTCTCGCAGAGCCCGTCGCCTCCCGGATTCAAATCGGCGGCGCCCCGCTGCCCTCCGCCTCGCCTTCGCTTCGGGGTGCGTGGGTTCTGGGGGCTCGTGGAGACAAGACGAGATGGGAGTGGGAGAGAAAGGGGAACAGGGAAAGAAATGGATTGATTAAAAATCGAAACGGCAGGGTGCGCAGCTTTGTAGGTAGAATTGGCGGGAGGAGGAGGTGGGGAATTCGCAATTCCTCGATTTGGGCGTTGGGTTCACATTTCTAAAGAGAATTTAGGTCCATGTATTTGGTCGGGCCTAGTGTCAAGCGTCGGATCATATTTACAAACAGAATTTACTCATTTGTGCCCATATTTTTTGGCCAGTATTTATTTTTTAGATACCAGAAGTATTTGAGTAAGGGTTTATTTGGCAGGACTCTAACTCTAGGTTTTTCTACTCTGCTCTATCTACCCTACTATATAATTGACGAGTTGATTCATCTACCATCAGCTACATCTCAGCCATTAGGAAACTGTTAGATTTTGTTACTCCCTAGAGATAGTAGAACATGTTTCTGCTATCTAGACACCATTAGGATAGCAACATTAGACGTAAAACTGTTTTGACATACATTTCTTTGTGATCAACTGTATTTATTCTTAGATCTCAGTCTGTATAAACTGTTTTGACAGGCATTTCTTTATCATTCTTTTTAGGATAACACATGTGTTAATTTATAATATCAGAATGTCCTTCAAAGGGAATACATCTAGAAAGTTCATGATTTGAACCTGGAATTGTGTCTTGGTGCTCGAGAGTTATGTTGACTGAAAGAAATATCAATGGTGAAATTTCAAGCAGTGGCTATGGGATTAACTGATTTCCTTGACGTTATTAAAAGATACGTTGGACATTAAGAATATCTGAATATGTTAGATAGTATGTTACATGTTTTGGTTTCTGGCAGTGTTGATAACATGGTCCATACCCTGGTGCTGCCAATTGTGTGATCTATAATCGTCTCTCAATATGATGTTATACTGGACAACATTATTATTCTGATATATTGATAGTTTATTTCAGCCAAGCTGACCACTAAAACTTACTATGCAGGTTGCTGACAGAAAAATCATCTTATAAGACCGTTTCAGATGAGTAAGCACAGGTATGCTACTACTGATATTCAATCTAGAGTTCTTGAAACTGAGATAGATATCACAATAAACATACCATTTTTCTCAGGAATCTTCAAAGCATGAATAGGAGGCTGAAGCCTGACCTCGTGAGCACCATCAGCTAGCACGACAAGCTGTTCTAGCATACTGAACTTTTTTTGAAGTATTATATCTCTAGCTTAGCTTGTAAACCTTGCTGATTATTTAGTTACTAGGTTATTGTCTCTATGCATGGCTGATTATTCTTATCATTGATTTTTGTTTGTATGGTGGCAGCTTGGAATTAAAGAGGAACATCGAAAATTTGGAGAAGAATGGAGTCACTAGCATGCGATCCATGGTCAATCTTGGTTCAGAGGTGTACATGCAGACAGAAGTGTAAACATCGTCCTCCCTCCTCGCCCTAACCGAAAAACTCTTAACTTGTTGTCGTTGTCTTTTACATCATCAATTCATGATAAAACTCCCCTACATCTGCTAATGAGTTTTGTGCCATTAGACGGTGACAACATGCACAATCATGCTGTTTAGGTGCCACTAAATACTACATTATTCAACATTTCAACTATACTTCACTAATAACTATTAGCGGAGGGACAATGCTGATGGAAATATGCCCAAGAGAATTCTGGAGGAACCGGAAGTTCTGGCTTAAGGCCGGAAGTTCTGGGTTCTGGAGCATCCAAAAGTTTCGGGTCAGCCCTAGTTTCAGTTTTGATTTCTGGAGGAACTGGAAGTTCCGATTGGACCGGAAGTTCTGGGCATGCCTGAAAGGTGAATTCTGGATGAAATAAATTCTATATAGAATGTTATTTTCAGAAGTTCCGGTTAGACCAAAAGTTCTGGGTGCAGAAGTTCCGGTTAGGCCGAAAGTTTCGGTGTCCGGAAGTTCCGGTTAGGACCGAAAGTTCTGAGCAGAAATAAATTCGTACAGAATGTTATTTTCGGAAGTTACGGTTAGGACCGGAAGTTCCGAGCCAGCCGAACAGATTAGATCTGTTAGGCTTTAATACTAATTAAAGGCCCATGAGAGAGCACTATATAAGGAGAGGAGGGGTTAGGACGAAAAGGCTACTGTTGATTCGATCTAATCCTAGCCGTCACCTCTCCTGGCTACACCGGTTGTGGCCGTCTCTCCCCTAACTTTCCGTGTGGTACTAGAATACCGACTTGAGGTGATCCCGTCTCTGTACATGTAGATACCGTAGAGACGCCGCTGCTACTGCGGTGCTGATCAGTGATAGAAAAATCGGCCGATCAGCCGATTAATCAGTGATCGGCCCTAACCCAGTTAATTTACAGCAAAATCGGTCAAGAAATCGGCCGACCGATTAATCGGCTGGTCAAACCGATTAATCAGCGGTCAACCCGATTAATCGGTGCCTCACCGATTAATCGGTCCCATAAAAAGCCAGCCAAAACTTAGGTTTTCTCCCCTCCCGCTCTAGCTCCCGTGCGTCGTTTTGCCATTTCCCCTCCTGCGATCAACCAGATCCGGCGCCTCAACCAGATCCGACCAGATCCAGCGCCGCCCAGCCAGATCCGGCCCACGCACGCCATCCACGTCGAGCGCGCGCTGTCCTCACCGAGCACGCGCCGTCCTCGTCGGCATTGCCCTGCCGCACCGGTCTTGTTCAGCTTCCGTGGTGAAAGAGAAAAGCATGGCTGAGAGAGAGAACGAGAGAGAAAGGAAAGGAAAAAGAATACTGTGATGTTTTGGTGAAAAAGAAAGGAAAGGGATACACATACACGGCATGATGTCTGGTGAAAAGGAATGAAAAGACATGGCATGCTATGCTGTCATGGTGAAAAAAATGAAAGACAGGAGAGAGAATTAGATCTACATGTTAAATGTGTATGCTCCTGCTAGAAATTTTAAATATGAAAACTATAATATATTATTTAACTATTTAGTCGACAAATTAATTGGTCAACTGATTAATTCATTTAATCCCTGATTAACTGATTAATCCCTACTCGGTGGTTGACCGATCAGTTAACGATCACCGATTTTTCTAACACTGGTGCTGATCTTCCCGTGGAGATCGTCGGACTGTGTCGTCTTCATCGCCGACGAACGGACGGAGCTGAGCGGAGCCGATCGAGAACGTGCTTCATCAACTCTACTTCCGCTGCCCTAGCGTGTTTTGTGGCTAGAGGTAACGATCTATAATCCTATTACACGCATGGTTCCTAGGCGAACGGGATAAAATTTTTGAAATTAACGCTAGCGTAGCCTCCCCGTAACCCAACAAATGCTGTGTTTCTGCATGACTGTGTTTGTTTCCATCTGAATGGCAGAAATAGGGGATTAAGGGTGACGATCCCTTTTGAAGAAAAAGTGTTAGCCTATGGAACATAGTATAACTAACTTATTGATTTTTTCTGCACTGGTTAATTTGAGAAAATATCCTTGGTTTTTGACACAGAACATAACGAGCCGACTTGGATTTAGGTGGTTTAACAGCTAAAGCAAAGGAAATGCCAGTATCTACGTGCAAAGGCTTCTTTGATCAAAGAGATCACCACAACAACGGGAAGAAGCATCTGCTCGGTTGCCCGGGGAACATGACACATACATATCTAATTCTTTCCAGGGTTAGCTTGCTTAGAATCTTTGGCTCTCAATTTAACATCTCTAAGAAAAGGAAAGAAATAATGATCCCTCTTGTAAATATGTTACAGAACTATATATATTTACCAATCTTTACATTACTCATTTTCTGTGCGGCAAACTCAAATTAAGCTTGTAATACGATTACATTTGTTTTACAATTACATTTGTTGTTATTACTTATTACAAGAAAGAAAAAGTAAAAATGCATCGTGTTTCTTTTAGTTGAATGATTCAATCCGAATCCTTTTTGCTTCAGAATATTTTGCATGCTGTATCAGGAATATATATTGCACAGGACATACTCTTTGATTCGTCGTTGATTTCTTTTGATGTGAATCTTAATTTATTTCGTTATTCGCTTCAAGTTTAAGATATTTGTTGTCTTCTAATTTTTACCATAGCGTTAGCATAGATACACTACTAGTAACTCTAGCTGGAGCTTGCTTTATGTAGAGTTAGAGCTGTCTGAAAGAGGTGTTTAGCTACCAAGGTACTTCTAGCTAGGGATGAAAATGAATCGGATACGGATGGATATTAGTGATATCATATCATTTTTTATTTTTTGGATTCAGATACTCCGGATACGGACACGGAAACGAATACTATTGGATATGAATATAGAGAAAATACAAATCAAATACGAATACAGTTACGGATATTTATCGAAACAAGAAAACCGTCGCAACAAATCTACAAATACATCAAAATTCTCTTTTCTAGACTTTACAAGTATGATATACATGTTGAAAATGTAAATATTTTTATTACTTACAGTTTTGTACATATACATAAAACAAATCTCGTGTTTGAAATATGGAAATCAAATTTCTATCATGAAATTCAAAAAAAATTTGAATTGATGAATATCCTCTAATTTCTTGATCTCAAAAATACATTAGAAATCCCTCAATACCTAACTTTTTCAATTTTGGAAAAATTTACTGAAATTTTTCTCTTTTTTTCTCTCTTTTATCTTTCTTCCTTTTTCCTTTCCTTCCTTCTTCCTCTTTCATTTCTCATGTACTTATTCTCTAGGGCAAGGGGCGGGGCGGCGGCAGCGGGGAGAGGGGCGTGGCAACACGGTGACACTGGGGCGTGGGGCACGGTAGGACGACGTAGGGCGCGGCTGCACGGCATAGGGCACGGCGACATCTGGGCATGGGGAGCAGCAGCGCGGTGATAGCGGGGCCCAACGGTGTCGGGCTGCTCAAGCGTCAGGGTGGTTGCTAGAGAGACAGGGGAAAGAGAAGCTGGAAGAGAGACAGGGGAAAGAGAAGCTGGAAGAAAGTTTCTAGCACAAATCAAGTACAATCGGACAGTTACAGATAACTGGACCAAATGGACCTTTTTTCCAGATAATCCGAATAGAAGTTATTCGGATTATCTGAATCTATATCCATATCTGTTGGATACCAACGATATTATATCTATTTTCGTATCCGAAAAAAATAATCCATATCTGAAACAAAATATCCGGATCTAAATCCGTTTTTTTAGATTCGGACATAAACTATCTGGATCACTTTCACCCCTACCTCCAGCCCTAGAAAAGAGAAATTTTAGGGTGGATTGCCATTGTTGTCCTTGGTTAGTATGAATGTGTTGTTTTCTTCAGAAATGAAATAAATACAAATATTAATATCATACATATGAACAAAACACCAATATAAATAAATTAGAATACCAATATATTATAACTGTTTTGAAATAAGTCCATAATTCTAAAATATAACAAGTTATTCATTACATTAGTTCCATGCCAATGTGATAGGTGTAGCCAAAATATCCAAAAAAGTGCATGGTAACACACGAGTCATAACATCAACTAAAACGAGTACGGGATACAAGTGAATTTTACTTTGAATACTTCTCATTATATTTCCTTCTAAGTGAATTGAACCTTATCTCATTACTAGGCAAGGTCATAAAAATATCTCGTTGCTTCTTCTTCACAAACAATTCAGTGGCAATGTAGTGTTCATCTGTCTCATAGTCGGCACCACAAGCTAGCACAACCTCCATCACTTGTTCAATAGAATATTATCCTTCTCTCTTAGAAGCATAATCTTTTACCGAGCTAGCTATATTTGTGACTGCTTCTTGAATGAGGAGTGCAGTTCTTGTCTTATGTTTTTTGCCTTTGTCTTGTACAGGTCTTGACGATATCTTACCATTAGCAGGGATAAGTGAGGGAATAAAACCCTCCATATTTTGCTCACCCCGTTCATATCCTCCCTCATCTGATGCATCCTCTTGTGTGTCAACACGAAGTGTTTGGGACACAATATTGGCGTATGAGAAGACCAATGATCAGAACCAATATTAATGATGTCTCCAAAACACTTTGCCAACTCCTCTTCATTTTGAAGGCTAAGCTGGTTTCGCAGCATAGAAAGAGATGCTTAAAAATGAATTGTGGCTCCACCAACTCCATAGAGCCGAGCTACTCTAAAAAAATATGGAGTTAGGGTGTTTGGCTGGCTCCACTCAACTGTAAACTGAAGTTTAGAGTTGAAGCCATGCCAAACAAACCCTAAATTTCAAAGAAGCTACATCCCAGAGCATGTATACCCAGAGAGCAGGTAAGAGTAAAGTTTACTGAAGACACCAAAATCTTGTGCAATATTCACAACGTATATATGTATCTAGTTTATGAAACCACGATAATAAGTTTGATTACCATAGTTTTTAGTTTTTGACTATCTTCTTAGTTGATAGTTTGCAATAATTCAATCGATAATAACGGTAACCGTGCTGATAACCACGGTAACCGGCCACTGTTGGTAATCCGTACTGTATCATTTCGTTAATCATGATATTAACCATCTACCTTTTTTCTCACTAGCTCCAAAAGGTAACTCAATTATGACACAACTACAGCTTATGAGTCGGTAATGTCCACCCATTATTTACATATATGATATATGACCTATATTTCGCAGATAAAATAAATAAACTAAATTTCCTAGTTAGTAATAACTATATAGCTACCGTATGGACTAAAATAAGCATGACTACTAACTACTAGACGACGACCCCAATTATAAGCTCATGATTCATGAACCCCTCTTGTGGGGCGCACTTCGCAATGTCTCAACGCGTAGAAAACCGGTAGAGAAGGAGAATAAACTCGGTCCGTTCGTTCGTCCATGTCCAACTGCAGCTGGGCCGGACATCGACGCCGCACCCAACTCCCAAAATTTCGTCGGTATTCGTCAAACCCTACACGATTTTATACGCCAAAATGATTTGTGTTTTAAGCAGCCAACTCCCAAATACTATGTACTAGGTAGGCATGTACACACTACATACGTCCTAAAATAATTATATTTATAAATTTGATCTAAGCTAAACTATTTTAAATTTTACTAAATTTATATCATAAGGTATCAATATCTACTGTATCAAACAAGTAAGCTATTCATAATAAACCTAATTATGCTTATTCGATATAGTAATTATTATTATTTTATATAAATTTAATCAAACTTAAAATAGTCTGAGTTATAGCAGAACAGTTTATAACTTTTAGATACACTCGGTTCTTAGTCATATATATATTATATTTATATTTATATCTTCATAATATTGTTTTCTGATTAAAAAATAAAATATATTTTTTCAATCTCACCACTAATTTACTAATTTGTTAAGAGATAATCTAGAGCGCATCCCTGACTAGTAGACTGTAGGAGTAGCCGTTAGGTACACCGTACACGCAGCAACGTGCTCTGAAGATAAAGAAAGAAAAAACACGCCCGATCACGATCACACGATAAACCGTATTATTCCAGTATGCATCAATCAACGGCAAGTATATTTTTCTCCCTTTTTTCTTGACCTTCTCTTCTCCTCTTGTGCGATGCAAATTATCAGTGGCATGTGAACCTGTCGGTGATCACTGCTGCTGCCTGCCAGCTTCTCTGCTGCTCCGTTTTCTTGGCAGGAGAAATGGAAAGAGATTAGTATTCCCAGTGTTCCGCGTTGTACTTCATCATCATAGTATTAATTAGTATTCTCTCCCTCTCTTGTGACACGGTAATTTAATATTTGATGCGATATTTTATATAATAACGAATTGGATATACGATTGTCCAGATTCATTATACTATAAAATATCATTTTCGATACTAAATTGCTATATTAGAGCATCTCCAACAGGCTCTTCATTTTTTACTTTTTATTTATCCATTTAGCCAACTCTCTAAAAAGATTTTTCTTCAAATTTACTATACATTCTAACAAACTCTCTATTTTTAACTCTGCAAAAAAAGTACTCCCTCTTTTAAAATCCCAAAAGATTTCGAAAGATTTGATTTCTTTTTAAAATCTCAATTTTTAACCTTATACATCTTTATAAACTACAGGATTTGATTTGATTTTTATCTGATGGCAGCTTCCATTTCATTCATTCGACATCATCCCTTTTTAATCAAAAGGAGTCCTTTTCTCCCCCCCAAATGAAAGTGCAAATCCTTGTGGTTTTAATCAGAAAAGCAGCTATTAACTGAAACAGATATACATGTCTGTTGATGAATACGTTTGCCTGAATCAATTAATTTGTGGGCGTAGATAAGGGACGAACTATCCAACAAGGAGGTGATGAAGATCGTGTCGTCGGCCACTGACCAGTCCAAGGCGGCGAAGCAGGTCGTGGAGCGGGCGGTGCGCACGTGGCGGCGCAAGTTCCCGACGTCGATGGTGGACGACTGCGCCGTGGTCTGCCTCTTCTTGAAGCCGGCTCCGTCGGAGGAGAGCAGCAGCACTGGCGCTGCCCCTGGAGACGGGAAGCCTCAGGCCGAGTCGTTCACGGGCAGCTTTCAGGAAGGCCTGCGCGTGGCGGCGGCGGCGAGGCGGAGGAAGGGACGGCGGCACGACGCGGAGAGGTGGAAGA
>KE371507.1:457265-471263 GCA_000418225.1 Zizania latifolia | reverse complement strand
TGTTGCTGTCAAACACATTAATATTAAGTTTTATGTTGTTAAGGAGAAAATCTAAGATCAGACCATAAGTCTACAGCATATAAGTACCAAGCGAATGCTAGCGGATCCGCTCACAAAAGGCTTACCACCCAACGTGTTCAGAGAACACTTAGCCGTCATGGGTTTAAAGGAAAGCCTATGATCATTGGATTTTTAAGGGGTCAAAATAAGATGAGCATCTATTTCGGAATAGAAAGATGCGTCGTGGTTGTTGAGTCATGTAGTACGTAATTGACTATTGTGATGAAACATACCCTATGCATCGATCCGTAATGAGGCAGATATTTGTTTAAGTTTAGTATAAGTAGGTAAGATATAGGGAGAGAATATTAGATAAGATCTTTGGGAGGAGAGGGGGACCGAGTCCCTCTCCTCCCCACGACTCGGACTCAGCAGCAACTAACCCTCCTAGCTACGCGCGCCCTGATCGGGGGCGCCAACCGAATCTGGTTAGGGCCCCCCGTCGTGCAACGCCACATATAAAAGAGGCTAAGGGGCTCAGCGACTAGGGTTACGCTCTGTATTTCACCACCCCAATCCCGAAATATCCTAAGCACCGATTAACTCGGCGTTGTCAGCGACGGGAAGACCCTCACCGCCGACGTCTACACCGATCTCGACGCCACAGCACCGGCCATGACATCGCCCTCAAAGAACCAAGGCAAACCCGAAGGTACACCCTAATGCCCTACTAGTTCTAGCCTAGCGATTCTAAGACGAATCTATTTCTATCAATTTTACAGTACTCTTTACTGCTCGGACATGTAACGGTGAACGCCATGGACCGTTTCCTCGCAGAGAACCCTCTTGTCGGTGTCTGCTTGCCTTGACAGTCTACTGTAAACTAGTACAAGAGAATTGCACGTGTATCTAAAAGCTAATGTCGGTTCGAAAAAAATATATGGAAATAGTGATTTTGTAAAAAAAATACCATATACCTATCGACTTATTTGTAATTTTAACATTTTTCTAAATTAACAGATATTATCACTATTTCGCTATTTTACTACAGTTCCCTGACCATTTTGCCCCTATGCAGGTTCCCACATCATCTCTCAGTCTATAGTATAACTTCAAAGCATTTTTCTTAAAGGCACTTCAACTTTAAAGTGCATATACATTTTTTTCGTAAACTAAGTAGTAGTTCATCACTACTTAACCATGATGATCTCTCCAAAAAAAAGCGCGACGAGACAGTGGCGTTGAATTGCAGACGCGAAAGAGAGAACACCAGCCGCCGCCGTCTCGCCGGCCGGCAGCATCCGCCATCGGCCATCCATTAATCCATAATATATATGTACGCCACCAACCTCAACGGCTCGCCGTCAATTAAAATCCCACGCGTCGCTCTCACAGCCCAAGTTGTAACTTGTACGACGTCGTCGTTGGAAACAAAGAACTAAAACGAATGCCCCGCCCATCGATCGATCGTGGCGGCGTCCTCCGTGTAGCCAGCCAGCAGCAGCAACCAGTCCAGATGTCCAGCATTCTCTTCAGTGGTACAACATGGTAGTGCTAGCAGCGTTCAGCTATTAGAAAAAAATTGATCATTTTTCACTATTAAGATACTTTCTTAATTATGATATATTAAGATGCTTCCTTAATTATGATACTACTATTGAGATTGATACGTAGAATCATTTATGTCAATGAATGTGAATTCGGTTAACAAAAATACGAAGTCACTTCTTAAGAGTGACAAATTATTAAATCTCTGTTAGAGCCCGACTCGCTGCACCACGGGTCGGCTCGTCCAGGTCGAATCGGGTCTACTCATCATAGGTCCAACTGGAGTCACAACTTAAATTCTAGACCTACTCAACCCCAAAGACTAGTCTGATGGATGAGGATTGCCTCCTCTATTTAAGTTATGCTCCCCCATTATCGATACTCGATGTGGGACTAAACCCAATAATCTCCCCCGTCACACATCGAGCTTACACACCTGATCTGACCTGATCTCCAATGAGGACACCCGGAGATTCTCCATGGATCCTCGACCTAGCTCTGATACCACTTGTTAAAGCCCGACCCGCTACACCATGGGTCAACTCGCTCAGGTCGACTCAGGCCTACTCACCGTAGGTCTAACTAGAGCCATAACTTAAATTCTGGATCTGCTCATCCAAAAGACTAGTCTGATGGATGAGGATTGTCCATTTATTTAAGTTGTGCTCCTCCATCATCGATACTCGATGTGGGACTAAACCTAATAATCTCTCCCCCGGATAACAGTAGTAGTAACACTGTACAACTCTAGATCTGGATGAAAGATAACTCGATAGTTTCTATATATTTTTCTAAAGCAGATTCACTTAATTCGCTCTTAAAATAATGTTTGTTTCGTCTTTTGCTTTATCGGATAATAATCTATAAGGTCGAGGTCTACTAGACCTATACTCTATTTGACACAACTTTAGATAATTTTTTTAAAGATAATCCAACTTAGCTTAAGAAATGTTTGATCTAGACTCTCATTGTATTTAGTTAAGTTATTTGTTTTTTATTTTGAATTAAAAAATAAATTCTAAATCACCTTATTTTAAAATATAAATTATAGACCCATCATGAATTTCACAGCTAACTCTTTTTACGATATTCTTGCAAAAAAAACTTTATTGCTTGTCGCCGGTGAGCCCGGGTGGCGCCCGCCAGCCCCGGAGGTGGCTCCGCCACTCGCCGCTGATTGTGTTAGGCAGCCAGCCACTCATCCAAGCTACCTTATTATCTACCAATCTTTCAATTTGTTTAAGCAAGATGGATTTAAAAAAAAGAGCCAGAGTAACGTACCAAAGTGTGTATGTCCTACCTTCCGAAAACAAATATCAAGAAAAATATGATAAACCATGTCAAATTTAGACCCATATTATACAGGTCCATCTCTAAGAATTTTTAAACTATTAAACCTAGTTTTAAAAAATCCTAAATTTAGAGACGTTGGTGAATTGAGTGTATTTAATTGAGATATGTAATTTTTGTTTTAGACTAGAAATAAAAAATTTAAAAAATATTTTATCATATAAACTTTAGACCAAAGTAAATCTCCGAGCTAAAACTATAACAAACAAACTCTTATCCGAGGAATACGGCCAGAAAAAGCATTAAAGCAAAGAAAACTACTAGTCTAGTAGTACCATGACATGGGAGCTGAGCAAAGCCAGCCAGCCAGGCAGAAGGAGCACAGGGAGGAAGAAACGACACAAGGAAGTGCAGCTAGGGTGGTTCAACTTAACTGGTTTCCATATCCAACGACAACGACCAGGCAACAACCAAACTTCGTGCTGCTGTTTTCGAACTGATCAGAAATATAATTTGAGTTTTTTAACCATCCTTCCGGGGATATTCTTGGTAGAGATATATAACTTAGGATTGATATATACTAGTAGAAGACACGATTAGCAGAAATATGATGTAATACGATCATTAGGCGATCCGTGTTTGTTGCTTGGTTGGTAAATGGGATAAGGTAATCTTATTTTGTTTTGTTGATATAACTTATATATGATAAACCGAGTTCTGTGTATCATATATATAATTAAAATATAATTACATCAGATATTGTTTTATATATTTAATTGTAGCGGATACAATGGTGTAATCGAATTACAAAATTAATAAATGGTTTAGGAGAAAAGATTATTAAAATCTTTGCAAATGAAAAATTAAAACCATCCAACTAACTATGAGATCATCTCATTCAAACTTAAATAAATTTATGGAACACTTTTTTAAATCTTTTCGTCCAACATATTAAAGAAATATTTTCTTATTGATATTCTCTTGTCCAATAACCAAATAGCTAGCATAATGACAAGAACAACGAGGACCAAACACTATCTAACAGTAGTCCTACCTCAACCTCGCGGTACCTCCTCTGTGTACTTATTTTGTTATTAATTAGTAATGAAGACGTGCTACTGTGATGACTTAATATTAATTCCTGAGAAAAATGTGATGACATGTTTAAGATTCCATCAATCAATCAAATCAACCAGTCGGTTCGTGGGCAGACGGTGATCAAGTGACAAGCCCCATGCGACCGACTACATGGCTGCTTGCTCCGTTCTCATATGCTCGCCAGATCCATCGGATTGGTTATGGTTAATAAAGCGGATCAATTGCAACTGCATGGAGCACACTTTTTCTGCTTGCCTATGGGTTCTGGAGTATGCGATGAAACTCACAAAACCCTGTTCCAGAGATTCACAGATTCACACTGTATTTAATAAACTTTTATTTTTAGTTTAAAATAAAAAATAGTTTGTTTAATTAAATATTATTAATTTAGGATTTCTTGAAGCTTATTGGATTCGTAACTATGACAAACAAGCTTAGTGGTTAACCATATAACCATACTATATTACCATAGTAAACTGCATGTATTGCGATGTCCAAACAACTCTGGTTACATCAGCAATTTTGCGCCCCCCCACCCCCCAAAACCCGTTTTGGAACACATAACTCCAGCAGGGTAACGATTTTACAATAACTGTAGCACTGCTTTTGAACAAATTTGTTTGTCCTTGAACCTGACAGCATAATTCCATGCGAAAATTCCTCATTCGAAACATGCCAAAGTTTGCATCATTCCTGGTACAAACATATACGAGGACAAGAAGGAAACACAAACAAATTTCAGCAGAAATGTAGAAGCCCAGTGCTGCCACACATGAAGAACATCATTCACTACTTGCGATAATGTGCAGTTCTTTCGAACACAGGGACCACTTTTGCCATCTATACATACTAGACAAACACAATCTTTCAAAGAAAAGCTGACAAAAGCCAGTGATAGTTAAAAAGACGACTGCTTTTTATTATTCTCTAGAATCCATTACTAGTATTATTCTTACATAAAAAATGCTCCAGCCACACCATTTTTTGGATCAAGATTACAATGATCTAGGGATGGATCAGTCAGGTACTTATCTCAGTGCCAAAACAGCTCCCACGATAGAAAGTTTCAAGAAAATGGATTTTACATAAACAGCAATCATTTCACAGAAGCTCTGGAAATCTCTTCCATTCAAAAGAATCAGATCAGCATAACACAGATCTTCATCAATTCAGTAATAACTGTAGCAGTTTAGTTTACTAGCATCTCTGTTATCAAATTCTGTAACCTTAGGAGCGTACATCTCCAAAGTCATCTATCTGCAATATCCACAGTTCCCATTTGCAAAAGGAACTCATCCAACAACTCATTCTCCTTTTATTTTTTTTTCCCACGTCTTAGCAGGAAAGGATCAATCTCCACAGGCAAATCTAAGCTCCATATTTAGGAGCTTTCCAGAGCTTAAATGCCACCTCATGTAGAAAACGCTCAGCAAGCATAGCAAGATTTCCACCACGCTGTTGATTACATAACAAAAGGAAATTGGTTACACCCCTCCAACTCCAAGACAACCGGATTAAATGAAGTATCTTAATTGACAAAACAAATATAAGCCATTAGCCAAGTTAAAGGCATATGAATCACAATATGGGCCGAACATGGGATGCTAGGATCTAACATCATGACTACACAGATGGGGAAGCAAAGAAATGCTATTGAATAGTAACTCTACAGCAGTGGTGCAATCGTGACCGGTGGCCCTGCCAGTTATAGCTCAGTGTTTCTGCAGAACTAGTTACAAGAATTAAAACTAGGGGAAATCCGATCTATACCACAGGTATGACTACCGTTAAGAAAAATACCACAAAATTATTTGCATACCCAAATATACCATATTCGTTAACTTTTTGTATAACGGCATTGATGCAGACTAAACTATCCTGGTGACTGCACATCTAAGCCTCATCTCTGCTGCCGATTACCCACCGCCGTAGCCACATCGCAACTCCACTAAGCCTCCATCGAGATACCTTGAACAGGGACTGGTGATGGCAGTGGCAGATAGAGCGTGGCACGAGGCGTACCGGCTGACTGGGAAGCACAAGGAGCCACCGGTCTCTGAGGCAACCTTCACTTCCCCAGTCTCCATCATGGTGGAAGCTATGGCAAGAAAGGAGACAAACGGCATGCTTGGCCATGGTAATTTAATCTCTTCTTGCTGCTGTCGATGCCATTCATTGCTTCGAACACATCTTAGCCACTAGGTGGCTGCAGGTGGGAAAAATGCGAAGAGAAAGGAACGGCATTAAGATGAGTAGAATGAGCTGGTGGACAATTTGTTCCTATCATCGATCTCAATTTTGACGGGGATGACTTGATTCAATTTTGGTGACGTTGGAGTTCTGAGCTCGATTTGGTGATGGTAACTCAGGTCCAAGTTCCCTGACTGTCATTGCTAGTTTCTCAGCTCACTCGATAACCTTCTTGCACCCTTTGTCACCTTACCGACGTGGATTAATCTGTTCTTTTGCAGTGGTGTCATGTCTCTAAGATGGAGGAGAGTGATGATGCTCGAGGGCATTTTTGGTCTTAACGAGTATACCCCATCTTGACCATTCAAAACAAATAGGAACAGTGCCAGAAGTGGTAAAACTCAAAATTTCACTAACGGAGCTATGGTACCAGTGGGAGGTGGAGAATATTTGTGGTATTTTTTAAAACTAGGCTTACGTTAGTGGTATAGATCAGATTTTCTCTTAAAACTAGTGCTCCATTTCCGTTATCTTTGGTAACAGAATCCAGGGTGTACTCCCTGGGAAAAAATTAAACTACCGCACAGTATTCATGTGGTTCATTCAGGTATGTAGCACCCTTCTTGTACAATTTATAAATATATATGACATGCTTTCACCGCTAAGTAATTTGTAAAATGCGAGAGTCTAGAATCTTTTAGATTATTGGCTTTATAATCTCATAGTTTGGCATGAGAAAGAAATGTCAAATAAAGGTAAGTAGATGACCATCCCAGCAGCTTGACATTTAATGTGGCAAAATTAAGAATTACTATGTTGTGCATGACTACACATGTCATAGGTAGTGGGCCAGGGCCGCTAGGCCCAGCCCACGTGAACAGTACTATAGTAATAATTAAGGATTAAAGATAGATTATATCTCTTACAGATTAGTAATTCCTTTAAAATAACAGATTAGATTGGAGTTAGTTAAACAGATAAAGTCTTGTAAACTCTATAAATAGAACGATATTGATCAGGAATAAAGCAATGAAGAAAGAATTAGTCTAATTTCTCATCCAGTTCTCTATTCCTCATTCTAATATTCTTCTCCCCAACCTAAGTCTACCCCTCATCCCGAGCAGCTGCCGCCATCCGGCTATCCTCCTGGTGGTGTTTATCTTGTCATGGATCCAACCCATGACAACTTGGTATCAAAGCCACTCACCATGGCTTCTGGTGCAGATCTTAAAACTATGTAGGTTGTTCTTCATGTTACGGTGCGCCATATACTCTACCTAGCTACCAAGGAGGCACTCCATCAAGTGTTTGATGTCTATGGTGTCGAGAAGAAGATCCACCTCAAGCTAGAAGGAGGGCTTGGCGACCCATAATAATCTTAGATTTATTTTTAGTTCACAATAATGTATAAAACCGAGATATAAAATATTTAAGTCTTATTTATGTTAGGCATCAAGTTAGGATTAAGGTTGTCTTGTAACTCGAGGACTAGCTGCTCAAAAGAGGGATGTAGTGTCATAGGTAGTGGACCAGGGCCGCTAGGCCCAACCCACGTGAATAGTACCTGAGGTACTGTAGCAATGATCAGGAATTAAAGATAGATTATATCTCTTACAGATTAGTAATTCCTTTAAAATAGCAGATTAGATTAGAGTTAGTTAAACAGATAAAGTCTTATAAGCTCTATAAATAGGACAATATTGATCAGGAATAAAGCAATGAAGAAAGAATTAGTCTAATGATAATCTCTCATCCAGTTCTCTATTCCTCATCCCCAATGTTTTTCTCCCCAACCTAAATCTACCTCTCATCTCAAGTAGCCTCCGCCGCTCGGCTATCCTCCCGGCGGTGTTTATCCCGTCATGCATTCAACACATGACATCACAAGTGCACATCAATTTATCAAGCTTTTGGGTATGGCCTTGCCAAAAGGGAAAAAAGATACAAATATACAGCTAATGCTGATTAGTCCTGTGAAATAGCTTCCAACATTTATCTTACACAACCAACCCCAATAGGCTGTATCACATAAAAGCTACTTCAAAGCTAAAAGTATAACCCTTTGCTACATGATATTCCTTTTTGCGAAACAAGGACACAACGTGTGTATAATATCACATACATGGTTTACAGTAGTACAAGGAATCAATTTTGTATTATATGGGAAATTTTAATTTAGCAATAACATCCTTGGAAGTTGGAACAAACTGGCATCATATTTCTAATGCTAAAAGCAACCGAGACAAAAAGGGAGAACTTAGTGTTTTGAATTGTAAACAACTCAGAAAAACAAATTAATAAGCAGGATCATGAGAAAAAGAAGAAAAATCATTATTTCAATTTTCAGGTACAGATTGTAACAAATTGATTGTGCAAACCTTTATGAATTCCTCAAAAGAGAACCCTTTGGTCAAATCAGAACGTGTTATTCCTTCCTGCCACTGTGCTAGCAGCATTGGATGATGATTCCTGCAGAACATGTATGATAATGACATCAGTGTTAGTCTGGGTTTGCCACCGCAAAAAATTGGTAGACGCTACTAATGTCCACATCATGCCAGTGTCAAGTGTTGGCAGATATTAAATGAACTTATCTGGACTGTTGTAGCATCAATTAGAAAAACTTCAATACCTTCATGTATTAGATTGGCTTTGAAAAACACATTTCAAACTTGATTTCGTAAAAACAAAAGGCGGTTGTAAGCTGCCACCCTTCAAGTATGAAGTATCTAAGTAAAAATGTGATATGGCTCTTGGCTCTTGGTTGTGATGTAAGCTACCACATGCCATTATGTGCCAGGAAATATCGACACTAAAGTAAGCTAATTACGCTTGGAAGACCACAATAATATTCACCTCACACATATAGCACATAAAATCTAATGGAACCCTTCTTTGTGACATAAATATGGCTTACTATAGAAGAAGCCATGCTATACTTGAAAACATCGTTATTGATTTCATTTGCAGCAAAGAACAATATCTACCTGACATCATCCAATGTATTTCCTGCTTTCATAGTATAGCTCTGGCGTGGGCGAAGCAAGTTCAAGTCTGAATCTGTATCAGTTGAAGAGTTTGAGATGGAGAACTCATTCTTATTTTCAGCAGCAGATCCATAGCTCAAAATCACAGATACATGAATACGGGAGGCAATAGCTGAACTCACGGGCGCAGCTTCCATGACTGCACCGACTAATTTATCAAACCGATTTAGGTCCGTCTTCATTCCCAGTTTCCCCAACTTGCTGTTTGTATTTTCCATGGCAACATGCAGAAACACTAGATCGAATTCAGATGCCTCCTGAACATTCCCATCTTTAAATCCAAGTAGACGTAATGAATGTGCAATTATTCCAGCGTCCTTAGAAACATTGGAAGATCCGGATTGTGAGACGAAATCTTCAGTACTGCATACATGAAAACCAAGATTCACTGCAAAGGAACTAACGAGAGGGCAATTGGTGACCATGGCAGCGCTGAGCCCCATAAACCTGACAGTTCAATACCATGAAAGCTAGTCAGTTAGTCCTTTTTTTATGGACAACGCAACAGAATCAAAGCAAAAAACCGTGCACATCCAACCTCTCAGATAGCTTGGGAACTGCTAGCTGCTGTGGATCCACCTGGGCAGTTTCTTGACCAGTTTCTGCATTCTATCGTGCAAAAAAAAGCAGCATTACATACTTAAATTCTCGTACAAAATCACTCGTCCTTGGTGCAAACCGGGAAGCAAGATCTCACCTTTGCAGGGTAGAGATCATCGTACACGTCGAGCAGCTGCGCCAGCTGAAGAATAGTGCTGCTATTCTTCTCATCTCCACCTAGCAAGATTAAAATCTGGAAAATTCATTTGGGTAGAGCAGCGAGTAGCAACAGAGAGAGAGACGGAGGGGATCAAGGGAGAGGTGGTGGTAGATCATACCGCTAGGGGGCGGCGAGCGGAGGGAGAGGAAGCCACATGAGGCGAGAGAGGCGAAGGCGTCGAGGTGGTTTCCTCCCACTCCGCCGGCGCCGGCGCTGGCCGGAGGGAGCAGCGCGGCGTGCCCGGCGGCGTAGAGCACCAGCGCGCGGCTCGGTTTGTCCGCCATTGCGGCGATCTCCCTCCTTCCCTCTTCGAATGATTCGGATATACGCATGAAATCAAATTCGGATTTTACCGTATTTTATTTTAGATTTAAATATAAATATAAATATTTTTAAACCGTATTTTATTTTAGATTTAAATATAAATATAAATATTTTTAAACCGTATTTTATTTTAGATTTAAATATGAATATAAAATGGATAGTATGAATTCGAATCTAGATACAGATGTTTACTAAATTTAGCTTAAAATGAATATAAAAATAAAAAGTGTGAAATTCGTCTATATTTTAATTGATAAAATTCGATTAATCAACAAAAAATTTATGAATAGTACATATAAAAATGAACCACAAATATAATCAATTAAAAATTTATAAATTAAACATAATTAAACAACCAACCAAATATTTTTACTTTAGCAACGTAATAGAAATATATACAGTAGTTGTTTTTTTCTGTTCTACACTTCAATAATATACATTTAGAGCAACAATAATATACAACGTCAAACACTCAAATTATGCACATATGCTCTATTGTTTATATGACCATGAAGTATATAAATAAAACCATTTTTCATAACTACTTCAAGAATTTGTTCAAATTCAAATCATTTTTTACAAATAAAAAGTAAATGGTAATTTAATCGTCCCACTATCTTGTACTGCTAGAAAACCCTCCATTAATTTAAGTGTTTTATAATTAAATAAAGAATAAATGGTAATATATTAATATAGTGATACCATATCATCACGAGTCTCTAATAATCTGATCTGTGTGAAATACTAAAACGGATACGGATGTATCTATTTTCATATCCGTATTCAACAGAAATTCGGATATTCGTTTCCATATCTATATTTACCAAACGAATTCAGATGTTTTTGTTTATCGTCTATATTTAATTCAAATACGAATACAAATATCCACATTTATAGTTTATCGGATACGAATACGAATAATTCAAATATTTTCACATCCATATCCATCCCTACTTCTCCTCTCCTCGGCTTGTCTGCCATTTATTCACTGGGCCCCTCTGTACGTCAGCCTGCGCTAGCCTTCTCGCCACACGTCCGAATATAGGCCCGATACGTCATTGGGCTCACGATACTTCTGTGGGCTGACAGCTCATTTGCCTTATCTTGAGTGCCTATTTGGTACAACTGTAGAGTTAGAATATTTTAGAGCTGATTTAGTCTGACTTTGTAGGTTCACATATATTTGATGACGTACAGAAATTTTTTTCAGTGCTTTGTTAATAGTGATATCTAATAAAGCATATTAACTTAAGTGTACGTAAAGATCATATCGACTGAACATGTACAAATCCTTTTGCCACACGATATTGATTGAGCACAATATGAGACTTGTGTCGTCCTATTAATAGCTCAATATCTCTCTATCTTCGTACTGGATTATAACATGTGATTGACTCCTTAATCATATCGACATGGCCATGCACTTTCATAATTTATTACATCGAGTGGCTCAGAGATATCTCTTCCAAAAAGGGACAAATCTCATCTTGATTACTTTCATCTCACTATATATTTTATAGCAAACTTGAAGACTACCTTTATAACTACTCAGTTACAGAATAGCATTTAGTAGACCCAAAGTAAGCTACTACGTATGCTGAGAACCATGGTGATTTTAGGTTTAAATCTCAACAATACCTTATAGTGGGTCTATCCAACATACATCTATATTATTGATTTGGTATCTTGATACCTATGATCCATGATCATCAATCAATACATATACTGATCTCACAGTCATATCTGTCCCATATATGCCGTGTATCCGATCAGAGATAATTTAGAAATAGTAACATTACGAGTCTCATGAACAAGTTATGTACTTATTGATTTCTAATGATAATATCAATTTCAAAGAATAGAATAATATTATAGAAATATAGTATGCCATGTACAGTATCTTTATGTTACCTCTGGGATTGGATAGGACACGTTTGCAGGAGAGCATGTGTGTGTTCTGGACTTGTGGCTGCATTCATCGGTGCTTGACTGCTTGTCGAGTTCGTGTAAAAACTGAGGAGAATATTTTTTATTAATATTTAAACTGAGGGTTAGTTCTGTAAATTGAAGAAAAATAAAATAAAAATATTTCGTATCAACTAATAGTGTGTCCGTGCTAACGCAACGGTAAAAATAAAAAAATAATAAATGTGTTGAACTTTAAAATTTTGGTTTTCAGAATAGAGATCACGATCTGGACTTTAATCTTTAGATCTTGGATCAGGGTATGCAGCATTGCGCTGGTTTCTACCATTGTAGATCATGCTTGACCAACTAAACTCAGACACACTAATTCACCTGAAATTAGCTCGCCATGACAAACATGTTCAACTAAAAGATTCAGTTCAATGGATAAGCTCAACCGAAGTTTCAGGTTAAGAGCTGAAGCAGTGCCTTAGCCCAACAATCAATCATGACCTGATCGTAGGGTAGCAACAAGTGGTTGAGCCTGTCATGAGGGGTGTGTAAGTGTAACCAACAACGGCAAATGAAAACAAGTGCTTACACTGTTCTTGCTAAAAAAAGTGGCTGTGTAGTGTTGCGATTACTACCTCAAATTAAATTATTAAGAACAAGATACTAACATGGTCTGTTGCTGGCAGAACTGAAAAGGAGTTGACATGCTCATTCCATTCTACTTCCACAATATCTTTTGATGTGGAAATCCACAGAGCAGTTGAACGGAGAGCAACTGATGGACTGGAAGGGGATCCATAGCGATCAGCAAAAGCCTTCCGCAGGTATTCAACTCCACCTGAGCCATTTATAATCGGTTCCAATAGTTGGATACGTGCTCTACTGACCTCTGCCTTCAGAGCCTGTTCATTTTATAAAATTTTAAATTTTGGAATGCTGTTATTAGTTCGTCAAATATCCCATGCAATTTATTTAAGAACTAACTCAAGGTTTGACAGACCTTTAATTCCTCCATGGTGAATCGCAAGCCCTTGATGACAGCAATAACAAATGAATTTGGACCTCTGTTATTACACTCAGAGTGTTCAATCAATTCACCCAAAATTTGTTGTGACTTCTCTTCATTTCATCTTCCTTCGCAGGAGAAGAACATTTTCTCAGCATATCCAGAGAGTACTGCAAAATCTGCCCCAAATATTGTATATCCTAGGTGCCAGATTCAAGTACCTTTCCACCAAAAACAACAAAACTGTCATTAGGTATATTCTGCAGATTCATAATAACATCACTCGAGCTCTTCTTACCTGGGACAAAATTTCAAGGTCAATATTGTTGGTTATTTCTTCTTTCCACCCTTTAGGAGCCATCTCATGCAATGCATCCCTGACTTCCTTTACCAGCTGGACCAGATAGCTGTAGTCTGGCATGTCTCCTCTCAGTGAATCCACAACCATATCCTAGAAAGCTTTCTCCATTGTTTCCCTTACTTTTTCCTAGAAAACGAGAGTAACCGGATGAAAAAACATCATACTTAAAACTGATGCATGTATCACATTAAGGGAATCCACACCCTTCATCACATTATTTGAGTCCCTCTAAAAACTTCCAAAATTCTTTCAAATGATATACATTTTTGGTTATTATTGTTTGCGCCCTTGCAACATGAAAACTTACAGTAAGACATAATAACATATGCAGTTCATCTTTCCTTTAATTATTTGTCAAATACAACATTAAGATGGCAAGTGCCTTGATAACTGACGAAATTTGTCAAAGATTATCACAAGAACATCTGAACATGCATATTGCCACACAAAATTAAGC
>KE371507.1:434931-446953 GCA_000418225.1 Zizania latifolia | reverse complement strand
AGTCGGACCCGGCAGCTCCTCTTCAGCCCCGCGGTCGGACTCCCGTGTACCTGAGTCGCGCGACAGCTCCGTCGCAGTCGAGTCATCTCCTCCTCTTCTCCTTCATCCTCATCGTCCAATCTTCATCACCCGGTTGACAAGCACTCATCACCTCATGGTTCATACCATGACTCCTCATCAGCTACCAAGCTATCACTTAAGATATTAGCTTTTGTTGTCCATAAGAGTTTCAGTCAACAAAACTGGGGTGTCAGTATTTATCTTGCCAGTATTCATTGCAGAGTTGCACTAAGTTAGAACATGGCACGAGGAAGAAAGCATGAACACACAGATTGCTGCTTCAAATGCAATTTATGATCAGATAATCTCTAAGCTCCCTGAGCTAAAGTGATACATGAACTACAGAAATTTTAACCAAGATATTAAGCCAACCATCCGTTTGCATCATCTATGAAACCATAAAATTTGGAGATAAAGAAAAATGCATTAGCAGAATATTAGACATGAAGTACTAATAACAAGAATTCATAAGGACGTGGTAGCTCATATAGTACTAATAACAAGAATTCATAAGGATGTGGTAGCTCATATAGGACATACCCGAACATTATGGGAGCTGTAACAACTTTCGATTGTGTAGACTCAGATGTCAAGTACAAATCAGAACAGGCAAAATATCTCCAAGTTGCTGCATGTCCGGTCATATTCTACGTGAACCCAAATCTGACACTCATCACAACATACCTGTCAAGAAGTGTGTTGCAGGTCATTAGACAAAAATACAAAGCAATTTCTACTATTACTTCTTATTAAACTTATTACTTATCATTCTTCGCCAGTCCAAGATATCTCTATACACAATGTTTTGTTCTTAGTGCTCCTCCCTATAGGATCTAATCCCTCCTTCGGTCTGGCTAGAATTCTTGTTTTTTGCATTGACACACCCCTCGACAACACGACGTAAAGTTGTCCATGCGAGAACACAGGCTCTGAAAGGTAGATGCCAACATTTAGAATAGTTTAGCCTTATGCTTTATTTATGGCCATTGCAAAACTCAAGCGAATCGGGAATTGTTTCCTCTTGAACTTGAAAGAAAGTGCAATATCATCCGACGAAGACATAGGAATCCTAGGTATGAACACCCTTTTACTCATATGCTGGCCACCAACAATCTCAGCATCAATCGTATTGTCTTAGAATGCTCTAACCATTAGTCTTGTTCCATTGCACAAGCCATTGTTAGGATCAAGATTGTGGAGAAGGATCACAGGGCAGTGGATTTTTACTTTGAGAACATGCGGGGGAAGGCCATTTGGAGTGATCGAGTTCAGAAAGTCGATGGGTAGTTATTTCTTGAATCATCATCAGTAGAGTCAAAACTATAATAAACCTTTTCCTCGCCCGAAAATTTTTCAATCATCTTTGTGTTCATCTGATCTACATGCTCATTTTTAGTTGAAAGGATGGCATGCGTGCTCATATAAGCTGTTGATCTTGCATTTTCCTCAAGTGATGGGAAGACATCTTGGATGAGTTTGTTTACTAAATCTTCAGTGTCTATATAAGCAATCACAATATCTTCTAGCAAATGAACATAATCATCTCCGATTGTCTTTTCAGTTTCATTCCCGATTCTAAGGAGATAATCTAAAAACCATGGGTCAGATTGAGCCATCATGTTACATGATAATCTTCCTCATGTTTTTCCATAAATAAGATCTCAGCAATGTAGCATCAGTTACTTGTGCTCTTGTCCCCCGTGTTATGACTGGAAGCACTTGTCTGAAATCACCACCAAATGTCATAACCTTCTCACCAAATGGCAAAGAATAATTCATAATATCTTGTAGGGACCTATCAAGGCACTCAACCGCTTGACGCTTTAACATCGCAATTTCATCCCAGATAATCAAGGACGCCCTACGAAGTAACTCCGCGGTGCCACTTTGCTTTGTGAAATTGCATATGCTATTGTCTCCAAGCTTAATTGGGATTTTGAACATTGAGTGTGTTGTTCGTCCTCCAGGCAATATCGACGCTGCTATACTAGAAGTCACGGTTGCAATAGCTATTAATCCCTCTGAGCGCACTCTAGCAAGTAGTGCCTTGTATAGGAATGTTTTACCCGTTCCTCCCGGGCCATCAACGAAAAATACCCGGCTCTTGTTTTCTCACATGATGTATTATTTCATCAAATCCCCCTCGTTGCTCCTTGTTAAGAGATGTATATATATCAAGATGTTCTTGCTCTACGTCCAAAGATAGTTCCTCTCTAACCTCTCTCATTATGTCGTTGGAATATTCACCTGATTCACACGGAGGGATAGAAGTGTTAGCGAACTATTTGGTCAATATATAAAAACCAATTTGGATTTATACAGATAAGGTTTCTAATTACCTGTGTCATTTAACTCTAGAAGATCAAAATTTCTGATATCCTTCCCCATCGACTGAACCAAATCTCGAATGCATCTAATCACTATTTGCTCTACTACTAATGAGTTAGAATTGTCTCGGCTAAAATATTCAGACATTGAATCCTTGTGTTTGTTCCACAGTCCACGGATGTTGGTGGCCTCACAAAATACAAGAATAGTCGCAAATAACCTTCGAAGAGCGGATGGCATCTGAAAAGTTACAGCCTCACTCAAGCAATCATCAAGTGTCATGTCTGTCTCTATGAGCCCTCTCTTCTCACATGCTTCTCTGAAAGTAGAGTACGTGATGCCAGCCACAGTTCTTAAATCCTCATATGAGAGTGTACCTCTAGCATGATTTAGAAGCACTCTCAAGAAATATCTCTCCCCTTCAGCAGGGTGTGCATACACAATCCGCCCAATCTGTCTTCTCTGCTTTCTTCTTCGCCATGTCCTGCTACCACTAATCCACCTGTAGTGTTCTGAGAACTCTCTGTACAATAGTTTCCTTGCATAGCTGTCCACTCAATTCATCTTAAAGTATTTTGTGAGTGTCGTCATAGAAGAAGACGGTTGGTCGACCACATCTTGTAGATTTTTAGTCTCATCAATAATAACAGACTGCATGTTAGGTAGATGACAGTGGAGCTGCAAAACGGATGGGTAGACACCAAACAGATGGAAACCAAAAATCCTATGTATAGCTTCTGGTGGTGATATGTATCTAGCATCCCTGTACTGATGGATCTCATTGATTACTCCACCTTCCCCATGAGCAGGGTCGACTGAGAACGATGCACAGTCGTGGCCTTTATATACATATTTAAACAGATACTTAATAGCCTTGATGCTTGAGCAGGCCTCAACATTGATGTAATAGTTATATCTCATAAGCAACACAGGATTGTACGGAACCACCTACCTATTATCTAACTCTGCACCTCTTATCTTTACACGATGTCCATCATCCCTCCTCCTATACAAAGGATATGAATCTCTTCCTTGTTGTGTTGCTGCACAGAATTGTCGAGGATATCTAAAGCGGCACTCTCCATCGACCATACAAGCACACTTTCTATTTAGTACCCCACATGGTCTATGCAGCATATGCTTAACGACCAAATTATACAATATAGGATACTTCTCCTTGTCAGGTATCTCGGACGAAATAACTCTGTTATATCCATCTGGGCTTATTAACTTACCGCCTGATTTTATGATCAGCAGGATGTGTTCATGTGGCAATCCTCTCTTTTGAAACTCAGTAACATACACATATGCTGCAACCTCTCCAAAATACTTTTTCTTGATCAATAAATCTTTCATGTTATGTAATTTAGCCCTATATACTCTTGAAACCAGGTCTGGTCTATCCTGTGGTTTCTGGCCAGGTTCAAGATTGCTTGTAATCTCCTCCTAGTACGGATTGCAAGTCATCGTGATGAAGTAATCTGGTTTGCCAAAATGCTAGACAATAGCCATTGTATTAAGAAATCTCTGTTGCATATCTCGATCACCCCCTGTAAAACTACGAGGAAGCACAATTCTCCTGCCAACCTCTGAAGGTCTAGTTTCTCCAGCAAAAATTACATCAACCAGACCCTATGTCAAAAAAATCACATCATAAACAGCTTACATCTCTAGAATTTGATATGTAGCAATTTTCTTAAGTATAACAACTTTTGTTGCACTTACCTGGTATAATTCAGCCCATAAAAGTTTTTGGTTCTTAGGGTTAGAGAACCATTCAAGCCTCATAGACTCGATCTTGATATACATGTCAACGACCCATTGCTGGAAAAGCCTTCCTCCAAATAATAAGACGTTAAAATTGTTGGGATATGGGGAGGCTACGCTAACGCTTAATTTTAAAAATTTACCCCGTTAGCCCAGAAACCATGCGTGTAATGGAATCATGGATCGTTATCTCAAGCCTCGAGACGCGCCTCTACGGTGCCTCTACGGTATCACACGTACATGGATGTGATCATCTCGCGCCGGCGTGCTAGCACCACTCGCGAGATTCGGAAGATCAATCACAACACTTATGATCGTGGAGAGAGGAGAGGTGTGGCGACTAGGGTTAGGGTGAAGTAGCAATGACCAGCAGTCTTTTCGTGTTTGTCCCACCTCTCCTTATATAGTACTCCATCATGGGCCTTTAATCTGTATTAAATCCCAACAGATCTAATCTGTTCGACTAACCCGGAACTTCCGGCTACAGCCGGAACTTCTGGACCCCAGAACTTCCAGCTACAGCTGGAACTTCTGAAAATGACCTTCTGTATCGAATTAATTCTCGACCGGGAACTTTCAGTCCAACCAGAACTTCCGGTTCGTCTAGAACTCGGAACTTCCGGCTACAGCCGGAACTTTCGGTTCGTCCAGAAAATCGAATACCGGGGCTGCCCCAAAACTTCTGGTTCTACCAGAACTTCCGGATGCTCTAGAATCCAAAACTTCCGGATATAGCCGAAACTTCTGGTTCCCCCAGAATTTTCCTGGGCACAATTCCATAAAAAATGTCCATTTCTAACTTGCAGCAAAAAATAATAGTATTCCTTGCTGTCACAAACCTTGCCGATTGATTTTCTTCTACCAGTCTTCTTAAGTAATCATCTTCCTGTATGTCATTGTCGCATTCACTATGATCTACAACAAATTGAAATATTAGTAGATACATATATCAAAAATGTTAAATGTCGTTGGTGTAGGTACCTGTAGGATCAACAGAAGTAGCCTCTATGGAATGCATATTAAAAGAAGATGACATCTCATTATACTCCCTAGGATTCATAGTAGCATGGATTGTAGATTCTCCATTGTATGGCATAAATTGATTCCATCCAATTCCCCCCCCCCCGAAAAAATAAAGGATACGCCAATAGATCGTAACAACCATAACATGCTTTAATGTAGAGCGGACGGTCTCCTCCAGCATATACAAGCACACTCCTATCAAAACTTCTTTGTGGATTATTCCCTTCTGACCATATAGCAGCAACTTGCGAGGCTGTGGGCGCATTGTACCTTGTTTGGACAGAACTAAACGTATTTACAACACAATACTAAATAAAGATAATAAACAATATGAAATCATATTAATTTGGAAATACGTAAGCAACGATAAATATTCTATACCTTCGTTAGTCAGGCGTTACATTAGTATTCAGTTCAATCACGTAGTCATCTAGGTTTGTAATATCCCCAACTCTTTTGAACGTTTATACGTATGGGTTGTCTTCTAATATTGTCAATATATTTCTGATAATATTGACATCAAGGTTTGGAGACCTCTGTACTCTGTGATCTAATGTCTCATCTTTTGTATCATAGAAGTAGAGTTGCAAATGACGCGGGCCTTTAGAACCTGGCACCAGATGGTCAAGACGATGGTACAAGGCACCATGCACACGAAAAGTATATATACCAGTTCCTGTTGGGTTATGGGGAGGCTACGCTAGCGCTTAATTTCAAAAATTTACTCCATTAGCCTAGGAACCATGCGTGTAATGGGATCATGGATCGTTACCTTCTAACGTAAGACGCGCTAGTGCAGCGGGAAGAAGGTGTTGGGAAGCGCGTCCTTGCTCAACTCCGTCCGTTCGTCGGTGATCCGGTGATGGAGACAACACGATCTGGCGATCTGACGAACTCCATGGGAAGAAGATGAGCACCACTATTAGAGTAATGCCTCTACGGTATCCACACGTCCGGAGACAGGATCACCTCGTGCCGGCGTGCTAGCACCACTCACGAGATCCGGGAGATCAATCACAACACTTGCAATCGAAGAGAAAGGAGAGGTGGTGGCTAGGGTTCTCAACCAGGAGCAACAGCAGCAGCCTTTTCATGCTAGCCCCACCTATCTTTATATAGCGCCCTCACATGGGCCTTTAATCAATATTAAAGCCCAACAGATCTAATCTGTTCATCTGGACTCGGAACTTCCGGTCCTAACCGGAACTTCTGAAAATAACCTTCTGTATCGAATTTATTTCGATTCGGAACTTCCGGTCCTAACCAGAACTTCCGGCTCGTCCAGATTTCACTTTCAGGCAGGTCCAGAACTTTCGGTCCAACCAAAACTTCCGGCTCCTCCAGAAATCGAAACTGGGGCTGACCCAAAACTTCCGGTCTAACCGGAACTTCTGGATACTCCAGAACCCGAAACTTTCGGTTCCCCCAGAATTCTCTTGGGCACAATTCCATCAATTTCGGCTGCCGTGCTAACTCGTCGGTTCAAAGTAACTCCAAGGGTTATGAAAGAGAAATGAGAGTTGAAGTATCGTATGTGTCTTCTAAAATATTTTGCATCATCATGTACTTGACTTGTAAACAACATTCTTAACTCAGTAGGCACCTCTAGAATATTGACTGTTATCTTTTCTTTTCTACAATAGAATCCCGGTTCCTCAAATTGAAACCTCATGGCACCACAATATTGGCAGTTGGATATTCTTCTAAAAACGTGGTGCCTGTCTGGCAAGTCTTGGTAGACATAATCATATGGATCTTCGGTGATAGTCTCACCAACACGATTAATAGTCACACGATATGACTTGAATGCATCATCTGTTAGTAAAATAAGTATTGACCGTAAGTTATTATAATATGATCTAGAAAAGAGTATGAAACTAAAGAAGAAATATGCATATACTTTCTATTACCTTCACCAAGAAATTTTCTGGTTTCATCGTCATCTGCATTGTCCAACTCTTGTGCCTCCTCTGAACGATCTATTGCATGATGGATGATTGCAGGTGAGTTTTACCTATGTAAAGACAATAGGTACATATTAAAAGAAAGACTATCGATATAAACCACCTTCGTCATCACAAGCAGGGTTTCTTCGGCCTTTCTTCTTGCACGATATTCTTGTTTTTTCCTGTTCCTCTCCTCCCTCTTACGCTCCTCGTCATCGGAAGGCGACGGTAGTGTTCCTATACATAGACATATATATCGAGACGCGATTGTAGAAAGATATAAATTTCAAAACTTTACTGACGTTGTTTGAAATATCTCTAAATATAATGCGACCATCTTTTCTCGTTCCCATTCTGAGAAGTGAGTAGAGGGTATCCACAAGATCCACAGCTGCCAATAAAAAGGTAGTTGTCAGAAAGTTAATCTATCAAAAAGGGTAAGACTTGTAAAATAGGCGAAGAACTATTATTACATAGAAGGGTATAGTCTTCAAATATAGTAGTTAGCAATTAATAATCAGAACTGTACAAAACTGATTTTGAACAGAAAAGGAAAAAAGTACAACTCTGGGCAAAACCTCATGCACGGAAGGAAAGGTGGTTGCTCAACCTTTTATGATAGATTTCTGCAGGGAAGAATAGTTTCCAAAATCAGCACAGCAGCTCAGATACTGCCAACTGGATACTGCCAGTTCAGTTCCTATTTCTAGGTTGTCAGGGTATTTATGTGGAAATCATAAGGAAAACTACATGTGTTAAAATGGGTCTCACCACGACAAGAAAATTGTATAAGAACAATAATAAACTCTCTGGGACCAACATTACTCCATCCTAATAGAAGAGCAATTGTTAAATCTCCAGTGCGCTACAAAGCATTATGTATTCAGGAGAAATATTATAAAATACGAAATACTCAATGCAGTAGTCAAGTAGGTACTATTAGTAATGCTAAATACCAAGCTAGCACAGAAGAATTGGTTCTACAGTAACAAAGAAAAATTCCTTGCTTACTCTTTCTCCAACACTGCACTCAACATTTATTGATCCACTTATGTCACTCATCCCACTATTGAAAGATACTCACAAACACAGATAAAAAACCTACCGATAAATGGAAGGCAAAATGCAGAAAAGGCAAAATCACTATACAGAAAAGCATGCTCTGGAATTCCAGCAATTCATTTAGAACTATTGCCAAAAAAATCAAAAGGCAACAAGAAAATGAAATCCAGGCAAAATGTTCCGCTTGGAGAATTTCTTGTATTTATAATTTTATATCATGGAAACAGGAAATCTCTCAACTGATTTATCAGCAGGTTAGCACAGACACTTGCTAAACCTCAATGTATCATTGATATAGGTTCAATTAGTTCTGCATAGTGATTTTTGCCTTTTCTGCAGAAATGCATGCTCTGAAACTCCAGCAATTCATTTAGAACTACTGCCAAAAAAATCAAAAGGCAACAAGAAAATGAAATCCTGGCAAAATGTTCCGCTTGGAGACTATCTTGTATTCATAATTTTATATCATGGAAACAGGAAATCTCTCAACTGATTTATCAGCAGGTTAGCACTACACTTGCTAAACCTCAATGATACATTGATATAAGTTCAATTAGCTCTGCTTAGTGATTTTGCCTTTTCTGCAGAAATGCATGCTCTGAAACTCCAGCAATTCATTTAGAACTACTGCCAAAAAATCAAAAGGCAACAAGAAAATGAAATCCTAGCAAAATGTTCCGCTTGGAGGCTTTCTTGTATTTATAATTTTATATCATGGAAACAGGAAATCTCTCAACTGATTTATCAGCAGGTTAGCATATACACTTGCTAAACCTCAATGATACATTGATGTAAGTTCAATTAACCCTGCATAGTGATTTTGCCTTTTCTGCATTTTGCCTTCCATTTTGTCATAGCACATCGGAGCAAGAATATTAGCCTGAAGGGGGAAGCGATACGCAGGCTGCTGCAAATCTCTGGAATCGAAAGATAAGCTATCTCTTGCACCGAAAGCGAGTACCGATTCTTTCCTGTTTATGCGAGGCAAGCAAGAGCTCAAGGGTCCCCGGGGGTGAATTAATTTCGGGGGATCGAATTTTGTTTGAACTCCCATCGATGTGGAGGTAGGTTATACAGGAAGAGGAGGAGGTTTACCGGTGAGGTCTGCGAGGAAGGCCCTGCAAGGCCCTTGTGTGGTGTTGTTGCCGACGTCGAGGAACCAAAACCGATGTAGAGCGACTGCTGCGTGACGATCGCCCTCGCTAGCGGGTAGGGGCGACGACTGCAGCAGGAATGGGCGACGGCTTCATGAAGATCGCTATTGCCAGTGGGTAGGGGCGAAGGCTGCGTGACGATCGAAGAGATTAACTAATCTGCTTAACCTACGCGCAGCTGCGGAGCCGTATGGGAGAGAAGCCGGATTTGCGGGATTGTAGGCTGCTGGTAGAGATTAAAGGCTGAGATCTAATTAAAGCAAGCGAAATGTTAGAATTTTTCTGATAAGTGTTCATTAATTTATATATTATATAGTATGGTAGATTACTATATCCATTAAATTATTGGTAGCGACTGGAATGTGTATGGGCTCATTTCGGCCGCCTGACATATGGGCCATATTGGACTTTTGCTGACTTCTTTTGACGCCGCAGTGGCGCAGCGTGTACAAAGAGAGAAAAAAGGGAGAGGAGAAACCTAGGCTTGCCTCCAAGCTTCGCCGTCTCGGCATAAACCCCACTCCTCCCCAGCGGTCGCCTGTGCCGCCTCGAGCTGAGCTGAGATTCGCGGCGCGCCTCAATGGCCGGGAAGAAGAGGCGGCCGACCGCTCTGGCGGAGCCCGAGACTGCCTCCTTGAGCTCTTCGCAGGAAGAGGCGGCAGCCAAACCGGCCCCGGCAGCGGAGGCGCCGTCGAAGAAGAAGAAGCTATCCATGGAGCGGAGGAAGCACCGGAAGGAGCTCGATAAGGAGCGGCACCGCCATTCCGCTGAGTCGGAGAACGTCACCGCCGCCGCCGCCGCCGCTAAGACGAAGCCGCAGCAGCAGCAGCCCGCGGAGGTGGTGCCGGAGGCTGCGGCGGCAGTGAATGCCCCGCCTGTTGCAGTGGCGTCGGGGCCTGGGCTTCATATGAACGTGTTCAGGGACCTGGCTTCACCGGAGCCGTCGCATAGGGAAGCCGCCGCACAGGCGCTTGTGGCGGAACTCCGGCAGGTGCAGACGGCGTACGAGAAGGGTGCGCGGAAGGGGGAGAGTGAAACAGCGGATGGTGATGGCCCGTCGCAGATGGAGTCTGAGAAGGACGATGGCCTGGAGAACTGCGCGCCGTCCGTGCGGTATGCCATCCGGCGGCTCATTCGCGGCATCTCTTCTTCTAGAGAGGTCAGAGATGCTTTCCAACTCTAGGACGAAGTTTTGCTTCATATTGTGTGAGTCCTCCACTACACGTAAATCACCTCTTGGGACTTTATTTGCAGTTTGCGAGGCAAGGATTTGCATTGGGTCTTGCACTAGTGCTCGAATCAATTCATGGAATCAGCGTTGAAGCAATCATGAAGTTGATACCTAATCTACTAGAGTATTCGGCTTCAATGAAGGGACCGGTAACTTGCAAAATACACTATTACGATGACAAGCAGCACATTTCTTCTTCCTTATTTTGATGTCAACTTGTTTGTTCATTTTGCATTTTTGTTTTTTAGGAAGCTAAGGACAATCTTTTGGGGCGTTTGTTTGGATATGGATCAATTGTTAGGTCTGGAAGGGTTTCAGGACAGTGGGCACGTGAAGAAGGTTCTTCCATTGTCAAGGATTTTGTGAATGAGGTTGTCAAACTTGGTAGCAAGAAACGATATTTAACTGAGCCTGCTGTTGCTGTGATCCTGGATTTAGCCAGGAAGGTACATGCCTCAAGCACATACTGATGATTTTTATGACCATGCTTTTCTTTGTGTAATCTAATCTAAGCTAGTTGAGCAGTTAGCTGTACTGGTATTTGGTGCTAAGCTTATTTTCTGCAAGTGCCTTATTAAATGCTTGAATAAAAGGATACCAGTGGTATCCAAATATATTAAAAAATCATGTACAAAAAATGGTTAGGAAAAATATAGCTTAACAGTCTGTAACCATTATTTTTAGATTAAATTATGCAAAAGATGTAACGAAAGTATGAAACAACTATTTTTATAGCAACTGAAATTATTTTTTGATAAAACTGCCGTGTTTCAGTTTGCATGGTGCACTTGGCTTCCCTTTAATAGAAAAGCTCTTTAACCTTGCACAAAACGTTCTTATTTTTGGTTACAAATCTAGCTTGAATTGTTTTTCCACTGCTGTTTCTTGTCTTTGATTATTACGTGCTTCCTTGTTCAGCAAATAACAATATACTAGTAGTTTTGGCAACTTGTTTTCTCTACTCCTTAAAAGATTGAGTTTATGGTGATGGCGCATTCTACTCTTCTCTTTTTTTCGCTGACATGTGGAGCCACACATAAAGAGAAGAGTAGAATACGTCATCACCATGAACTCAATCTTTTAAGGAGTAGAGATTTAATTATATATTTATGTGTATATATTTT
Organism: Zizania latifolia; assembly: GCA_000418225.1. Taxonomy (NCBI): domain Eukaryota; kingdom Viridiplantae; phylum Streptophyta; class Magnoliopsida; order Poales; family Poaceae; genus Zizania; species Zizania latifolia. The sequence continues at coordinate 435,258 of KE371507.1, read as the reverse complement.
TAAAATATTGTGATGATGTTTTATCCGTAGCAATGCATGGGCATTGAACTAGTGTATCAATTATGTACGAAATTGTACCCTGTATATTTCATTGATGTAAAAAAGATGATTTAGGAATGGATATGTTCTTTCCTCATTTGTCAGTTGTACCGGTATTTGACCACTGGCTTGATTCAACATTTGCTAAATTTTTCTACATGTTGCAGCTACCACAAGAAGCTATATTGTCTGAGGTTCTTGAAGCTCCGAGTGTGCAAGATTGGTTCAACAGAGCTGCTGATGCTGGAGATCCAGATGCACTCTATCTGGCTTTAAAGCTGCAAGAAA
>KE371507.1:412917-426733 GCA_000418225.1 Zizania latifolia | reverse complement strand
CGGAGGCACGCCGGTTCCGGTGGCAGGAGGTCTCCCGGTTGTTCAGTAAATTATCTGCATCTGTTGTTTCAAGGTATTCCTGTTGTTTGTGGTCTGTATCTGTATATTTGTTTCAAATGAATCTACTTGATGACAGTATGATACAATGATATCTATCTATTGTTTGTGATTTGTAGCATACAGAGTTTGATTACATGACCTATTGCTAATCACTCAAAAATATTGCATGTGTGCTGCTCAGTTGATCAGTGATCAACCAAATACAGGAGTTACTGCATTATTGTTTCATCTCTCCTTGCTTTCATTAATTCATTGGCTGATCTGACACACGTCTACAATGTCACCCGTGTCTACAATCTGAGCAACCATGTTCAGGATACTGGAATGTTTGTTAGATTAGTATTAACAACAGCAGAAATGCCTATTTGTTTTGAATAAAGTTGAATTATATATATTAGAGATAAACAAATGATGTACAAGTGTCTAGACAGGGTGTATCATTAACATTTCATTTTTCATTTGAGTTTGTGGTAGCAGTGAGAATTTGCTTAGTAACTAAGGTGCATGGCTGTTGGATAATTCAAATGGTTTTAAAGAAGATTGCCTAACCAACAATGCAAAAAGGTTAAAAGGTAATAATAGATGCTTGCTGGAATGCTAGCAGTCCTGGTCATGTGCCAACAGTGCATGCGAAACCAACAATATCTCATCAAAAAATTCAGATATGAATACCGCAGTCTAGTAATCAATGCTGTTATTATTACCAACATCACAGTTGGGAACCTTCACTTGCTCATGTCCTGCATTGATGTCTGCTTAAGCATATACTGAAGATGTTATAAAATTTGTATTGCATATGCAGTTATTGTCTGGTTAATCATGTATTGAAGTTGTTTTCAAATTCATGTATTGCATCATCGAAAGGAACTTCATTGAATCTATGGTGCTCTTTTGTACTCAATTTTTTCTGTTCTCTGTGATTTCTGAACTAATGATGTTGTCTTACCTTTTGATGTGACAGTGGGTGGAGCAATGGGGACGATATACTTTTCTGAAGTAGCTGCCTCAGCTCGTTCTCCATGGCTACAATGAAGCAATTAGACTTGCATTTTGCAGCTATGGACCGTCCATGTTTCAAAATTTTGGTTGCTGTCAATTATGGATACTTTTGGTTTCGTAGGCATCGATAGTTTGCCATAGGACCTCTATATACAAAATCCCAAAAGTGGGACTTTTGATGCACCTGAAAGTTCTATCTGAAGATGGTCCATGAACATGTTCAAGAACAGACTTAAAGATATCTTGCACATATATAAAAAAATTCCATCCTTGTCTGTTTGATTGTCATGTTGAATTCTAGATGTGAAAAGAACAAATGGAGCTGGACATAAGAGGAATCTACAAACAAGAACAAATTGAGCTTTGCAATGTAAAAAGAAAAGAAAAATGAACTGCCGAACTTATCAGCAATATATTTTTAGTCCAAAAAGCCCAAATTCCAATGGCTTTTGAGCTAAACTCATCAGCAATTCAACTTTGGCACAAACAAGAACCGATGGAGCTCTGGATTTTTTTTAATAATATATTTTTTATTCAAAATTTTAAATCTGGTATGTGGATTTCAGAATTTGCAAAAATAGCCTTATGTCGGTAATTGGTATGCCGATCTAGACCGATCGGTATAGATTGGCTGGTGCCAGGCTTCTGTCGATGCTTGATGTGCCGATCTAGTCCGATCAGCCTAGATTAGCAGATGGTATGTCGATTTAGGCCAAATCGAACTAGATCGACACATCAAGCACCGACACGTCGCTTATATAAGGGGGGCCGAAGCCCCCTCCTAGCCACAGCGCGTCCTAGCCCCCATTCGCCCCCAAACCTTCAGGTATGCCCTCTCCTCCCCTCTCTTCTCTTCTTTAGGTAGCTGTAGGTGTAGGGTAGGTAGTTTATGGTAGTTTAGTAGTAGATTAGGGGTAATTTAGGACTAGATTAGGAGTAATTTAGGAATAGTTTAGTAGTATTTTAGGGGTAGTTTAGGATTAGATTAGTAGTATTTTAGGGGTAGTTTAATAGTACTTTAGAAGTATTTTGGTGGTACTTTTAGGGTTAATATAAACATAGTTTAGAGATAATTTAGGGGTACCTTAGAGATAATTTAGAGGTACTTTAAATATACTTTAGAGATAATTTAGAGGTACTTTAAACATACTTTAGAGCTAATTTAGGGGTACTTTAGAGATAATTTATAGGTACTTTAAACATACTTTAGAGCTAATTTAGGGGTACTTTAGAGATAATTTAGAGGTACTTTAAACATACTTCAGAACTAATTTAGAGGTACTTTAAACATACTTTAGAGATACTTAGGGGGTATTTTAAATATAGTTTCGAGATAATTAAGGGGTACTTTAACATACCTTATTCTGTATAGCTTTCTTACGTGTGCTAACCTGCTGACGTAAGACTCGACCGTGACTGCATCCACTACTGTTCTATGTATTTCAACATATCTTACCCTGTTAAATGTTGTACAGATATAAAAAATTCCATCCTTGTCTGTTTGATTGTCATGTTGAATTCTAGATGTGAAAAGAACAAATGGAGCTGGACATAAGAGGAATCTACAAACAAGAACAAATTGAGCTTTGCAATGTAAAAAGAAAAGAAAAATGAACTGCCGAACTCATCAGCAATATATTTTTAGTCCAAAAAGCCCAAATTCCAATGGCTTTTGAGTTAAACTCATCAGCAGTTCAACTTTGGCACAAACAAGAGCCGATGGAGCTCTGCAATGTAAAAAGAAAACAAAAATGAAATACTAAACTCATCAACAATTCAGCCCTCTAATGAATTATTTATGTTTAAAAATATAAAACATTATTATTGCGGTATAATTACATTAAGGTATGTTAACAAATAAAGCATACAACAACTCAGGGGTAAAATAGTACATTCCTATTAAATTCTACCGTTCCTGAATCTGGATCTACTCTATAAGCTAAACAGGTGCAACAACTCTACTCTAGATCTGCTCTTATGTGGATTTTGTGGAGTGGAGCAGATTTTGGTGGAGCGGAGTAGTCCTAAACAGGCCCTTACTATCTCATAACAATGATATTTGTAATTATTTAAATTAATAACATGCATATCTGGGTGACAAAATATCAAAATCAAGCAGTGAAAAATTATCGAATCTTTCTCCACCAAGCAGTCTCCCTCATCGTTCCATCCCACCATCGCCTACCATGCTAGATTTTTTACTTTTTGGTCCTCTTTGAAAACTTTTGTCCCAAATAGACCCTAAAAAACTTAGTTCGGTAATGGACTCTTTTTTGACGCCATAGTCTCTAACGCCGAGGTATAACGTCTCGGCGTCAATCCCGTAACCCCTTGGCAAAATGGACACATGGGTTGCTAGCATGACTCATGTGTTGGGTTTTAGCGAGGCTACGCTAGCATTAATTTCAAAAATTTTACCCCGTTTGCCCAGAAACCATGCGTGTAATGGGATCATAGATCATTACCTCTAGCCACGAGACGCGATAGGGTAGTATAAGTAGAGTTGATAAAGCGCGTCCTTGATCAGCTCCGCTCAGTTCTGTCTCCTTATCGGTGATGAAGACAACGTAGTCCGGCGATCTCCACGAGAAGATCAGCACTGCAGTAGCAATGGTGCCTTCACAGTATCCACATGTACAGGAACGGGATCACCTTAAGCCGATATGCTAGTACCGCGTGGGAGGTTAGGGGAGAGACGGCCACAACCGGTGTAGCCAGGAGAGGTGGCAGCTAGGGTTAGGCAAAGCAATAACCAGCAGCAGCCTTTTTGTCCTAGCCCCTCCTCTCCTTATATAGTGCCCTCTCATGGGCCTTTAATCAGTATTAAAGTCCAATAGATCTAATCTATTCGTCTAGCCTGGAAGTTCTGGTCCAGGCCCAGAACTTCCAAAAATAACCTTCTGTACGAATTTATTTCTGTCTAGAACTTTCGGTCCAACCGGAACTTCCAAACCCGAAACTTCTGGTCCAACTGGAGCATCCGAAAATAACATTCTGTATCGAATTTATTTCGACCCAGAACTTTCGGGTCACACCCGGAACTTCCGGTCGTCTAGAATACACTTTAAGGCAGGCCCGGAACTTCTGGTCCAACCGGAACCTCCGGTTCCTCCAGAAACCGAAACTGAGGCTGGCCCAGAACTTCCGGTTTGACCGAAACTTCTAGATGCTCTAGAACCCGAAACTTCCGGCCTCAAGCCAGAACTTTCAATTTCCCTAGAATTCTATTGGGCATATTTTCATCAATCTCCAACTTGCACAAGAGCTAATTCTTACAAGCTTTAAATCCCATCCCCATAAGCGTGCGACCCGATAGGTTCATATGTAAACGGCCGCTACTCGGAAACCCTTTCCGGATCACAAATCAATAGCGATACCTAGCAGCACATATTGACCCCCGAAAGCATACAAAATCAAAATCATATTTTCTGAACTTTGATATACTCACGCACCAATCCCTTTACCACACGACGTCAGTCAAGCTCAAGGTGAGATTCGTGCCACCCTTGTGATAGCTCGACACTTCACTAGATCAAGTAGTAGATTAATCATGATTAACTCTTTAATCATAGTGGTATGGCCATACACTTTTCTAATCCAACTATCTCGAGGGGCCCAGAGACGTCTCTCCCGTTATTTAGGAGGGATAAATTCCATCTTGATCGCTCACATCACAAGACATGTTTCATAACATACCCGAAAGCAACCTTTATAACTACTCAGTTACGGAATAGCGTTTGAAAGCCCCTAAGTGTGTCACTACATATTTTGGAATCAATGACGATCTCAGGTCTAAGGATTCTGCAGGTACACAATTTGAGATGACAACTGATGGCACATCATGAATAATAATCCCAGTAGTATCTCAAAGTGGGTCTATCTAACTCCATGTTCACTAACATGAGTCCACATCACTAATTTGACATCTCCATGTCTATAATCCGTGAAACATGATCATCAATCAGACAGATGTGCTAATCTATAAATCATCATTGTTCCACATGACGATATGGGATTAGGTATCGTTTAGAAGAACATCATTATAAAACAAAGAGTTTCACAAACAAGTCACATATTTACTGATCAATGTAAAAGATATTTATTCAAGGAACAAGATAACCAATTATCCAAAGTACATTAGCATAGACATGACACATTCTCTCTCATACACTAGACTCGATCACGTAAGTATCTAATACCCATAGAGCTCAAGTACGCCTCATGCTTGGGCTGTGAGAGAGGCTTTGCCAACAGATCGGTAATGTTTAAATCTATGTATAACTTGCATATCTTTACATCACCTCTATCTATGATCTCTCGGATGAGGTGATAGCGCCACAATATATGCTTGGATTTCTGGTGTGACCTAGGCTCCTTGGCTTGCGCAATGGCACCATTATTATCACAATAGAGGTCCACTGGACTGGACGCACTAGGGACAACCTCCAGATCAGAAATAAATTTTTTGATCCAAACAGCCTCCTTCGCAGCTTCAGAAGCTGCAATGTACTCGCCCTCCGTTATTGAATCTGTAACTATTTCTTGCTTGAAACTCTTCCAACTCACTGCGCCTCCATTAAGGCAAAACACAAATCTAGACTACGATCGTGAATCGTTCTTGTCGGTTTGGAAGCTTGCATCGGTGCAACCATTTACAACAAGCTCCTCATCACCTCCATAGACTAGGAACATATCATCAGTTCTTCTCAAGTACTTAAGGATACTATTTACTGTCGCCTAGTGACTTTCTCCCGAGTTTGATTGGTATCTGCTCGTAACACTTAGAGCATAAGAAATATCTAGACATGTATAAAGCATGGCATACATGATGGACCTGATTACGGAGGCATACGAGATCGCACTCATCTTCTCCAGCTCATTAGGTGTCGAAGGGCACCGACTCTTGCTGAGCGTAACGCCATGTGACATTGGCAGAAAACCTTTCTTCGAATTCTACATATTGAATCGTTTCAATACCTTATCAATGTACATGCTTTGGCTTAATCCAATTAGCCTTATCGATCTATCTCTATAGATCTTTATGCCCAAAATGTATGCTGCCTCTCCAAGATCTTTCATTGAGAAACTTTTTCTCAACGAAGATTTAACAGCATCAAACATTGAAATATCATTTCCGATCAATAATATGTCATCTACATATAAGACCAGAAATATAAGTACGCTTTTACTAGCCTTTTTGTAAATATAAGGCTCTTCTTCATTCTTGATGAAACCAAACCCTTTGATTACTTCATCAAAACGAAGATTCCAACTCTGAGAAGCTTGCTTCAGCCTATGGACCTTTGCAACTTGCAAATTTTCCTAGCATTCTTTGGATCGTCAAGACCTTCAGGCTGTGTCATGTACACATCCTCACTTAGGTTTCCATTAAGGAAAGCCGTTTTGACATCTATTTGCCATATCTTATAGTCATAATATGCGGTAATTGCTAGGATGGTCCGGATAGACTTTAGCATTCCGACGCACAAAAACGTTTCATCATAATCAACACCTTGAATCTGTTTGAAACCTTTCGCCACCAATCGTGCCTTATAGATGTGAACATTTCCATCAACGTCTATCTTTTTCTTAAAAATCCATTTATACTCAATAGTTTTTACACCATCAGGTGGATCGACCAAGTTCTAAACTTGATTCTCTCGCTTAGATTCTAACTCGGATCTTATGGCTCCAAGCCATTTCTCAGAGTCTGGTCCCATCACCGCTTCCAAATAGGTCTTAGGTTCATCATTGTCCAACAATAATATGTCACGCTGTCCAGTGGTTTAAAATGTAAACTGTTTGGGCGTACGACTCAATCTCTCCGATCGACGTGGGGTTGGTGTCTCGACAATAGATTCTGCAACGTTTTGCACATCGAGTTGCAGTTCAGTAGGAGCTGAAACACTTTCTAGTGGTTCCTGATCTTCTTCGAGTCACACCATGCTCTCACTAACCCCTTTCGAGAGAAACTCTTTCTCTAAAAAGACACTATTTTGGACGACAAACACTTTGCCTTCTTCCCGGTTATAAAAGTAATATCCTTTGGTTTTCCTAGGATACCCCACAAAGAAGCATTTATCAGATTTAGGAGTGAGCTTATCAGACGTCAAACGTTTTACATAGACCTCATAACCCCATATCTTCAGAAAAGATAACCCGGGATGTTTCCCAGTCCATATCTCATATGGTGTCCTCTCTATATATTTAGATGGAACCCTATTTAATGTGAAAGCAGCAGTTTCTAGAGCGAATCCCTAAAAGAACAATGGAAGATCAGATTGACTCATCATTGACCGGACCATGTCCAGCAAAGTTTAATTCCTCCGCTCGGACATCCCATTCCATTGGGGTGTGCCTGGTGGAGTCAGCTGTGGAATAATTCCACACTGCTTTAGATGATCATTAAACTCATGGCTCAAATATTCACCTCCACGATCCGATCGCAGAAATTTAATTGTCTTGCCTGTATGATTTTTTACCTCATTCTGGAACTCCTTGAACTTTTCAAAGGATTTCGACTTATGCCTCATTAAGTAGATGTAACCAAATCTACTAAAGTCGTCGATAAAAGTAATGAAGTACTGGAATCCACATCTGGCTATAGAATTCATTGGTCCACATACATCAATATGTACAATGGCCAATAATTCATTTGCACTCTCACTTTAACCAGTGAAAGACGTCTTAGTCATTTTACCAAGTAAACAAGACTCGCATGTATCAAATGATTCGAAATCAAATGACTCTAGAAGCCTATCTTTATGGAGCTTCTGCATACGTTTCTCATTTATATGACCCAAACGACAGTGCCATATATAGGTAGGATTTAAATCATTAAGCCGATGCTTTTTAGTATTGATGTTATAAACATGTGTATCATCGAGATTCAGAATATATAAGCTATTCAACAATGGACAAACGCCATAGAGCATACCATTCGAAAATATCGAACAACACATGTTCTTTATTACGAATTCAAAACCGTCTTTCTCTAAACATGATGAAGCGATAATGTTTCTGCCCAAGGCAGGAATGAAATAACAATTATTCAATTTCAAAACTAATCCTGAGGATAGCGATAAAGAATAAACACCGACGGCCAGCGCAACAACTTTTGCACCATTGTCGACGTGGACATCCAACTCGCCTCTTGCGCACTTCCTTGTCCTATTTAGTCATTGCAACGATTTGCAAGTATGAATCATTGATCCGGTATCAAATACCCATGAATCACTTGGACGAGTAGCAATATTAATTTTAATAATATTTATACCAGAAGTAGAAATCACACTTCCCTTCTTTTTCTTGAGTTCTTCCAAGTACAACTTGCAATTCCTCCTCCAATGACCAGTCTTATGGTAGTGGTGGCAGGTGTCAGAAGTAGCAGGGCCAGTCTTAGACTTTTTAGCTGGTTTAGACTTAGAGCTCGAGATCACATCTAAAGCTTTAGCCTTTCCCTTGCATTTTCTCTTCTTGCTATCCTTCTGAACCATCATCACATGACTAGAATTTTTTAATGCTATCCTCAGCAGTCTTTAGCATCCTATGCAATTCAGCCATGCTTTTCTCCATGCTGTTCATATGAAAATTCAAAATAAACAGCTCGAAGCTCATAGGGAGCGACTGGAGAATCACATCCATGGCCAAATCTTGGTCAAGCGGAAAACAAAGTTTTTCTAGGCTCTCAATGTAACCAATCATCTTGATCACATGAGGGTTTACTGGACTGCCTTCCGCCAACCTGCATGCAAAGAAAGACTTTGAGGTGTTGTACCTCTCAGTCCATGCTTGGTTCTCAAACATGTATTTGAGTCCCACGATCATATCATAGACATCCCTGTCCTCATATTGCTTTTAAAGCTCAGAGGATATACAAGCAAGCATGAGATAACTGACATCAATTGAGCCGTTGGCGTGCTTCTCATAAGCCCGCCGATCCACGGTAGATGCATCATCTTTTGGTTCATCAGGATGTGGTTCCTCTATAACATATTCCTTTTTCTCTTGTTTGAGAATAATTCTCAAGTTTCTATACTAGTCAATAAAGTTTGTTCTAGAAAACTTTTCCTTTTCAAGAATTGATCACAGATTAAAATTAGAAGTGTTCTTAGCAGTAGGTGTCATGATCTATAACAAAAATATAAGGTTCAACACTATGCTATGTGAATCTTCTATCAAATAAAAGATGTTTCCACTATATGTAAAATAATCGCTTTCACTCTAACGACACATAGTGGGACAAGATCCACATTCAACTAACTCCTAGTGAGCTTTGGCATCACTGCTAAAAGATTGGTGACATAGGTAAGCAACAACTTGCTAATCACATCCTATGTGACTCTTGTTCATTGGGGTAGCATCCTATGCCTCGACGCCTAACTGCATGCCTCAAAGCCCAAAACCGTTTTAATAGCTTTGTTAAACAAATCAATACTATGCATGTGGTTATCCGACATCCACCCTAACTGATTAAGATAAAAGATGGCACCCTGCTTTGGCAGACCTATCATACAATGATCAAAACCTTTATAGGTGCAGCTATTGGAAAGGGCATTAATGACTCTTAATCTTCTATGGGAAACTATTTTAACATGGTAACAATGCCTACCGCACACAGAACATGAAAAAATAGTATGACAGGAATAATAAATAAAGATCACAGGCAATTATATTAACTGTGACATAGTATGGCCTTTCTCACATAGTGATCTCTATCTCTATGGTTCCTGTCCTTTGGGTCATCATGCTTTAAGCCTCTATGAACTGTATCAGTCTATTACACCTAATAGCACTATACTAATTACATGAGCAGAAGCATCACATGTCGACGCGCAGGTCGTACAACATTTGAACAGCCTTGGGCTGTAATTAACAATGACACGCAGGCCATGAAAATTACACGTATGCATCATATACATCACAAGGCCATACCAGTCACAATATTCTCTGCAAAAACAAGTTAGACGTAGAATCTACACGTGACTGAACAAGACTCAAAACTTCCGGTCAAAAGGCTCGGAACTTCCAAGTCAAACCCGAAACTTCCGAAATCAACCTTCTGTATCGAATTTATTTTGGCCCGGAACTTTCGGTTCACACCCGGAACTTTCAAAAATAACCTTCTGTTTCGAAGTTTATTTTGGCCCGAAACTTCCGGTCCAACCGAAACTTCCAAAAATCTGACGCAAAAACAATAGATCTAATCTATTTCCACTATATATCACCTATATATGATTGATCCAGATCGAACACTACGCACGCAGGCTCTGATACCACTGTTGTGTTTTGGGAAAAGACTACGCTAGCATTAATTTCAAAAAATTTACCCCGTTTGCCTAGGAACCATGCGTGTAATGGGATCATAGATCATTATCTCTAGCCACGAGACGCGCTAGGGCAGCGGAAGTAGAGTTGATGAAGCGCGTCCTTGATTAGCTCCGCTCAGTTCTGTTTCCTCGTCGACGATGAAGACGACATAGTCCGGCGATCTCCACGAGAAGATCAGCACCGCAGTAGCAGCGGTGCCTCCACGGTATCTACACGTATAGGGATGGGATCACCTCAAGTCGGTATGCTAGCACCGCGTAGGAGGTTAGGGGAGAGACGGCCACAATCGGTGTAGCCAGGAGGGGTGGCGGCTAGGGTTAGGTCAAAGCAACAACCAGCAGCAACACTTTTGTCCTAGCCCCTCCTCTCCTTATATAGTGCCTTCTCATGGGCCTTTAATCAGTATCAAAGACCAACAGATCTAATCTGTTCGTCTAACCTGGAAGTTCTGGTCCAGGCCCAGAACTTCCAAAAATAACCTTCTGTACGAATTTATTTCTGTCCGAAACTTTCGGTCCAACCGGAACTTCCAGACCTAGAACTCCCGGTCTAACCAGAGCTTCCGAAAATAACATTCTATATCAAATTTATTTCGACCCGGAACTTCCGAGTCACACCCGGAACTTTCGGTTCGTCTAGAATACACTTTCAAGTACGCCCAAAACTTTCGGTCCAACCGAAACTTCCGGTTCCTCTAGAAACCGAAACTAGTGCTAGCTCGGAACTTTCGGTCGAACTAGAACTTCCGGATGCTCCAGAACCCGGAACTTCCGGCCTCAAGCCAGAACTTCCAGTTCCCCCAGAATTCTCTTAGGCATTTTTCCATCATCATGTTGACGCTAATATTGCTGGTGCCGATCTTGCTACACCTCCTCTGCCTCGGCCAGCCTCCTAGCGCGGACCCCTGTGACCCTCTTGCCTCGGCCGGCCTCCTAGCGTTGAGGTGCTCAAGCTCGATGGCAGGATGGATGACGCCAACCCCCAGCACGCCGACCTGTCTTGGCTCATCTTCTAACACCGAGGTACTCAATTTAGGCGCCAGAATCCCTAGTGCCGATCTTCGGACAAGTAGAAAACATAACATTGTTTTGCAATTGAGAACATGGTCGAACAAAAATTGCAGTGTATCAACAAGTACGACAACATAATATAAAACATTGCACAACAATTTGTGCACTCCCAAGGTACTAAGCAAGACATACATCACTAACACAAGTGGTCCACAATATTGCATAAATAGAACATGTAGTCCATTACAAGGATTTTATTACAGGTAGTATGTCACATTGAGGAGATCACACAAGTAGTCCATTACAAGGAGTTTAATATACAAGATACATGACATCACATATCGATAAAGAAGGGCATACACTTCTTGCGTTGATGGGAATAGCGCCGGTGTATAGAGTGTACCTACATATTTGAAGATAAAATTGGATGGTCAAAGGTTAGAGAAGGAAACCAAGTAAAGGAATAATAGTTCATACCTTTGGGTTTTTGGCGTGTACGACAAGTGTTGTATGGTTGAGTGGGTTGCGATGGCTGAGATGCATTGAGTAATTAAGGAAAACTGATTTCTTCAGCGTCATGCACGGTGTAGTCCTCGTTGCCATCCTCATCCTTGTCCTTCGCATCCTCCTCGTCATCATTATCACTTGGAGGAGTTATAGCCTTGTCTATGAGTGCAAGAGGAAGATGCACCACCCACCATGTGACGTGAGCTTGATAGGGAGGTCTGGGCAAGATGTGGTGAGGAACGTAGATATCTCCTCTAATGGAACACCAACTAAGTCTTGCCGCCATCTTGTGACATTTATTGCATACCTTCTATAATAATTAAGAAAATACAATAATGGTTAGTGTTAGTCCCACATAATCCGAAGTCATTTTTTATACAACAATACTACCTTGAGCTTATCGTGGAGTGCACTTTCACTCTGTTCTCCTCCTCTTTGAAGTCCAAGCGTGTGGCCACCTCATTGATTGTGCGAACAAGCTCATCGGACTGCACACCAAAAAATTAAAATTGGTTGGACACGAAATTTAAGATAAAAATAATAGTAACATAATGATTCTTATAACTCGGTCTTGCATAGGCACGGTCTCAATTTGGCTTCTAATATGCGATCTTCGATCATATGGGTTGTCCTCTTTCTCTAATGATCTTTAACATGCTATGTATGCATCGGTCCATAAAGGTCAAATAACCAATCGGTATGTCCGGTGGAGCCAATAGAGGTAGTCATGAAACCGCCTCCTCCTGATGCACCAAATGGATGTACTCATCATTTCTCCCGTATTCCTCCATTGGGTGATGTCCGCCCAATGGTGTGAGTTCTAGTCTATGATCTTCTTATTTTATTTGTCTGTCAACCTGTTTATAAATCAAGGAAATGAGCCTATCAATCAAATGACACGTAAAGTTTGAAATGATTTAGAATTTGTTGGGATATTAGATAGATTAAAAGGAGCTGCCTATTTAAGCTCCTAGAGAAGCCACATCAGGTTTCTTGCAAAAACGCCCTTCAGTTTTGGTGGAATTAGTTTAACGCGGTGGGCAGGCCATTTTGTGAAAAGGTCCTTCTACTTTGCTAGAATTAATCCAACCTCCTTCTTCCAGATCTCTCCAAGCTAGGGATGAAAACGGATCGGATACGGACGGATATCAGTGATATCATATCATTTTTCATATTTTTTTCGGATTCGGATTCGGATACTCCAGATACGGATATGGAATCGGATATCATCGGATACGACTACGGAGCGGATACGAATACGGTTACGGATATTTACCGGATATCATCAGTAATATAATTCTTGATTCACAATCACAACACACAAGTGACAAATAATAGTTGACATCATATAAAAAACCACGAATATAGAAGTTTACATATGAGTTTACATTACACAAATCACCACAAGCATTAATCCATGAAAGTGCACGTCACACAAATCACCACAAATCACTTGACATATGAATACAACAGAACATTCAAGCAATTATATTTGTCTTATGTGCACTAACACCGTATTCAACCACATTATTAAATATTTAAATCTAACTACTTGTACGGTGCTTGGCTAGAATCTAGTAATGCACTGTATCAGACATTGTGCTGTTTAATTTTCACTGTACTGTTTATGTTTAGTAAAACTGTTTTTTCTAAAAAAGAATCTAGTAATGCATTGTATCACATAATCTGCTACACTAGGCAATATTTTTGATTCAACTAATTGCAGTAGCCGCACCAATAATCCAATAGGAAATTGCAGGATTGAATACAGCAGAAACATTGCAGTGCTTACTTATTTTAATTGTGGGACGTCCTTCTCAGGGAGCGGAGGGGAGGCGGCGCAGGGGGCTGGGATGGGGCGCAGGGGAGGCGGCTGTGTCCGGCTGCGCAGGGGGATGGACGGGGCGCAG
>KE371507.1:400404-410462 GCA_000418225.1 Zizania latifolia | reverse complement strand
GGACTACAGTTGTGTGCATGTAACCCTAGCAGTCTAGTACTCATATCGATGTAAATTGATGGCTATAAACAGTTGGGTCTAAATGGGCCAGATCCGGATAATCCGGATAAGAATCCGAATCCACTAGATATCAGCGATACCATATTCGTTTTCGTATCGAAAAAAAATATCCGTATCCGAAAAATCCATATCCGAATAAAAAAAATCCAAATCTGAATCCGTTTTTCCGGATATGGTTGGAAACTATCCGAACCACTTTCACCCCTACTCCGAGCCACTCTCCCTCTCCCCTCCTCTCTCTCCTAGCGACGCTATAGGCGACGGAGATGGCGACAGCGGCGGCAGCAGCTCCGCCTCCCTGACGACGCCGCCTCTCCTCCTTCCTCGCACCTCGCCTCTGCCGCATCGACGCCTAGCGCGACCTCTTCTTCGACGCCGCCCCACGCACCCTCGCCGCTGCCACCGCGGCTCTCCGCGTCCGCCTCTATGGCCTGGACGAGCGGCCCCCCTCCCACGCCTTCCTCGCGCTCAAGCGCCGCCCGCGCATCGACGCCGGCGTCAGCCGCGTCGAGGAGGTCGAGGAACCCCTGCAACCCGCCCTCGCCTTGGCCTGCGCCAACGATCCGGCAAGCCTCGGAGGGGTCGATTCCCCAATCATTCGTCTCGTCGCTGAAGAGTACGGCGTTGGCGGTGACGTCGCGCCATTCATCTGCCTCGGTGGGTTCCGGAATACCCGCGCCGTGTACCAACTTGAGGAGGGCGAAACCCTTGGGCTCGTTCTGGAGCTTAAGGAGACACGGTTCGACTTCGGTACGCACTATGAGCTGGAGTGTGAAACGGTGGAGCCCGACCGGGCCAAGGAGGTGCTCGAGCGCTTACTCACAGTGGCTGGCGTTCCGTACGAGCTAATCCAGCGCTCTTGCGTGGTGTCTGCCTTCAATCGCAACCACTTGGTAATTTGTACATTTTATTCTATTTGGATAATTGTATTTTCTATTTAGTTTTGAGTGATAGCAAACTACCCTAATAATGTTCTATTGTGCGTTATACTATCTGTTTGTTTGAAGTACTTTGTTAAATCTAAACTTCTGAAGCTTATTGAAGTTTACATAGTAGTACATTCCCTATTGTTTGGAAACCCTAAATTGACGTATCAAATCTTCACAGAAGAGCAAACATTACACTTTATTTGCTGATGTTATCCTCTTATTTTGCCACTTATTTTGTTACAGTCAAGAGATATTTTTTCGTTATGTAAATATTAGAGAACTGAATTTGGTCTGTGAAACTGAAATGCTAATTTAGCTCATATCTGTTATTTGTTAGCTTACCCATTCAACTTTGTTGCTAAACTTGCTACACTCTGCGCATCATGTTTTCTTGCAATGTCCTTAGCCAGTTAGTCCTTAGTTTTGTTGACATGTATATTCATGTGGCTAGCAGATGGAGTTAGTTCAGCTCTTATTGGCATGGAGCATTACACGCATTCATCAGAAAAATTCCATAGGTTCTTGGTAAGTGAGAAATTTGCTATGACACTATTAATATCTATCCTAAAAGATGCACCAACTGAAATAGATGGATTGTATAATCTGTACTGTGTCTATGTGTAAATGGAATAACTGTTTCAGTTGGTATATAAAATGTTCTGTGTGAGATGATGCCATCAAGAAAAAAAAATCCTATTTGCGTTTTACTTTCCTTTATTAAGTTACCTTGTTCATTACTTGTTAAGCAATCAATCAATGTTGTAAAAGTATCTTTACTTCATCCGAATTAGGTTCAAGCAAAAATTAAGAGACTGTGTTGTTTCTACTTGTCTGAGAGTCTTGATGAAGATATGGACTATATATTTCAGATACCAGAAGCCTATCAGCGTTAAGGAGTCAATGACTTTGATCACTTGTTCGCAGTTCGCTGAAACTGTCTTATTTTCTGATGGTAAGTTTTGTGTTGTTAGCATCCTCATGGGTAGGGCCTTTTTCAGTAATACGTGCCATTATTTGATTTATTTCCTTCCTTTCTTGGGTAGGGGTTTAGCTTGTTGGTAGGTGTAATCTTGTTTCAGTGGCTTACCATCCTATCTTAATATTTTTGTAATCTTCATTTCTATCTATGTATTTTATGCAATAGGTAGTTTGCCCATGATTTTGAAGTTTTATTGCCAATTTAGTACTTATTTGTTGTTAGTGTTCTCTATCATGCTAATGCCATCAATTTTTGTCTTCATTTTACCTATTGATACATGGAATGTTGAAAAATACAAGGACAGACATTTTTGCTGGTACCTTGGTCATCAGGATGGTGAAATGGGACAGTGTCTTAGTCCTGAAGCTTTTGCAATATTTTTTGGGTTGCTTGACTCTGTTTCACATAATGGAAGCAAACTGCATAGTTCACATTCATTTGGCTACAAGATAGCTGATTTTAGGTATCATTTTCAGTTCTTAAGTGACTTTGTCAATAGCTATGTACCTTTAGAGCATATCTGTAGATGTTCTCTGAAGTATAGATTCTTTGGTTTAATTGATTTCTAATTGTCAGACTTCAGACACAAGTTGTGTAAACAATAAAGTTGTTGCGCGCCTCGCATCTATAAAGTTCTAAACAAACTATTTGTTGCGCGCCTCGCATCTATAAAGTTCTAAACAAACTATTTGTATCTAGATATTCTTTTCAAAAAATATAGACACACACCTAGGCACCTAGCATCTATTAAGTTACATTCCTGAACATGGAAGATGTCAATTTTTTTTCTTTGAGCGATGAGATTTAAATTGCTATTGTTTCTTAAAACTAAAACTAGATCTTGGTGGCTTGGTCATTGAACAGAAATGTATTCTCTTGCAGGTTCTAAGCCTGGAAGCAACTGCTGGATTAGAATCAGTAAGATGCATGTCGCTGATGGATCTCGGACTTGATGGATCCTTTGCTGATATGGTTCTTGTTCCAGATACCGGTGTTCCACATAAAAGCCGAACATCTGCACTTTTCATTTTTTTCAAATCCTGGACAATTGAATCAGTAAGATACTAAGATGCATGTCGCGGATGGATCTCGGACTTGATGGATCCTTTGCTGATATGATTCTTGTTCCAGATACCGGTGTTCCACATAAAAGCCGAACATCTGCACTTTTCATTTTTTTCAGATCCTGGACAATTGAATTTTTATGATGGTGGCTCTCTATTTTCTGTGCAAAAATCAGAGGAGGGAAAAGTTCAGCTTGAAGCACAAAAATTTCTAGTGGCAGTTCTGACAACTGATCCCAACATAACAGTCACTAATCTTTATTCACTAACTGGAAAGGAATATCCAAATATTTCACTTAAGGTCCACGTCTGCATTGATTATGGATAGTTTACCATATTAAGACTTAGTGTTGATTTATTGGATCATATCTGTATGTCTTTTCTGTAGAAATTTTGTGTAAGGAAAACTGCCACACCTTTCATGCAAGGGAACATGAAATGGCCTTTGACTGGTGGAGTTCCCAGTGAAATGTCACTGAATGAGGACCACGTAGTAGAAAGAATATACATTGCTGGATATCAAGATAGTTCTGTGAGAATATGGGATGCAACCTTTCCAGTTCTGGTACCAATGTTTGTCTTGGATGGAAAAGTTGGTTCTTGTGGTTTATTTCTTGTGTTATTCCCTATTGACAATTAAATAATGTGTTAACCCATACAAGTTATTACTACTCTTTACCACAGGTGGTTGGTGTTAATTTGGATGGAGAAAATTCTTCTGTATCATCACTGGCTTTTTGTTCATTAGGCATGACTTTGGCTGTTGGCACAACAAGTGGTCTAGTGAGATCATGTCATTAAATTTACAGATAAGTCCAATTAGTTGACTATCGGATGTTGATGGTATATTCAAAATCTATAATCTCTCATGTCATTGTAGGTCCGCATCTATAAACTTCGTGAACACACTGGAGGTTCAGGCTTTCATTTTGTGACTGAATCTAATCAGGAAGGTATCCATTTCATTGAAGTTATGCATGTGCATAATCTAATCGAGAAAGTTTTATATTTGTCACTGAAAGTTCACCTGGTTTCATATTTGCTACGGCTGTCTCACTGACATGTGGGTCTCGATCACATGTCAGTGAGACAGCCAGTGACAAATATGAAACCGGATAAATTTTTGGTGGCATATTAGTAATAATCTCTAATCTATTTGAGAGTGCCTTTTCTTATGCAAGATATATCTTCCATGTGCACATAATTCTACCAGATCTTTACTACGACAAGTTTATGCCAATTGTTCTTCCTTGACATGATACCTTGTGTACTTGACTTTATCATTTGAGGAGATCTTACTTGTTGTTTGCCTCCCATTAGGACCCATTACAGTAATATTTAAGTGGCGGTGACTGTAGCACCCTACTGCTTAAGAGATAATCCTTGTATAGTTATAAGTTAGTTTATTAGGAACAAGTGTTTAAGCGATGTGTCATTTCAATTAAGCAATGAAAATGATGCTAGGTGTGAAAGTTGTCTAGAGGGGGTGAATAGGCAATCTGAAAATTCTCAATTAAACTTGTTAGTTTAAACTTCCAGTGCCCGGACTATTTGGGCATAGTCGGATATTCCGGGTATCGGATGAAAACAAAAACGTCCGAGCTCCGGATAATCTGGGTTGAACCGGATGATCCGGGCACTATAGATCTAAAACAAAATAGAATGCAGAATACGACCTAGCCAAGAACTTTAAAGACATATATTCAATGAACCTTATGCTTGCTAGTTAATGAATAGATCAAACAGTAAATAACAACTAGCAGAGATAAAGATTGACACAATAAATTTTTCATCGAAGTTCGGATCCCAAGATTCTACGTCTCCGTTGAGGAAACCCCAAAGGGTTGGGTCTCTTTCAACCCTAATCCTTACCAAGCGTTCACCACCGTAAGTCTTGATTTTTACTCGTTACCTCTTTAAAGCCAAGGCAAGGTCGTGTACAAACTTGTCTGGTCATCCACAATTCTTGGGTGCTCGCGGATTGATGTCTAGCCGTCTAGGAGAGATTACCTCTAAGAGTAATAAATCCGTTGATGTGATCTAAAGTCATGTGCTCAAGATTTCTCACGAAGATCGAAACACAAACACCACAACTCCCAAGAGTATGATCAACAAAGAACTTAAAGAGATTGGTGAACCACTCTCAATCTAACTTAATGGCACTTCTAAAGTCTTCAACTTCTTACCGTCTTCTATAAGAATATCAATAAGGTGGTTAAGTATGTATTCCACACGAGCCCTCATCTTACTGGATCTATCTTCTCAGTCATAGCATCCCCCTAATCTGCAGAGCCAATATCATAGCAACATTATAACGCTTGAAATTTACTAATTTTAGTTTATTGCATTTCCTAGGAAACACAACTTACAAATATGGGGTGGGCGCTAAATATCACAACTTTCACACCCATATCCTCGAAATCAATATGTGCACCAGAGTAGGGTTCTACCGCTCTACCACCATAATACACATGAACCACACTATCTATCTACATCACTTCGAGAAAATTCAAAATAAATATTAAAAAAACAATCATGTAGTAAATCAAAAGTCCAGCACATATTTTTCAATACAATACTAATAACAAACAATAATTAATAATATCTAACATATGTCCAATACTAATATACCATACCTACACACTGACATATGCCCCTAAAATAAATCAAAATTATAGAGAAAAAACTAGAACAATCAATACATGCATACTACAAGCCCCAAACCCACTAATGCAACACTAAAATTCATATATTTACCTAAATTTGAATTCTACGGTTTCCCATCAATCTTTAAAATCAACTAATGAAACTGAAAAAATAAGAGGGATGGAGGATGATACCTTGGTCGATGATTTCACCACAAATCCAATGAGAAACGCTTCCAAATCAATCGGATTTGAGAAAGATAGGTGTGAAAGGAGAGAGAAGAGCTCTCTGGCTCGAGAAGGTCTAAGAGAGAGGAGGGAGGGAAAGTAGATATGTTCTGACTTGGCACATGTGCTAGTTGGGTAAGAGAGGTCAACGCTAGGTTCTTTAGCATCGAGACGTTGGACTCGACGCCGAGATTCCTAGTAAAAAAAGACTTATTCCTAGTTCAAATCTTTGTAGAAGTCTATCTGTAAAAAAATTATAAAAATTAGGGTGATAAAAAATGAAATTAGGTAGTAAAAAACTACTCCATCCGTTCAAAATTATAGCCATTTTTAGGCTTGGCATGCTTATTAAGAAGTGAGGTAAAAAGACTAAAGTACCCTTCATTAATGTAAAGGCGCTTCTGTAAAAAATTCCCTAGCTATTGCAACACGGTCACTAATGCAGCGCTCCATTACAGGACAAATCAACACATCATGGACATTTGAGCAAGCAGGCAGCAAAACAAATTTTTCTTAGGCGCCAAACTCATTTGCTTATAAATACATGACACATGTTCTTGCTCCTTTTAAACAACCATATATAGGACACCACCACTATCAACAGAAGAACACCATCCACAAACAGTGCAGCTCAACATAATCCATCAATGTAGTAGCATGTTTCAAAAACACAACAGCACCAATAGCCTATCCAACTCACCTATACATGAGACCTCCATCAACATTTATCTTAATATAGCACTTGAAGAAGATGATGAAGAGGGCAACGTACCACTTGAAGAACAAGAGGAAGAACTTGATGAAGATGATTATGAAGAACAACATGTTATATTTGCATAATAGGAGCCCCTACATATAATAGAGTTTCCTAGAACTGTAGAACTAGAGGATGGTTCGTGCAAACATCATCTTGAAAATTATTTACATCCTACAATTTTGATAAGTGATTTATAAAGATGCAGCAAATTGAACCCAATAATGTAATGTCACAAGAAAAAATGTAGATCACTAGATAGTAAAGACTTCAATAGAGTAGTGTTATAAGAAAAATAATCCCAATAGTGTAATTATCACAATGAGTACTCTGTAGTTTATAAGGTGTAGGTCTCTTACTTTGAAGTAGTTTCTGATGATGACATAAATGATTCAAGACTATTGAGCACACTTGTGAATTTATCTAGATGGTGATGTCCAAGCCGAGCAAGAACAACACGAACAAGACTAGGAATATAAAGCAGGTGTTGTTTATTTTTCAGATCTTAACATGCAGCCACAAGATCAAATAGGTATGGTTATACGATCAGAAACATATTGACAAGTGCACATATAGAGAAGCATTGTTTATGAAGAGGAGCTAGAGGAATCTGGTAATTGCACCAAGAAATAAAATATGCATTTTATTGATAAGTGTATTTTATATTTCACAACTAAATTATGCATTATATTTTCAGATGATGAACAACACAACTTAGATCAGCATATGCAGCAAGAACATGCAAGTATCACTAATAGTAGTAGAACTTGGTTGATAAATAATAAGCGACATGAAGTTTATGAAGTATTACTTGTAAAAAGTACAAACATGAAACTTAAAAAGACTACCATCACTATTGTTGAAAGTTTGTTTAACATTAGTTAGTGGCTAGTTCAAAGTATTTGGAGGAAAGTAAAGTGTTGTCATGCATAAGGTAGTCCAGTTGATCTTAGATCGAAAAAAGCTAAAATGTGGGCGACATTGAGTCCAAGTGGACTTACCTCCGGTCCAAACAATTTCATTGAGCAAAAGAGGTACTATTAGAGTTCTCGCATCTGAGCTGCAAATTAGTAGAAGCATGATACACAGAGTATTCAAACAAGGCAAGATTTGTTATCATTCTAACACAATTAAGCCCTTCTTGAAGGAAGAAAATAAGAAGCTCGACTCCAATTCTATCTACATATGCTAGATGTTGATACTTTACATAATCAAATTTTCTAGTGATATACACAACATAGTTTACTTGGATGAGAAATGGTTCAATACCATAAGCAAGGCTAGGAGGTTCTACATGCTACTAGATAAACAGGACCCATTAAGGACTGTTCATAAAAAAAACTCAATTGACAAAGTCATGTTCTTGGTTGCACCATCTTCTTGTAGTTACGGTTCTTCATCCCTCTTTGAATGGGCGCATGACCCATTAAGGATTGTTTATAAAAAAACTCAATTGACAAAGTCATGTTCTTGGTTACACCATCTTCTTGTAGTTACGGTTCTTCATTTTTCCCTCTTTAAATGGGCGCTTGTTGTCTTCCTTGTCTTCTTTTGACGATTTCTTGAGCTTGGGATAGTTTACACAAGTATGGTTGGTCTCACTATATTCAAAGCATTGAACATGACTACCTCTTCTTTTGTTTCTTACATTGTTTAAAGCTTTAGTAACTTTTGTATAAAGTAAAGCTAAGCCCTCCTTTATAAACTGCTCAAATTGTTAGTTAGACAGGGCATTTAAAGCAGATAAAGAAATATTCGAAGATGATACAAAAGAAGAAGACTCATTAGAATACGAAGAAACCAAAGCCATTGACTTAGGAGAAATCTTACGTGAAAATACATTCAATTCATGAGTTTTCAATTTTAAATAAAGAGTATCCAAAGTAAGAGTAGTCATATCTACCGACTCTTGAATTGAAATAACTTTCATCTCTCAAACTGACATATCAAGCCTACTAAGTAAATGTCTAGCAATTTCAGAATCAGTATAATTAATAGTATAACAAGAATCAACTAAACGAAGGTTGTTAAGAATTTTGTTAAAGCGAGCAAAATATTCATCCAAGATTTCATCTCAAATTTCATGTACTCCTTTTTGTACACGTCTTTACGCACTTCCTTAATTGTGGAAGAGCCTTGAAGATAGACACAAAGAGCATTCTATATCTCATGCGCAGAAGAAAAATGAGAAATACAATCAAAATCAGAACGCCCAACACAATTGATAATCAAGTTTTGAGCTTTGCAATTTGCTTTAAAAGTAACCTTATTAGTGTCATTAACTTTATTATTAAAAGGTGGATCATATGGTTTAGAAACCTTTTCCCAAATATCAAAACCCTGTGACATGATATAAGCCTCCATCTTAGTTTTCTAAAATTGAAAATCAATTCTATTAAAAATATAAGGCTTAGTTGAAAATCTTTTGGATGACATGGTGATTATTTAAATCGGTTAAGATCAAAACAAAATAGAAACCAGTCTCTAATACCAATTGTAAGATCGAAATATAATAACCACGGCAATAGAGGGGGGGTGAATGGTTGCAGTACACCAAAAACAACCCCAAAAATAAAATCAGAAAGCTAATTCCCGACCAATCAGCAAAATCTTCGATCATACTGAAATTCTCGAGGACTCAAGAAATTTCCCGATGAGTTCTCAAATTTCCTGAGGGCTTTCTCAAGTACTCAGTAAATTTCCGAGAGCTTTCTCGAGAGCTGAAAATAGCCTAGCCAAGGAACGATAAAATGAGCATAACTTTAAAACCATAACTTAGATTGATCTAAAATTTTAACACAATAGACTAGACTTCAATACTAAACTTTCTCGAGTAGTTTTACTTAAAACCGAATTCCCAATCAAAAGTTATGATCCTCGAGAGTTGCTGAAGTGTAAAAATAAAGCAGATTCAATCCGAAAATTAAAACCTTAATTACTCATAAAATACGAGGAATAAACCAACGAAACTTTTTTAGATCTCTTTCTCAATGTCCTAGCAAGGTTTTGGATGAATCAATTCAAATTAAATCATAAGTAAAAGCGAAATCATAGAATAAACTAAAATGATGCAAACTGATGAACATTAAGAAGAAAGAAAGCGATACCACACTCCTTGATGCTTGAAGATGAATCCTTATTGCATAAGAGTGTTTACAAGTTGTAATCCAAAGCACTCCTCACCAATTCACAAACAAAGCCTTATATAGGGAGCAAAAGGCTAAACCTAATTTTTCTCTCTTCGATGTTGTTTCTGCTCTCCCCTCTAGTCTATTTATAATCCCTCATGGCTGTCACCATGAACCACGAAATTAATAACTTTTAGAATCTTAATTCAACTAGGAATCCATATCTCTTACGAATACTTAAATCCTAACTTCTTTCGAATTTTCCACTCTT
>KE371507.1:362594-400394 GCA_000418225.1 Zizania latifolia | reverse complement strand
TGCACATATCCCATGTATGCCATATGGAAACCTTACATCCTTTTTATATTCGCACACATCCCATGTACGCCATGTGGAAACCTCATCTTCACGTGCAGCATCCTCTAGCCTGAGTGTCCTGTATGATATCCTCGACCGTTCTGAACCTCAGCTCCTCCCTGAGCCTAGCTCCGATCTCGTCATTGACCATGACTCGCCCTTAAGCAATGCCTGCACATGAACAAACCAATAAACCCTTTTCCCGAGCACAAGTTATTTCTAACTTGACTCAATCAGTCCAATCAATCCTTTTCAACTTTGTCTCAATCAATCCAATCAAACATAAATATTGTGTATTTATTGAATAAACAATTTAAAGCACATGATCCAACTCAAACATCAAAAAACCAAGTGATCTAAAATCCTGAGTGCTGAAATCTCTCGGGTGTTGAATTCTCTCGAGGGCTGAAATTCTCTCGAGGCTAAGTGCTGAATTTTCTCGAGTGCTAAGTGCTGAGTGCCCGACAAGAGTGCTCAATAACTCGACCAAAGTGCTCGACTGCTCAAACCAATTAAAACCAATTTGTTCATCATAAATCAATATCAAACCAATTTGTTCATCACTTATCAATGACATACACATGATCTCACACCGTAGCGCAAATTAGGCTAGACATCCGCATAATGCACCAACCTGCTAAATCTCTTGATATGAATGTTCTAGACCTTAGTTTCTTTGCTTCTCTTTAATCATTAACATTAAGAGGAAATGCTAGAAGCATGGATGAACTAATTAATAATGTTGAACAAGAGTATGCTAAGTATGATACAGCTAAAGCAAACCGTGTGGTCCTTACACTATAGTCCTTCATAGAGGTTATGAAGGCAAGAGGAGACAATGGATATAAGATTCCCCACATGGACAAATAAGAAATGGAGCTGCTTGGAGTTCTTTCTACTAGACTTAGTTATGATCATAGCCTATATAAAAGTGTGATGTCGTTCTTAGCTCAATGATGGAACCTAGGATAATGGGATGCAAATGCGGAATCTTATTTTGTAAATGTTTTATTTTGAAGCATTATCAAATGCTCATGTAAGCAATGTGATGTAATGTGTTGACACCAGAATTTGACCATCGGACCAGGTGAGAGAGAAAGGGTTACCGTCGGTTGAAGGCTAGGCCTATTGGGCCGTTATTATGAAAACTGATAAGGTGTCATAGCGATTTGACATGCAAATGTCTATTTAGATGTACGACATGCAAAGGAGTAGTGGGCCCGTGTTTCCATGTAATTATAGTAGCAGATAAATTATAATTGTAATCCTTAGATTCTGGATCCTAAAATATCTATAATTTGGGTATTAGTCGGTTTACAATCCCACGAGTTTAAATATGTTGCTCAGGGACCGAGATCAATAACATTATTTGTTCATCTGAAACTCTCGTGCATCGCCAAACCTTAGGTTTGTAGCATTAGGACGATTCTCTGCATAGGATTAGGCTGTATTGATTAAGTTCAACCTCTGATCTTATTAGGGTTAACCTATTTGGTAAACTCTGTTGGTTTAATTAAAGCTTCCTTGGCAGATCTATGAGTTTACTAGTTATATGTACAATATTCTGATCACATTTGTTGTGCTCTTCATGATTATATTAGATTATTGTATCAATCACGTTGGTCTAGGGCTTTTCTGTTAAATGAGATTGAGTAACCGTTATGAATATAATATTGTCTCGGTTCAATCAGATCTAATATATTTGTATATGATATGAGGGATCGTTTAACTAAAGTAGTAGATCGATGTTTTATTGGAGTTTTAGCCAATAAGTTATTTTTAATCTATTCATATCGGATAAATTCTTTAAGGTTTACACTCTATCAAGTTTGTTATAATCTTTAACACTGTCTCGATTAGGTTTGATCTGTTAGGGTTATTATCGATACAGATACCTTTACTCTTTATAAGCCGATATGCATGCAGAAAGTTACATGTAGAGCCAAAACATTCATTATCCTGTTATACTTGTGCTTATTACATTACATTCATCCGATTCATCGGATATGTCTAAGTCGATACGTTATGCTTTATCACAATCCGATGCATTGTGAATGGCTCCATGTTCGATATATCATAGCCGAGTAAGGCGTTATCGGGGCCGATGCTGATAGGCCATCGACCAATAGTCTTAGGACAACTAATATTCTACTCCTTATCAATTGTAGGGTCAAATTGACTGGCACACTCTACAATCTTTGGGCTTAAGGACTTACACTAGAATTGAAGCAAATCTTCTAGACCTTGGAGTGTGAAGGTGCAAAGATCTCTATATGATTTTTGTGTCAACATAATGTTACAAAATGATTGGTTTCATATATATATGTGTGTGTGTGTATTTTAGTTCAGTAAAATGGCAGTATTAACTTCTCAAAGCTTTTCAGCTCATCCGATCATGGTAGTTCAGCCAAAAGAGGATGTGAAGTAGCCATAAGAGGTTAATTATACATTCAATTAGCAGAAAGAGGTTAACTTACTGAGCATATGTTTAAGATCCATTAGTAATATTAGTCACCTACTCCTAGAGACACTAGAACTAGTGAACATATTAGCACTTCTAATATTGATACTAGTACTACTACTAAACTTAACAATCCTAGAGTTCATATATATCATGCCATTATTTACAAGGTTTTAGCACATAGTACATGGGAAGTAAAAGATTTAACATAACGTTACGAGTTGCTGCCAATCCATCCATCTCTTCATCGCCTAACAATGGTTGGAGCATGGTGCCCCCGGGCTGCTACTCAGAGTGGACAAAGTGGTTGTCCCTAGGCTGATGCTCCCCACCAACACTTCTCCTTCTAGCACTAAAATGTTGTGAATCGATGCTGCTTTCATCATCCAATTCCGATGTGAATAGAAACTCATCGACATCACCCTCATCTGAATTTTGCACAAAATATGTTCTTTCTTGAACTATGGCTCCCATGTTCTCCCCCTTGAGGGCTAGCCAAAAACTACCCATGTCGCTTTGTACTCGACGACCTCTCACTCCTCACCACCCACATCATTGCTGGTTGTCGCCGTCCATCGAATCGTCTTCTGCCATCGCCACTTGCCTCAACCAACTACAACATCTAGTCCTGTCCCGTCCGAGCTCCCCGCTAGCCCCCCGCTAGCCTCTTCCCATGCATGCATAGGACTCTCGTTCGCCAGATCAACGCCATCGCAAGCTCCGTCCTCCTACTAGCCTCTCCTCGTGCGCGCATGGGACGCCCGTCTGCCAGATCGACAACGTCACAAGCACTGTTCGTCGTCGCTGGTCGCCAGATCTATGGCGCCACAAGTTTCGCCCGTCATCATCGATTGCCCGCCAGATCCACAACATCATAAGCTCCGTCGATCGTCCGCCATCGTCGGTGGATATAAGCAAGGAGGTGGAGGGAGCAGAAGGGGGAGGAGAGGGGAAAGAGAACATGACACGATTTTGTCCTGTGCACTAGTTATTTATTATGGAAAATAGGTAGATAGGAACATTATAGAAAGATTTAGAGAAAAAATTTATATAAATTATAATATTTATGATAAAATTTAAATGATAAAAATAATCATATTTTAGGATGGAGCGAGTATCAAAATCTCTTCCCCTCCCCACGAGCCATCTCCCTCGTCGAGTCATCGTTCCGTCCCACTACCGCCTGCCACGCCGTGAGTTGAGCTCGAGCCCTGCGCCTCGACACCGGACACCACCCGCCGCCTTCCCTTCCTGGTACGTTAGCTTTCAGCCGCCGCCTCCCTCTCCCTCCCCTTCCTTCTGGGCGCCTCGCCGCCGACTTCCGTCTCCTCGCTAGATCGCTGCCGCCTGCGCCAAGCAGCGCCGATCTCCATCCCGCGAGCAGCTGCGCCGGCGTCCCGCTGCTTCTGCCGCATACTCGCCAGTGAGAACCCGTACGGACATCCGCCTTCTCTTTGCCTTGACCGTAGATTCTATTCTAGATCTGAAAGATTTTCTCTTTGCCTTAGCCTTAATGCTAATAGCAGTTTGTGGGGACTCAGCTGTACCCCCATGCCCCACGCTAGATCCTCCCCTGGATGCCAGAGTATTAGTCAGAGGTGAATCATCCTGGTTGTATAAGCAGTCCGATGAGTCAATTAAGGCATTTTGGGGAATTAAGGTGCTCCATTGCCATGATCATAGCAAATAATCATATTGGTGTTGGGTATCAATTATTCAATATTTATGTAACTCTGTGTAGCATATCAATTCCCTATAATGCGCTGCATAGCATGTCAAATCCTTATAGTGTGCTATTATAATTTGCCACATAACTGCATAAGTGAAACACACACTGCTAATATTTTTCATTGCTTTAGTCTTTATCCGATGCTCTCTGATCATTACTTCTCTGTTTCTATCAAATAGGAGCCTGAGGCGACGTCGGAGTTGGTTGGGACAGTTCTGATTTGAGACTGTATAATTGGAACAATGCCTCCTCATAAGATAGAGACTGGGCACCAAGATGTGGTGCATGATATTGCCATGGATTACTATGGGAAACGCATTGCTACAGCCTCCTCTGATAACACAATAAAGATCATTGGTGTAAGTGGCAACTCACACCAGCAGCTTGCTACTTTGAGTGGACATCAGGGCCCTGTCTGGCAAGTTGCATGGGCTCATCCTAAGTATGGTTCCATGCTGGCATCCTGCAGCTATGATGGGAGAGTTATCATATGGAAAGAAGGTAGCAAGCCTGATGAATGGGCACAGGCACACACTTTCATTGAGCACAAGTCCTCTGTGAATTCCATTGCTTGGGCGCCTCATGAGCTTGGGCTATGCTTGGCTTGTGGTTCATCTGATGGGAACATTTCAGTCTTCACAGCTCGTTCTGATGGTGGGTGGGACACAACACGCATTGATCAGTCTCACCCATTGGGTGTCACCTCTGTTTCTTGGGCTCCGGCAATGGCACCAGGTGCTCTAATCAATTCAGGGCCTTCTGGTCAGTTTGAATACGTTCAGAAACTTGCTTCTGGTGGTTGTGACAATACAGTCAAGGTATGGAAGCTGTACAACGGGAGTTGGAGGATGGATTGCTTTCCTGCCCTTCAGATGCACAAGGACTGGGTGAGAGATGTCGCCTGGGCCCCAAACTTGGGCCTCCCAAAGTCCACTATTGCCAGTGCCTCCCAGGATGGAACTGTTGTTATCTGGACAGCACCGAAAGAAGGTGAACAGTGGGAAGGGAGAGTTCTCTATGATTTCCAAACACCTGTGTGGAGGCTGTCCTGGTCATTTACTGGAAATATACTTGCAGTATCTGATGGTAATAACAATGTGACCTTATGGAAAGAAGCTGTGGATGGCGAATGGCAGCAAGTGACCACTGTTGAGCCTTAGCTGTTTCGAGTTGTTCTTCTCTGGCTTCCTGATCATAACTTTTGTGGCTATCCTATGGCTCTGCTCACAAGTGTGGTTCTCTCTAGTAGTTTTGCTTCTGCTTGCATAGCAATTTGCTTGAATTGAGTAGAAAACACTTCAGTCACAACTGCTTTCATGCGTGTAGGATTGTCACGTTGCTATCGTACGTTTTCCATTGTTAATTATGACGCTTTCATTTACTTGTCAATGTAAGCGAGTATGATATGTTATCTGTCATCATTCCTAACAGCAAAAGCATAAATCCGAAGTTCTTCTTTGAGAAGTTCGGTAGTCTAAATTCAGTATGTTTGGCACAAGAGGCCGTCACGTCTGATGCAAAGATCATAATGCTTTGTTTTAGTATGTTATCGATTGTGGCTTCGTGCTCGAAACATGAAAAAAATCAATAAATTGCCACTTCAAACTTTAGGCTTTGATTATTCAACACTATAAAGTTTAGTTTTAATTATTTGTCACTTTAATCTTTAATCTTTGTTTGGTTTGATTATTTGTCATTTTGTTTATATTAATTGTTTTTAATTTTGTTTTCTCATTTTAGCCCTGAAAACACCCTAACCAAAAAGAAATTGAACGATGCATAAGCAGAAAGCTTGTTTTCGTTTGGAATTTAGTCCAATGACGAATACATATACGTTTTTGACTTATATCTGATCTGTTCACTATCGCGGCTATCGTATTTTCTAGGGATAATTTCTCACGTGCCATTAAAATTTAGAAAAATACTACTACCGACAATTGTGGTTCCTATATGTTAATGAAATACCATATTTTTAAATCATAAAAATTATAATGACACATTTCCAGCTAGCCGTATTTTCTTTTCCCTTACTATTGTAAGAGCAAAACAGGTGTAGTTTGCTATTTAAGTTCAGCCAAAAAAATCTATTCCAAAAAAACTTTCCATCAATAGCAGAAGGCCCAGCCTTGCAAGGCAGCAGCATGTGCAAAGAAAAGGAGACAGAAAACTAACCACGTTGTGGGCGTGGAGGCCATCGCAGCCGTCCATCCGGGAACCTCACCCATCTCCAGCCGTCGATAGGACGCCGCGACCGTTTCCCTCCACGCTGCCCGGGCCCACCACCCCTCCTCCCGTTTCCCGTTTCCTTCCTTTCCCCTCTTTATTAGCAAGCTCTCCTCTCCTCTCCTCTCCTCTCTCCTCCCCGACGACGAAGTAGACCAGGCGAGCCGCGGCGACCTAGGGTTCCGCGCCTTCCTCCCCGTCGGCTCGAAAAGGTATGCCCGCCCGCCTCTCTGGCCTTGTCCCGCCTCCTCTGGTGATCTGCGATCCCGGCGAGGCGAGGCCGGCCGGTCTCGCTAGCTTCCCGTGGTTGTGGTGGGTTCATGTTTGATCCTGGGTGTCTCTTGGTGGCTGCGTGGAGTTCGGTGCTATGGATTTGGTGCGAACCCTAGGAATATGCCGTGAAAACGGCGCGGTTGTGCTAGATTTTGTTTGCTGAGGCGGGGGAGCAAGCTCTAGATTTGTTCTTGGGGGTGTCTATGCTTGTTGATTACTGGTTTGGGATGCTTTCTGATTCTTTTTCATGCGCAATGCATCGCTTATAGTTGATAGAGTCGCAGCATCACCTTGGGCGCCCTGTAGCTTAGCCATTGGCCTACTTTATCAGCGTGCCTGCCTGCCTGAAAAATCTGAAATGAAGGTGTGTGATAGATTGAGATGTCACCACGAAGTAAAGTCCTCGCTTCATTCAAGTTGCATTATATATCTGCAATCCTTATAGTATCTCTATCTTTGCACCGGAGTCTGACTGTGGAATAAATGTTAAATGTGTTCACTTGTAACTTGTTCCTTGCAACTAAGATGATGAGGCTGGTGCTGGTCAAACAAGATAGGGTGGCAGATTTGGAGATTGAGGCAGTAGGTTCACAGAAAAATATATGATTATGGTGTCAGACACAATTTTCTGTCATTCTATCCCTTCCCTGTTTTTATTAGCTATAGCTATACCTGTCCCCGGTGGTGACTCCAGTAATTTTTCCTTGGGTGTTCCTACTCCACACTCCAAAATTTCAGAATGCCATGAACTCAATGTGCAATGCAAAATTTTCTCAATTTCTGAGTGGGCCAGCTTGGTTGGGGGTCATTTGGACCAAATCCTAGGGTAGTCCATAGCCCACCTAGACTACCCCTGGGAGCCGCCCCTGCCTGTCCCTAATTGTTAGGTCATTTTTATGTATATGAGAATTAAATTGCACTGTTATGGAAAAATATGTGTGGGCTATGCAGTTATCTTTACTAAGTGCTAATTGTATTGAATTTATGTTGGCTACAGCCTTTTTACACTGTCCATATCCATAATTTTATATGAATGTGATGAAATTCCAAATTTTAGTTTGCTGGAATTAAGTTATTTCTGATCGAGGAGTATGAGATCATTTTTGGTTGATGCTATACTTTACCTAAGACCTGATACACTTGGGATATAGTATTGTAGCAAACTATATGTGATTATCTGCAAGTTTATCTGCTCTATAACTTATATGAAAAACCAACTACTATGTGACAGAAGAACTGAAGAAGTGGTGAGAGGGATTTCAGCTAGTTTTTTCTTATTAGTTCATACTTTCCCCCCTAAAAGTTTATGATAGGCTTGGCAAGCCAATGGAAAACCTAGCCACTCAAATGGAGATGAAACCTAAGTTTGGGTTTCTAACTCTAGCCTATCCCAACTTTCTTGGGATTGAAAGGCTTTGAAGAAGAAGAAGTTCATACTTTTTTTACTGCCTATCTGATTAAACGATCCTCGTATTAAGCATTTACTATGGAATAAATTATTTTTCAGCAGCATTCTATAGACATGAAAACACAGTTTAGGATCTAATGAATCATCACTATCTGTACACATTTTACTAAGATTTTCTTGCATATCTGACAGGTCTACTGAACCGGAAGCAATGGAGTGGTCTTCTCAGTTGAATCCATATGCCACTCCCTTTGTGCCTGCCCCGAGGTCTTCATTTGAAGAAAGCTTGAATGAAAGGGAGGCCTCTGAGAAGCAAGTTGGTGATATTAAAAAGGATGAGACTGCTGATAAGTCTGCTGAATATGAGCTCCCAGATTCCCTTTCTTTGGACGATTATACTGAAAGCCTAGGAAAGCTCAACATTTCTGCAGAATCTTCATCAAAAGGAGAAGCTACTAGTAGCGTGTTTGATCCAACACAGTACGAGGAAAATGATGTTGCTAATCATTTTGCTGTGGTGGAATCTCTCTCGAAGATGTTCCCAGATGTGTCTGCTGACTTCATTGTTGAAGCTCTGAAGGCCCATGAATTTGATGCAGGTCTCACTATCGATATGCTCGTTGATCTGGTATGTAAAATTCCTTTTTCTATCCTCAACCTACAATATTTCTAGCTATGATCGCCAAGAGTTACATCCCTAATGTTGTTAAGACACATTAGAAATACCAGGAAACTGCATGCTGACTACCATTTTTCCTGTTGAAATCATTTTTGACAACATTTTTTTTGAATTTTCCACTTCAGTGTGAAGGTGATGACTATGGCCATTCTACTGAAGTGTCAGGGAAGTAGCAGCAGCATCGTTGCTTTTCATCCACATTGGCAGGACGATTACTCTTCAGCTACATCTGATTGAAGTCAATCTTCTTGACCATCAAGACTGAATTTAGTTGAGTACAACTTATTGCTGCTGTAAAGAACTCAGCTTGAAGGGCTTGTTTAGGAGCAAAATCAACAAAGACCTGTGTTTTGGTTTTTTAATTCTGGGTTGAACAGCAGGTTTCAGTGCTTCATGTTGATGGCTTCACCTACAGCAGTTTATCGCATGATCTGTACAACCCTTGTGGTGTAGCTGATTCTCTCCCAAATTAAGAGTTCAGAAGCCAGCAATCGTGTGCAGTTTTGCTGCAAAGCCTGTGCTCTACCATGTACATGCTGGTTTTACTGCATTCTTCATTCTGTTATGAGTCATACCATGAACAGATATTGAATGGAGAGTTGGAGACCATGGTCTTGGTCATGACTTCTGAAGCTTTACAATCTTATGCAATTTTAGCTTATTCGTTTATAAGCCATGCGTGATGTTGCTGTTGCATTATTTGCACTTAGCGATAGAAATATGTACTTGATCGACATCATTATCCTATCACTTGGATGGAGTGGTTTTGGGGACTCTTTGGAACCTAAGAATTTTATAGGATTTTTATAGGAATTAGCTCAAATCCTCTAAATTTCCTCCCATCCAAAGAAGAAAGGTGCACACACAAAAGAGCATCTTCTACACACTTGAATATTATCGGAGGCATCGAACACATCGTTTTTTGAAGCATGGGCATTCATGATCCTCACCATCCTGATGCTACCAACATGAATCCCACGTCACGTATGTGCTCGGTGGCAAAAAGAGAGACGCGCACAATCATGCTCATGGTGTTTTGTCGCTTCTCCCAGAAAAAAGACAAAAGAAAGGAGGTTTTTGTGTTTTCTTTCAGAGAACAAAAAGGCACATAACAAGTAATCGTTAGATCTTGTTCTTTACGAATTAGTAATCGTTAGAGAGTATTTTTTAAACTGTGGGTACACGCATGACCGTCGGATGAGGCATCCTGAACACACACCACCGTTACATCCATTTCTCTTGTTCTGTTTATTATAGGGGATTTGTTTTTATACTACATATAAATTAATGGAGGCCTAGTTTTTATTAGAGGTGATAACTTAACGAAACGAGATGAATATAAGTTGAGAAGGAATGTTCTGAGACTTGACTCCAATTGAGTAAATGGGAACAAATTCGTCCTCGTCGGGACCCCGTAGAGAGGAGGCAGCAAATAGGCCAAGGCAACTCGGTTGCTACGACGGCCATGGGCAGATGCGAGATGACGACGACAGTGATGGGCGAAGACGAGGCAGTGATGACGATAATGGCGGCGATGGATCGATATAAAGCGGTGATAGCTATTTTGGGAATCGTGGGTGAGGAAACAAACTTACCCTTATCTAATTTCGGCTGTAGCCCCATTTTCAAGCGAGGTGAAAAAACTCTCTATTTTACTATCGTCCCTATTTATAATAGCCGAGAAAAGAAAAAAATTACTATTCTGTTAAGTGACGTTTGTTTTTTTATTATACCTTATATAATATATATATATAATAATTGTAAGAATCATACGTCATAAACAACAAAACATATTTGGACAGCTAATTAAAAAAGCAAATGTCAAGTAAAAAAGAGCGAAAACTTCTTGCCTGGGGGAGAAACCTGTGGCCGGTAGCACGAGAACACGAAACCGAGCTGTTCCTCCTCCCCACCACCCCACCCCCCCAGCCTCCATCCGATCTCTAGGGTTCCAGCCTCCAGTGGTCCTCGCCCATCCCGCATCCGCTGGGAGGTTGCGGGCTTCAGGTCTGTGTCTACTTCCCTTCTCTTGGTTTCCCCTAACTGATCTCGTTGAGTGATTGATGCGGCTTGTCGGTGCGGCTAGCTTAGGTTTAGATTCTGTTTCCAATCGTATTGTTGGAGTTAGCCTTTAGTATTATCCGTGCTACGAAAAGGGTGAGGTTCGCCGTTGTGCATAAACTGATTTTGCTGGGATAAGTACTTGCCGTGTATAAAGTTATGAGATAGTATTTGTATAGTTATATTTCGGTTAACATTCTTAGTTGGAAGCTATGGGACTATATATTTTTCTGAACTATATGAAATTATAAGTTTGATTATCTCTTGTTTTTATTCAGGACAATAGCTATGGAGTGCTTGGCTACGAGTTTTGCAAGGTAGGCTGCTTTGTTGACTGTGCACTCATCTTTTGTTCTGATAATCTGACATCGCAACATGGGCAGTGCACATTTTAAATTGTCTATTACCTGGTTTTGTTTTGGTAAATTAGTTATTTTCTTTTTATCATCTCTTAATTTAACATGGTTTGGTGATTTTCCGGTGAAGGAATGCGGGAAGGGAGCATAGTCTCATCCGTCCAAGTGAAGCCCTGTGTGAAAAACAGTGTTTTCGAAGAAGGGTTCTATGCTATTTTCCAGCTTCCAGAAACTCAAGTCAATGTCGCAAGTTCACTTCTATGGCATATCCTGTTAGCCCAATTGTTGGTAGACGATCAAATTGGAGATCGTTTGCCGCAAGTCTCAATTTAGAAGAAGGTTCTGCACCCTTGGACTCAACATCGTCCTCTTCAGAACAAGCTAGTGATGGTGGTGAAGTTGTTCATGGTGATTCTTCTGAAAATATGCTCTCCCGGAAGCTTAAATCTGACGAGGTATCTGCTGAACTCTATTATGTACTGTTTCGCCTGTGCCGCTGATCACTCTGTGCACCTGTACATGATGTTCTCTACTTTCGAAACACACCTTTCTTTTGCTATTATGTTCTGCATGTGTACAAACCCAATATTATTATATATTACATAATCCTTTGGGCCATTGCTTAGGTCTTAGTTTGATCAACAGGGGGATTTTAATGTAGCGTTTTCCATAAGAGGAACATGTATTTCTACAATGCCTACGTGGTCTGTTTCCTAATAGTTAAGACAAATTTGAGCTTCTAATCCATTGGACCTACTGACCTAGATCTAACCCCATGCATTTTAAGGTTGGGCATCTTTCTTAAGGAGATATTCTCCATAATCCTTATAATCTTAGCTGTTGGTGACCTTCCGAAATGAACTCAACAGAGAAATGGGAAATTTTCTTGTACATTGAGTGTTTCTAGTTGATATTTTTGTTTGCATTTTGCTTCGAAAAAAATGATTATTCCCAAGTACAAATAACAAAGTTGGAATTTGGTATTATTTAAAATTAGCAACCTAGTATTATTTTATATATGAGTAATGCTGTGTGTCTCCTTGTAATTTTCGCATGCAGTTGAAATCTCTTTTAGCCGACTCAGAACGAACTAAGCTTTTGAGAAAGCTCAGTGAAGCAAACCAGTACAACCGGTTCCTCAAGAGACAGGTTATAGTATTGTACCTTTTCTAAACAGTTCATGAAATTGCATCACATGTACTTGTTCATAGCAATCATCAAATAGTATAATACATAATTTTGCTTTCTGTTGAAGATAGCACCTAGACATATCATAAAATAAAAATGAACTACTCGGTCCAGGCACTGGATTTGCTATGATGATGTAAGTCCGCAAGATGTATCATGTATCAATTTTGCTTTAATCAGCATTGAATCACATCTGGCACTCCCCTGCTGTATGAAGATCACTGCATTGATTCACTTTGTAAATTTCCCTTTTTAAATCTAGAAAATCTAAAATGCAGTTGCATGCACATATGTGTAAATGTTCCTAACCAATACAGGATTTTGAAATAAGTAAAAATATCTTGGACAATTTTCTTTTTTAAAAATCAGTTATTAACTGATTTGCCAAAATGAAGCTTCTTATGCATAAGATGAACTATTTTGTGAGAAAGGTACCTTTTGTATAAATAGATATCTAGAATATAAAGTTGTGCTTATGTCAAATATGAACAATTCCATTTCTCCTATTACCTTCCCAGTCATTACTAACTAGACAGATGTTAATATTGTTTCTGGCAGTTGCTGATAAAGGATGATGCAGTTGTAAAGTTCAAGAGTGAACTTGCTGTTTTGGAGCTTGAACTACATGTTAGTTCTCATGGCCTTTTCTTGTTTGATAGTTTAATCATTACCCTCTTGGGGACTGAGAAGATGTTATCGACATGACCCTTTCTATGCTCATCCAAAAGAAAATTGCACAATCCTTAGGGACTTAGGGTATTAGGGCAACTGTGCTTACTAATTGCTTTATTGACGATCAGTCTTTCAACTCTAGTTTCTTTAGAATTCATGCATATTTCATTTGCCGTAATGTATTGGATGTCAAATACTTGAATGAAATATGTCTTGCTACCACTAAAGGATTGGATGATTTTGTAAGCTATATATTTTTTGTCTTCCCTAGGCCTGGCTTTAAAGCAATATTATGTTGCTTGGTTTTGTTCAAACCTTGTATCAGTGATCAATATTATCGATGTTTTTACTTTAAATGTATTTATATTTTGTGTTTATTCACTGTTTCTTTATGTCTGCAGGCTCTGATTGGCCTAGCTGAAGAGATTGCTAATTTTGATGTTCCATCAGGGTCTAGGAAGATAAATGGAAAATATATTCAGTCACATCTTCTCTCCAGATTAGAAGGTTTCTATGATTCTATCACAATTCTCCAAGTTGAATTAGCAGCGAAATTTGTTGACATGATGTTTATTTTCCTACAGCTGTTCATGATAAGGTTATGGAACAAATTAAGGATGTTGACTCTTTAAAGCCTCAAGAAATTTATGTATACTGGGTTGGCATGGCTGAGGTAAAACAAGGTTTTTTGACTGAACTCATTATATGGAAACTAAAAGACTAAAACTATTATTACATGTCTTAAGCTATTTTTTAGATATGTATCTGAACCTGCGGTTTTTCCCCCTCTGTTTCTAAAAAATATATATCTAACATTGATATGTGCCTTCCAATGTCCTCCATTTTCTTTGTCTGCACATCAGAATGTACAAATTATGGGCTCCTTCGATGGCTGGTCCCAGGGAGAGACAATGTCCATGGAGTATTCGGGTGACTATGCAAGATTCTCTGCAACTCTGAAGCTTAGACCTGGGAGGTGTGTTTTGTAAATTCTGCAACGCTGATTAGGTTTGCTCTGATTTATTAACTAAACATTCTCACATATCTGCCTGTCTGCATACTGAAGGTATGAGATCAAATTCTTGGTGGATGGGGAGTGGAAGCTGTCGCCAGAGTACCCGATAGCTGGCGAAGGTTTAGCGCAAAACAATATACTACTTGTGGATCAGTAGAATTATGTTGGCCTAGATTGTCATAGTTGTAACGTGTAGCTATTAAACCTAGCTCAAGATGGAACTGTACCGGATTGCTATGATACATCTGTCCCGCAAAAAATCAGTGTACATCAAAATGCAAGCCCCCCTTTTGCCTGATTGGATGTACATTTAGCTCAGCTATTTTCACCATTAAAACTGATCTATTATGGTCTACAAACTACAACAAAACACAGGCACTGCTAATGTGCGGCACACTATTCAGGCGTAGGGTATGTTTACTGAAAAAGCTGCTAGAAATCAGTAAAAAGCTACTAGAAGTGGAGCTTAGTCTCTTGCCATGTATTTTTTCCTTGACGTGGGATCACATGCTTTGTATTACATTGCCTTGCATGGTGATTACTTGCCGTATGGACTGCCCATGCTGGTGTATATATATGTGCGTTGCTTGTTCGGCCAATACATCAATAAAGCTTGAGTCTTCTTCTCTCCCCCTCATTCTCTCGTTCTTACATGGTATCAGATTTCTCTCGGTCTCACGCTTTCGCATCGTGATCTCTCCCTGGTCGGCCATGCTGTCTGTCTCTCTCCCCTCCGAGGTGGACATCGACTTCATGGTGGTCGTCGTCGCCAACACCGACTCGTTTCGTCCATTGGTTGGTCTTGACTCCAACTCAACTACCGTGACTGTAGCCGACGATGACGCCGTGATTCGTGTGTCCCCTGTCGCGCGTGCGGTCCTCATCGTCCTGGCCACGCGCCCCTTCTCCACGCCCATGGCGGCCGACGGCTCGGCGGTCAACAGCACCGCTGCCGTCGCCTCTTCTCCACCTGCGGTGCCCACCGTCTCTGTGTCGGCACCTGCGTTGATATTCACGCCGGCCTCCCTTGCCGCCTTCTTCAACTCTATGCGTCTCTCCATCGATGCACCGGCCGGCGTCCCTAGCCCCGACGCTACCAGCAATGGTGCTCCTTCGACTCTCGACACCGACGCCCTCTCCGTGCTCCACTCGCAAGCAGTCGGCGTGCTGAACGTCAAGGCGATCATTCTGGTCACCCTTGACGTCTCGGCCACCAACTACTCCCGCTGGCGCGGCCTCTTCCTCATGGTCCTTGTCAAGTATACCTTGACGGACCATGTCCTCTCCGACGACGTCCACCCCGATCGTGCGGATTGGGCTAAGATGGATTGCGTCATCCTCGACTGGCTGTACGGCACCATCTCCATTGACCTTCTCCAAGATGTGCTATCCCCGTACGCCATCGCTCGGCACATCTGGCGGTTGCTCGAGCATCAGTTCCTCAGCAATCGTGAACATCATGCCCTCAACCTTTAGGCGGAGTTCCACGCCTTTCGACAAGGCGATCTTCCCCTCGGTGACCTTGCTAAGCCCGTCGACGATCGCACCCTCATCCTCACCGCCCTCAACGGTTTGTCTGACAAGTTCAGTCATCTCAAAACTGTTGTGCCCATGCAACGTCCGTTCCCGATATTTGCCAAAGTTCGCTCTCAACTTCATCTTGAGGAGCTCTACTCCAAGCGACCCTCCTCCGATGTCAGCGTCTTCCTCGCCGATACAACCAGCACTAGCGGCCACAAAACTCCGGTGCACTCCACGAGCAACCAAGGTGGTGGCGGCGGCAATCATCGGCACCATGGTGGTGGCGGCGGTGGCGGCAACGGCGGTAGCAAGCCACCGACTACGCAGGTCGGCGTCAAATCTGGAGTAGTCAGCCTGACTCCTCTCTGGCCATCCCCACACCTAGGATGGCACCATTTAGATGTGGCCTGGTCCGGTGGGCCGTGGCATCCTTGGCCCATGACCAGCCGGCCTGGTCGGCGCCCCCTTTGCCGGTGCGACGTTCGCTGGCCCAATTGATGGTTCGGTCAACCTTCACCAGCTCTAATTGGCCATCCACTATGGACCTCCTTCGACACTAGGCGGACTAGGCTTCCCGGCCTAGCAAGCATCCTAGCCAGCCACTCCGATTGGTTCGGCCTAGCCTATGGGCTGGTTTTGCGGCGCCCCGACTCAATGGGATCAAGCCTCTCTCGCGAGCTTCTTCAACACCTCGATGCTGCCTCAACCCGCCACTGATGAATGGTACATAGATATGGGTGCCACTACTCACATGACCTCCCACACCGGTATCCTATCCTTCACCCACCCTTCCAACCCCCCTCTCCCTCACACATCATAGTTGGTAATGGTTCCGCTATCCCTGTTTCTTCTCTAAGACAATCACACATACACCATCCTACCTACACTTCTACTCTTCACAACGTCCTTTGTTCTCCTCATATTATCAAAAACTTGATTTTTTTTCGTCGTTTTGTCATTGACAATTGGAGCTCGGTTGAGTTTGACCCATTTGACTTTTTTGTGAAGGATCTTCGCACCAGGACCGTGATCGCTAGATCCAATAGCTCTAGTCCTCTCTACCCTCTTCATCACGACCATCCTTCACAGCCAACCATCGCCCTCACCACTGACACCACCGACATTCTTTGGCATCGTCGTCTTGGTCACATTGGCCACGACGCGCTGGCTCGCCTTGTCACCGTTGTTCCCATCACCAAAGGAGGCCTCACTGGGGTCTGTTATGCCTGCCAACTTGGTCGACATGCTTGTCTCCCTTTCACCAGTTCTTTTAGTATGGCTTAAATAAATTTTGAGTTAATTCACTATGATCTATAGACCTCTCCTATCATTAGTGTCTCGGGTTTTAAATACTATCTTGTCATTCTTGATAACTGTTCTTACTATGTGCGCACCTTTCCACTTCACTTTAAATCCGACACTTTCAGTACTCTATCACATTTTTTCGCTTATGTTCAAACTCAGTTTGCTACCACCATTTGTAACATTCAGTGTGATAATGGCCGTGAGTTCGATAACTCCACCGCCCGCACCTTCTTTCTCACCAACAGTGTTCACCTTCACATGTCATGTCCTCACACTCCTCCCCAAAATGGCATGGCCGAGCACATTCTTCATTCACTCAACAATATAGTTCGCTCCCTTCTTTTCCAAGCCAGCCTTCCAGGTTCCTTTTTGGTAGAATCTCTACACACTACCACCTACCTCATTAACTGACACCCAACCAAGACACTAGCCAAACACACACCCTATCTCGCCTTATATGGAGTCCACCCCTCATACAACCACCTTCACGTCTTCGGATGCAAATGCTACCCTAATCTCTCCACCACCGCTCCACATAAGCTTGCCCCACATTCCATGATGTGTGTTTTCCTTGGCTATCCTCTCCACCACAAAGGGTATCGATGTCTTGATCCTATCACTAATAGGGCCATTATCTTGAGGCATGTTGTATTTGATGAGCACTCATTTCTATTTACCGAGATT
The DNA here is from genome assembly GCA_000418225.1 of Zizania latifolia. Taxonomy (NCBI): domain Eukaryota; kingdom Viridiplantae; phylum Streptophyta; class Magnoliopsida; order Poales; family Poaceae; genus Zizania; species Zizania latifolia. Next base: position 382,780 of record KE371507.1, on the reverse strand, counting down.
TCTACTAACTCTGCTACTGATCTTGCGTTTTTGGAGGATTTTTCGGCTCTTGTATAGGATTCTATAGGTGCTCACCGCTAGCCCTCTGCTAGAACCAGGCTATCGGCTCCTGAGGTCGCCTCGCTGGTTCCTGATCTAGGCCTGCCAGCCCCCGTTGTTGGACCACCTTCCCTAGGCCGCTTAGCGCCTGCTGCTGGGTTGGCGTCCCCAGGCTGGCTGGCGTCTGCCGTTGAGGCTTCTTCGCCTTTGCTCGCCCGCACTGGCTCACCAACTCAACTAGCCTCCACCCCAAACGCGCGGTGGCCTGGGCCGTTGTTGCCACTTCTGTCGCATGGCGCTGTGCCAACGCGCCCTTGATCGGCCTGCCAACCGAGCATCCCTGCTCCACCTTCGCACCTCGGCGCCTCGCCTGTTGTCAACGACCACCAGATGATGACCCACAGCAAGCTGGGCATCCACAAGGGCATCACCAGGATGAACCTCCACACCGTCGCCCTCTCAGCAGCTCCCCGCACCTATCAGGCTGCCTTGGCCGATCCACACTGGCGAACGACAATGGAGAAGGAGTTCAACGCTCTTCTCGCCAACAACACGTGGGATCTTGTCCCACGCCCCCCCGGTGACAACGTCGTCATCGGCAAGTGGATCTTCAAACACGAATTCCACGCCAACGGCTCCCTCGAACGCTACAAGGCTCATTGGGTTTTGCATGGATTCACGTAATGCCCCGGCATCGACTACAACGAGACTTTTAGCCCGTTGTTGAAGCCCGCCACTATTCATACTATCCTTAGCTTGGTAGTCTCTTGGGATTGGCCGGTATATCAGCTTGACGTGAAGAATACGTTCCTACATGGCACTCTTGCGGAGACCATCTACTGCATTTAACCGCCGAGTTTTGTTGACCCTCTCGATCTGATATGGTGTCTCCTCCGCAAGTCACTATACAGGTTGAAGCAGGCGCCACATGCTTGGTACAGCCGGTTTGCCTCCTTTTGCTCTCCTTTGGCTTTAGCGAGGTGCAGTCAGATAACTCCCTCTTCATCCTTTGACGTGGCTCAGACATGGTGTATCTCTTACTTTATGTTGATGATATTATGCTCACCGCCGCTTTCAGCAGGCTACTTCAATAGACCATTTCCTCACTGCAAAGTGAGTTTTCTATGAAGGATCTCGAGGCTCTTCATCACTTTCTTGGCATTAGTGTGTCTTGACAGTCAACTGGTATGCTACTCAGTCAGTGACAGTACTGCCTTGACATCCTCGATCGTGCTAGCATGTCTGACTGTAAGCCATGTAACACTCTAGTGGACACTTGTGCCAAGCTCCCTGCAAGTACCGATGATCTTGTTGCCGATCCCACTGACTTTCGAAGTCTTGCCAGTGCCCTCCAGTACCTCACCTTCACATGGCCAGACATCTCCTACACTGTTCAGCAGATCTGTCTTCATATGCACGATCCTTGAGAGCCTCACCTTGCGGCTCTAAAGCGGATCTTGTGCTATATTCGAGGTGCACTGGACTTGGGACTCTATATTCAGCACTCCTCTCCTATAAACTTGGTGGTCTACTCTGATGCAGACTAGGCCAGCTGTCCTGACACTTGACGCTCCATCTCCGGGTATGCTATCTTTCTTGGCGACAACTTGGTGTCCTGGTCATCTAAAAGATAGCACACGGTCTCCCTCTTAGTGCTGAGGCCGAATACTGTGCCATCGCCAATGCAGTTGCTGAGGTCACCTGGCTCCATCAACTCCTTTATGAGCTTTACTCGTCTCTGACCAAGGCTACACTTGTGTATTATGACAACATTTGTGCAATCTACTTATCTTCCAACCCAATCCAGCATTAGCGCATAAAGCATGTTGAAATCGACCTTCACTTCGTTCGGGAGAAGGTCGTCATGGGTCATGTTCGTGTTGTCCACATACCCACTTCATCACAATTTGCTGATATCTTCACCAAGGGGCTTTCTGCACCGGTCTTCACCGAGTTTCGCTCCAATCTCAATATCCGCAAGCTTGCCGCACCGACCACGGGGGGTGTTAGCCAGTTGTCCTGCCATATGAGCTTAGTCTCTTGCCATGCATGTTTTTCCTTGCCATGCGATCACATGCCTTGTATTACATTGCCTTGCATGCTTGATTGCTTGCCTTGCATGGTGATTACTTGCTGTACAGACTGCCCATGCTGGTGTATATATATGTGCGTTGCTTGTTCGGCCAATACATCAATAAAGCTTGAGTCTTCTTCTCTCCCTCTCGTTCTCTCATTCTTACAAGAAGTTGTGAGCTGCAAAAAAAACTATTATGAGTTATGAAAAGCTATGAAATTGTTTGGTTGTAGTAGTTGTAGATTTATGGTAGAGTAATTTCATGAAGCTTAACAATAAGAAATAATGATTCTATACTTTAATTAGTAGCGAGTATAATAATCTCATGTAGACCGGTGAAGGGATTGAATAATATAAGCCGTGAAATTGTGGAATTTAGGGAATGTGCAACTTCTATTTTATATTGGCAAAGAGTTGCTGAGTTTGAAAAAAATGGTTTCATCTAATATTTGTTTAGTTCAATTTTCACTTTTCTAACCGAGAGAAAATTCTACCAAAGTTCCAGTTATAAAATGGTCCTACAAAATGTATAATTGAATTGGATCCTTCCTGTAGCCAAATTGGTCTTATGCCCTATAGTGTAGAGTGATGGTGATGTTTGATATTTTGCCTATCCCATATATATAACAACCAAACCTAAAGATCACATGTTATACACATATATGGGGTAAAAGAGTAAATGTATCAAATTATATGTGACATGACATCAATTCTCTTGTAGTAAAACTTCTCTTGATATTCCTGTCACTGGTTAACACTTACTACATTCTGCTTTACTAATTTGATCTAGCGCATGAGCTCCCAATGTTATCAGCTACTTCCTGCACCATCAGCCTGACAACCTGAACCACTGTTTTAGATTTAGAATTCATTGTCGCTGATGTCGATGGCAATGCCGAGATGATGTCGAGGCACTCCTAGATGTCGGTGTTGTAGCACAACATCACTCACTCATGATCGTCATCTATGTACTTGTCGTCGAATGCACCGTCGTCCAAACTCTTAGTCGCTTGGCCACCTCCGCCTTCACTACCACGACACTAGCAGGGCATGGCACCTTGACCCTGATGAAGTCACCTCTGTAGCTGGCCTTGATGGTCACCACACCGTTGCCATTGCTACACTACGAAGTAGACTTTCACAGTGTAGCTTTGACGTAAGGAGGCACCTAACATGATCCATGGGAGGAGGCCTTTCATAGAGTACTTGACAGGCACTGTAGCGTTGGCAATGACAACGGTGGAGCGGCAATAGGAGAAGCTGGGTGATAAGGAATGGTCGCTATCGATGGCGATTCACTTCAATGAGTTCTTCAATGAGCTATATGTAACCTAGTCATCAACTAGGGACCCAACTTATGAGTGGGTTTATCCACTACCGCTAGCTCATAATAGTTTAGTATTAGAGCTAGATGTTATAGGAAATAGAGAGGGATTGTGAACAAATGGAAGGAATAGCAATAGGTTTTGAGGAGGAGATGACAAGAGTAAAAATGGAGATCAAGGAGTTGAAGGACATGTTTGAAGAAATGATGAGGTTGTGGAAGGGCAAGAACCCAATGCAAGATGAGGAGAAATTGGCTGCAACAGATAATAAGGAAACCAATATCAGTGCAACACACAATGAGGAAGAAGCATATGCGCACTAGAAGAATAGGAATGGGAGGAACTATGTGGGAGGCGGGCCTCATGGTAGTCACCCCCTCCTGCTTGGTATGGGGACAACACCATAATGACGAGGAGGGGGATTATCGGTGTTTTACCGATCAGTCCATCGACAAGGATAGCTTAGTGTTAGCATTATGCCCTAGAGACAATGTGGAGATATTGCACGTGGTATACTATGTTTATGAAATAAAGTTATTGTTCCTTAAAATAAATTATTATTATGGATCAACAAATACGTGATTTGTTTATGAGACTCATAATGTGACTATTTCTAAATGATCCCTGATCAGATATAGGTCATATGTGAAACAGATATGATTGAGATCAGCATGTGTGTTAATTGATGATCATGTCTCGTGGATCATGGGTATGGAGATACCGACTCAATAACACGGATGTAAGTTGGAGAACATATGTTGGATAGACCCACTATGAGGCACTGTTGAGATTCTACGTATCATCAGTTGGTCTCAGTAGTGTTTATGTAAAGTCTTTAGACCTGAGATCTTCATGGTTCCTAACATGCATAGTGGCTTACTTTGGGACTACCAAACGCTATTCTGTAATTGGATAGTTATAAAAGTAGTCATCGGGTCTGTCATGAAACATGTAGTGGGATGTGAGTGATCAAGATGGGATTTGCCCCTCCTTAACAGGAGAGATATCTCTAGGCCCTCGATGTAACGGATTATAGAAGTGTATGGCCATGCCGTGGTGATTAAAGAGTTAATCACAGCTTATAATCCAATACAGAGATCGAGAGAGGATCGAGCTATTGATAGGATGGTACAAATCTCACCTTGTGCTCGATCGATATCGTGAGACAAAGGGATATGTACATATGGAACATTATAAGGTTCTGTCGATATGATCTTTACGTATACTTGAGTTAATATGCTTTGCTAGAGATCACTATTAACAGAGTATAGAAAGAAGTTTTCATATGTTAAACAAGCTATGGGTGAACCTACAGGGTCACATACTTAACAGGCTGGAACATTGGATTCGAATTAGTCTTAGTTTAGATCGAGATCCAAACGGTTTAGATTGAGATCCGAACAGATCGGATAGGGATCTGAGTAGAGTCCTAGTTAGGCTCAGGTGGGCCCAAGCTAGGATGTCTATAAATATGAGGGTGCATGGCGCAGGGAATCAAAGCTTTTGCTAATCGCATGTTGATGCGTTTCTAGTGCTAAGTTGTTAGCTATCGAGAGAAAACCCTAGCCACCACCTCTCGATAGCCTAACCATCTCACTGACAGCTCGAGTGCTAGTACACCATTGGCTGGTGTTCCCACCATGGATGTGTGAATACTAGTGGAGGCGTTGCTTTACTGCATCGCTCATCGGCATTGGCACCATTGATCAGATCGGTGGCATCATCGGCTACTTCTCGAGAGACAACGTCATTGGGAAAAGGCTTCCCGAGGACGTTGAAGGCTTCTCGAGGACTTCGATCAGCTTCTCGTGGATGTCGATCGGCTTCCCGACTTCATCGGCACGCTCGAGTTGGATAGGCTCGCTACTCCAACTCTCCTTTCGCTGCACTGCGTGTCCGAGGTAACGATCTATGGTCCCTCTCTTAGCAAGATATCCTGGTGTACGCGGTAAATTTTTTTTATTTTTGGCTAGCGTAGCCTCTGTGTTTCCCAACAGTGGTATCAGAGCTAGGTTGCTTAGATTGTGATCTAGATTAGTGCATATGGTTGATATGCCGTTATAGTAGATTGGATCTATTGCAGTCTAGGACGATCGCTTTATGTGATAAATCAATCAGCAGCACGGGTTGATGAGATCAATCGTTATATGGGGTAGTTGCAGATTGGATCGTAACACTCGAATTACTATGTGTTGTTTCATCGAATGCAAACACGTATCATAATCTGAGTAGGTTACCGATTCGGTCTCCTAGAGCGCCTCCCGACTGGTCTTTCCGACCACTGTCGCCGACTCTCGAGTGCATCGCCCGACCACCTGGTCGACCCCATCGGCTAAAAAAAAACTGGTTCCCGAGAGGTTGTCTCGGATCGAGATGAATTGTTTATCCTGAGCAGTTTTTCTAAAGCAACTTCATAGATCGGATTTGTGATTTTCACTAGTAGATACGACGCTGCCCTGCAACCCATGAGGGGGCATCCTCCCCCTCGATCCCCCACCCGCTAACCGGCTAGTGGGACCACCGTGTGTACGCGCCTTGTATATAGTCACGCTTTGTATAGAGTCCTAGTTCACATCATTAGCTAGAATGTGATTCTACGTCTAACTTGTTTTTGCAAAGAATGATGTAAATGGTATGACCCTATATAATTTGTAAGTAGGATTAAAACAGAGCGGAAAATTTTCGTCCGTTTTGAGAAAAAACGTATAGAGAGAGGCTTATACAGATGCGGAAATGGAATTTTTTGGAACAGAAATGGATACGGAATTTTTTGTTCAGAAACGAAAAAGGAAACGGAACGACGATTTCTGCCGGAAACAGATACGGCAACGGATATTCCGCCTAAGAAATACATACAGGATTTTTCTGCTTTGCTTGGCCCATTGTGCTTTTTCTATTCATGCCACAGCCCACGGCCCATGAAACAACACAACAAGTCACAAGTGGGCAGTGGGCATCCGCTGCTGGCTGCTTCATCGATAAGCTGCCACCTAGCACTCAGCTTGCGTCCGGCGACTTCAGCAGACAGCAGACAGCAGACAGCAGACAGCAGACAGCAGCAGAGCCAGCGCCCAGCATTCATCGTTTCATGAGCCCTGCAAAAAAACGTATCAACTACTAGATTAAAAAAATATCATACCAACGCTTTGCATTATTTTTACCGTTTATTTTTGTATTATATTTATAGTTTATTTTTACTAGTGCATGTAATGATAGGTGCAGATATTAAGAGGACATTCTGTTTGGTTTATTTGTTGGATTATCATTGCATTATTTTTACAACCGACCCTAGAACTTTGGAAGCACCGCCCACTGCCCGCTTGTTAATTGCTATGTAAGTTGTTTGATGTTTTGTTTGATTGTGAGAAATGTATTATATGCTAATTACTATGTAGATAAAGGAATAAATGATGAAAGTTGAAAAATAGAGCTATTTTCATAATTATCTTTGTAACTTCAAACTATTTCCATTTCGAAACTATGTGTTATAACTTATAAGTTGATATTTGATACTATATATTCCGACATATATTCGATCTGTATCCGTATCCGTTCCTTATTCGATCCGTATTTGTTTTTGGTACTATTCACTTCCGTTTTTGTTTCCGAATTATCTGCTTTCGTTTCTGTTTTCGTTAAAAAAAAGTAAACGGATATGACAGCACCCATTTCCATCCGTTTTCGCTCCATTTTCATCCCTATTTGTAAGAATGTATGCGATGCATATAACTGTTATGCATGGCTTGCATGCCATGATCTTTAGCTATGTGATAGCTGTCTCTGCTGTATTTGCTGACCTGTGTGTCGGGTGCTTGAATCAATATTTATAATCTTCATTTTCTAGTTATTATAATAGTAGTCTGGATATAAGATTGCATGATTTCAAGCATGGTGGCTTGAAGGAGTGATGTGGACGATGGAGATCGTCTACACCACACATGGAGATGGAGATCACTATGAGATTGGGCCATACTAATTCGCAATTAAAAGTGTTTATCTATGATGTCTTCTATCTATTTTATGCTATATCTTGTTTGATATGATGCCATGATAGGATAGATTCCCTAAAAGAAATAAGTTTTTGATGACTTTCCAATTGTTGCACCTAACACAGTAATGTTCATCGTTTGGTGGGTCAGCTAAAGCAAAGTGCCGGCGATTACCATTGTAAGTTAGGATAGATGTCGGACATTTATACGCGGAAGCTTTGGTTTGCTTAATAAGGTTATCAAAACAGTTTTGGACCTTAGGGCATCAGGTTGGGGCCGGAGCATGGTGATGCTAACCCAACAAACAGGAGTCACATGAAGATGTGATTAGCAATGTGTTGTTTTCCCATATCATTAATTTCTAGCAGTGATGCCAAAGCTCTCTAGGAATTAGTGAAATGAGGATCCTGACCCACTATGTAACCGAGAGGGAGGTTTTGGTTTCCAAAAGCATAGTAGGAGAATATTTTGTTAAATGCCTTAATGAAAGATTAACATAAACATAGATGCTAAACTTTGCATATCTTATATTGTAGATCATGTCAGCCTCTACCACGTCTAGTTCTTTTAATTTGCGATCTATCCTTAAGAAAGAAAATCTTAATGGAACAAACTTTATGGATTGATATAGAAATTTAAGAATTGTTCTCAAGCAAGAAAGAAAAGAGTATGTTCTTGAAAGTCCCTACCCTGATGACTTGCCAGATAATGCTACAGTGACTGCATGGTGTACTTACGAGAAGCACACTAACGATTGCCTTGATGTGAGCTGTCTCATGCTTGCCACAATATCCTCTAAGTTTTAGAAGCAATATGAGAACACAGACGCTTATAATATTATTGTGGGTCTACGTGGTATGTTTGAGAACCAAGTGAGGGTCGAGAGGTTCAACACCTTAAAATCCTTGTTCGCGTGCAGGCTTGCTGAAGGGAATCTCATCAGTCCTCATGTTATAAAGATGATTGGTTATATTAAGTCTAGAAAAGCTAGGCTTTCCCCTTATCCAAGAGTTGGCTATTGATCTGATTGTTCAATCCCTGCCATCAAGTTTTGAACCGTTCATACTCAATTATCATATAAATAGTATGGACAAAACCTTAACAAAAATGCATGAGATCCTGAAAACCGCTGAGAAAAGCATTAAGAAAAATAGCAGTTATGTGATAATGCTGTAGAAAGGCAAGAAACAGCCCCATGTTAAGAAATGTGCGGTTAAGAGGAAGTTGACTCCCGATGAAATCGCGAGCAATTCCAAGACCAAGAAAGACAAGAAAGGAGTGGATCAAGATGCATTATACTTTTACTGCAAGGAGCCGGGTCATTAGAAGAGGAACTGCAAGAAGTACTTAGATGATCTTAAGAAGAAGAGAAGTATGACTTCCGCTTCAGGTATAAATATTATAGAAATCAATCTTGCTACTTCATCTACTGATTCTTTTCATCTACTGATTCTTAGGTATTTCATATCAGATCAGTTGCTCACATCTGTAAGTCGTTACAGGGTCGAGAAGAAGTAGAAGTTTCATGAAGGGCAAAGTGGATCTTCGAGTGGGCAATGGGGCAAGAGTTGCTGCAGTTGCTTCGGGAACCATGCTATTGACACTACTTTCAGGACTAGTTTTGAAATTAAATAATTGTTATTTTGTTCCAACTCTATGTAAAAATGTAATTTCTGCTTCATGCTTGCAAGCAGAAGGTTATGATTTTAGATCAATGAACAATGGTTGTTCAATTTATTTTGGAGATATGTTCTATTGTCATATTCTATTGGGGAATGGATTATACGTTTTGAATCCTGAAGAATCTTACGTCTATAACATTGATATGAAAAGGCAACATCTTAATGATTTGAATCCCATATTTATTTGGCATTATCGCCTAGGTCATATAAATGAGAGATGTGTGGAGAAGCTCTATAAAGATGATCTTCTCGACTCTTTTGATTTTGAATCATTTGAGACATGTGAATCTTGTTTACTTGACAAGATGACAAGGACACCTTTCACAGGTCAGAGTGAGAGGGCAAGTGAGTTGTTGGCATTCATACATACTGATATGTGCGAACCAATGAGCTCAATAGCCAAAGGTGGTTTTCAGTACTTCATAACTTTTACCGACGGCTTTAGTAGATATGGATATATCTACCTAATGAGGCATAAGTCAGAGTCCTTTGAAAAGTTCAAAGAATTCTAGAATAAAGTACATAATCATTTAGGAAAAATAATCAAGTTCCTGCGATCAAATTGTGGAGGAGAATACTTGAGCCTTAAGTTTGGTAATCATCTAAAGGATTGCGGAATTGTTTCACAATTGACTCCACCCAAAACACCACAATGGAATAGGGTCTCTGAGCAGAGAAATTCTACCTTATTATATATGGTCCGATCAATGATGAGCAAAAGTGATATTTCATTATCCTTCTAGGATATGCTCTTGAAACAGCCGCTTTCACACTAAATAGGGTTAGTGGGAGCTCGGTGCATCTCGAAGAAGTTTGAGAAATATTTGAAAATGTTTCAACTCCCATAAAACCACAACAGGATAATCAAGGTGTTAAAGAACATGTTGCACTACGTAGGTCAGAGAGGATACGGCATGCACCTGAGAAGTTCATGTTCTTAACCACTTAGAAACGGGATATATTATTATTGGACAACGATGAGCCCAAGACCTATGAGGAAATAATGGTGGGACCAGACTCTAAGAAATAGCTTAGAGCCATGAGATCCGAGCTTAAATCCATGTACACCAATCAAGTTTGAAACATGGTTGATCCACCCGATGGTGTAAAAACCATCGAGTGTAAATGGGTTTTCAAAAAGAAGATAGACATAAATGGAAATGTCGCATCTATAAAACGTGATTGGGGGCAAAAGGTTTTAAGTAAATTCAAGGTGTTGATTATGATATAACCTTTTTGTTCGTCACAATGCTAAAGTATATTCGGATCATTCTAGCGATTGCTGCATATTTTGATTATGAAATATGGCAGATGGATGTCAAAATAGCTTTCTTTAATGGAAATTTGAGTGAGGATGTGTACATGACACAGCCGATCGGTTTTGTCGATTCACTATCAGTTGGAAAAATATGCAAACTGCAGAAATTCATTTATGGATTGAAGCAGGCAACTCGGAGTTAGAATATTCTTTTTGATGATGTAATCAAAGGATTTGGTTTCATCAAAAATAAAAAAGAACTTTGCGTTTACAAGAAGGCTAGTGGGAGCACACTTGTATTTCTAATACTATATGTGAATGACATATTGTTGATCGGGAATGATGTACATATGCTGGAGTCTGTTAAGTCTTCATTGAAAAGTAGTTTTTCTATAAAGGACTTAGGAGAAGCAGCATATATTCTAGGTATCAAGATCTATAGAGATAGATCAAGGATGCTAATTAGATTATGCCAGGATACATACATTGACAAGGTGTTAAAGAGGTTCAACATGCAGGATTCTAAGAAAGGTTTTTTGCCAATGTCATATGGCATAAATCTCAGCAAGACTCAATATCCGAGTACACATGATGAGCGAGAAAAGATGAATGAGATTCCATATGTCTCGGTAATTAGATCCATCGTGTATGCTATGTTATATACATGCCCAGATGTCTCGTATGCTTTGAGCATAACAAGCAGATACCAATCTAATCTAGGTGAGAGTTACTGGATAGCCGTAAAAAATATCTTGAAGTACTTGAGAAGGACTAAAGATATGTTCCTAGTTTATAGAGGTAAGGAAGAGCTCGTTGTAAGTGGTTATACCGATGCGAGCTTCCAAACCAACAAGGATGACTACACATCGCAATCTGGATTCGTTTTCTGCCTTAATGGTGGAGCGATGAGCTGACTCTACAATAGAAGCCGAGTATATAGCAGCTTCGGAAGCTGCAAAAGAAGCTGTTTAGATCAAGAAATTTGTTTCTGAGCTTGGTGTAATGACTAGTACCTCCAGTCTGATTCACCTCTATTGCGATAATAGTGGTGCTATCGCATAAGCTAAGGAGCCTAGGTCACACCAGAAGTTTAAACACATATTTTGGCGGTATCATCTGATCCGCGAGATAGTGGATAGAGGAGATGTAAAGATATGCAAAGTGTAAACTGATCTTAATGTTACAGATCTGTTGATAAAGCCACTCCCACAGCCTAAGTATGAGGCACATACTAGGCCTGTGGGTATTAGATATCTACATAGTTGACTCTAGTACAAGTGGGGGATTGTTAGCATTATGTCCTAGAGGCAATATGGAGATATTATACGTGGTATACTATGTTTATGAAATAAAGTTACTATTCCTTAAAATAGATTGTCATTATGGATCAACAAATACGTGATTTGTTCATGAGACTCATAATATGACTATTTCTAAATGATCCCTGATCGGATACAGGTCATATGTGAAATAGATATGACTGAGATCGACATGTTTATTGATTGATGATCATGTCTCGTGGATCATGGGTATGGAGATACCGACTCAATAACACGGATGTATGTTGGAGAACATATGTTAGATAGACCCACTATGAGGCACTGTTGAGATTCTGCGTGTCATCAGTTGGTCTCAGTAGTGTTTATGTAAAGTTCTTAGGCCTAAGATCTCCATGGTTCCCAATATACGTAGTGGCTTACTTTGGGACTACTAAATGCTATTCTGTAACTGGGTAGTTATAAAAGTAGTTATCAGGTCTGTCATGAAACATGTAGTGGGATGTGACTAATTAAGATGAGATTTGCCCCTCCTTAACAGGAGAGATATCTCTGGGCCCCTCGATGTAATGGATTATGGAAGTGTATGGCCATACCAAGGTGATTAAAAAGTTAATCACAGCTTATAATCCAATACGGAGATCGAGAGATGATCGAGCTATTGATAGGATGGCACAAATCTCATCTTGTGCTTAATCGATATCATGAGACAAAGAGACATGTACATATGAAACATTACAAGGTTTAGCCGATATGATCTTTACGTATACTTGGGTTAATATGCTTTGCTAGAAGCCACTGTTAACGGAGTATGAAAAGAAGTTTCCATATGTTAACCAAGCTATGCGTGAACCTACAGGGTCACCCACTTAACAGGTTAGAACATTGGATTCGAATAGGATTCAAATTGGGCTTAGTTTGGATAGAGTTCCGAACAGATCGGATAGGGATCTGAGTAGAGTCCCGGATGGGCCCAAGCTAGGACATCTATAAATATGAGGGTGCAGGACGTAGGGAATAAGAGCTTTTGCTAATCGCATGTTAATGTGTTTCTCTTGCTAAGTTGTTAGCTATCGAGAGAAAACCCTAGCCGCCACCTCTCGAGAGCCCGACCATCTCGCCGATCGCTCGGATGCTAGTACACCATCGGCCGGCGTTCCTACCCTAGATGTGTGGATACCAGTAGAGGCGTTGCTTTACTACATCGCTCATCGATATCGGCACCGCTGATCGGATCGGCGGTGTCATCGACTACTTCTTGAGGAGACAGCGTCATTGGGTAAAGGCTTCCCGAGGACGTTGAAGGTTTCCCGAGGACTTTGATCGGCTTCTCGAGGACGTCGATCGGCTTCCTGACTTCATCGGTATGCTCGAGTTGGATCGTTTCGCTACTCTAACTCTCGTTTCGCTGCACTGCGTTCCCGAGATAACGATCTATGGTTCCTTTCTTAGCAAGATATCTTGGTGTGCGCTGTAGAAATTTTTTACTTTTGGCTAGTATCCCTTGTGTTCCCTAATATTTAGGTGGTGATTTACGTGGTAGGGATAAGCATTGAATTCTAGATCTAATGGTCGACTCGAGAAATAGAGCCAAGGAATTTTAGACAGGTTCAGACCTTCCGAAGGATAACAACCCTATGTCCTATATAATGTATTGGAGATTGGATGTAAAAGCTAGGGCACGATGTAAGATCACACATAAGCTTTGAAAGTTAGGGCTTGATCTAAAAGTTGGATGCCCTTGAAGAGGGTCCTTCGCCCTTCTTATATAGTGCCGGGGGAGGATTATAGGAAGGGAATCTTATCCCAAGTCGGTTTCCTATAATTTAAGAATTACAACCAGATTCTTGTTTATCTCCTATTTACACGGATATATTTATCTCAACTTTCTTAACTTCCTTAATAGGCTAGGCCCATGTTTGGTCTGATACACTAAAAGCACATTACATGATACCCGGAGGTCATATCCCTGATATGGATCACTGATTGAAATCATCTCTTCCACTGTTTGATCTGCCAGAGTACAATGGCCAAGATGACCCCCTAAGTTGGATTTGCCACTATGAGCACTACTTCTATGTTCATAAGGTGCAAGAAGAGGACTGAGTGGAGATTACTAGACTACATCTTGCAGGTGAAGCACAAGAAGTGTTGGATAATTGACAATTAGAGGAGCCTTAGATAACCTAGGAGGACTTCCATGGGGTTTTCATCTAGTGGTTTATTCAACATTAAATGCTGGACCATTAGATGATCTAGTGAATCTCAAGCAAGACAATCAAAGTGTGGATGAATATGCTTATGATTTTCAAATTGTTGGCCAGAGTTCCTAGGATGCGTAGGGCAGATCAGATTGAAACTTTTGTGTCAGGTCTATCCAAGGTGTTGTGGGCAGATGTTTGTAGAGTATGTGCACATGATTTGGCAGTGAAGACAACAAGTGCAATACTGATTAGTAATAGGAGTCAGAGCTAATCGATCATGGTCGGCAAGAGGACAACAATATGAGGAGATGGTGCATGTGTAATGGCTAGGCGAGCTATACCAACTTCTAGCATGTAAAGTACTGCTTGATCAGCTCAACACCGACTATGGTTATCAGCCGATCAATTTGCCAAAACAAGGGTGAAAGGACTTTGTTACAAGTCTAAGTGGAAGTAGAAGATGAAGAAGTATATGATGAAGAAGATGAGGAGTTGGAGCTAGAAGTTGTGGTTCCGACAATATTGTCCATGATGGCTGCCTTAGGGCCAAAGCAAGGGGATAACGTGCAAGTGAAGTTTGGAATAGCGAGAAAGAAGTGGTTAATACTAATCGACAGCAGGAGCACACACAATTTCATTAGTGCCTATGCCACTTGATAGTTGGAGAAGGAATGGAAGATGCAAACGGAGATGAAGAAAAATTAGCAAGTCAAGATGGCAAATGGGAGGCAACTACCTTGTCTTGGCAACTTTGAGGTTGGCTTGATCATCTAGAATAGAAGTTTGTAACTCCTTTTTCAGTGCTACTCATTGATTTAGTTGACTTAATTTTGGGGGTTAAATGGCTGAAGACCCTAGGCAGAGTGTAATGTGATTTCGGAGACCTAACCATGGAGTTTGTGTACAGTGGCAAGGAAGTGAAACTGCAAAGCCTAAAGATGAAGGAGGGGTCAAATTCATGCATTCCAGCCTAGAGGAAGGGAAGAGGTTTGAGATACTCATGTACTCATATCTTAATGTATTCGTTGAACCACAGGGGTTGCCTCCACCTCATGCATGTGACCATAGGATTCCATTAGAGGCAAGAACTAACCTATTGGTGGTACGTCCATACAGATATTCCTACCAGCAAAAGGATGAGATCGAGAAATAGTGTAAGAAGATATTATAGAAATATATTATAAGGTCAAGTCGTTCTTCCTTCTCCTCCCTCGTATTGTTGGTAAAGAAGGTTGATGGGACATGGGCGTTTTGTGTGGACTCCCGTTGGCTAAATGAGAAAGCAATTAAGGATAAACTTCCTATCTCACTCATAGAAGAGCTCTTGGGTGGGTTAGGTGATGCCCATTATTTTACTTGATTGGATCTAACGTTCAACTACCATCAAGTTCGTATCAAGAAGGATGATATTTTGAAGACAGTATTCCGGACACATCATGGCCACTGTGAGTTCCTAGTAATGTCATTTGGATTGTCCAATGTGCCCTCTACCTTCCAAGCTTTAGTGAATAAGGTGCTATGAGATTTTCTACGTAAATTTGTTGGTATTTTTTGATGATATATTGATTTATAGCAGACGGCCAAGGAGCATATAATGCATCTACAGATAGTTTTGGAGAGGCCGAGAGAGCACCATTTTGTTGAAGCGGTCAAAGTGTGCCTTTGCACATGAAAAGATTGGGCATTTGAATCACCTCATTTCAAGATTGGGAGTAGAAGTTGACCTTGAGAAGCTCAAGGCAATAGAGAAGTGGCCACGACCATCTACAATGATAGATTTGAGGAGATTTTTTGGCCTGGCTAGATATTATAGGAGGTTCATAAAAGATTATATAAGTATCGTTGACCCTCTAACCGCTCTGCTAAAAAAGAATGGATTTGTATGAAACTAAGCAATTGAGGAGGCCTTTAAAAAATTGAAGCAAGTTTTCACATCGGCTCTTGTGCTACGAATGCTAGGCTTATCACCGCTGTTTGAGGTGAAGTGCAATACGTCCAAAACTGGAATTATTGTCTTGCAACAAAATAGGCATCTAATTACATATTTTAGTAGGAAGTTGGCTGACCGCCACCAAAATCTCGTGGCCTATGAGCAAGAACTGATCAATTTGTCAAAGGCAGTGCGACATTGGTAACCATGCTCATGGGGCAACGATTTACTATTTGGACAGCATGGGAGACTTAAATTCTTGCTAAAACATGCATTAATTACTTCCCTATAGCAGCACTGGTTGAGAAAATTGATGGACTTAGTCTTTTGTGTGGAATATAAACTAGGCGAGCATAATCAGGCTATCGACGCGCTATCCAGGACACTAGAGGAGCTAGAGAGATGTGTTGTTATGTCTATTGTGTAAGATACAACACATGAGCAGTGGCTGAAGATGCTAAGGAATGACCTAAAAGTTTAGCAGAATGTTGCACAGTTATTGGACAAAGCAGTTGTGAGTAGTGCTACCCTAGAATCGACTAGCCCACAATGGGAGGTGCAAGACAATCTAGTGTACCGTGATGGAAAATTGTGGGTTCCTAGTGTTGGGTTATGGGGGGGCTACGCTAGCGCTAATTTCAAAAATTTTACTCCGTTCGCCTAGGAACCATACGTGTAATGGGATCATGAATCGTTACCTCAAGCCACGAGGCGCGCTCGGACAACGGAAGTAGAGACAATGAAGCGCGTCCTCGATCGGCCTCTCCCGGCTCCGTCCGTTCGTCTGCGGCGAAGTCGACGTAGTCTGGCGATCTTCACGGGAGAAGATCAGCACCGATGTAGCAGTGGTGCCTCTACGGTATCCACACGTACAAGAACGGGATCACCTCTCGCTGGTATGCTAGTACCGCGTGGGAGATTAGGGGAGAGATCGCTACAACCGGTGCAGCTAGGAGAGGTGGCGGCTAGGGTTAGATCGAATCAATAGCAGCCTTTTCGTCCTAGCCTCTCCTCTCCTTATATAGTGCCCTCTCATAGGCCTTTAATCAGTATTAAAGCCCAACAGATCTAATCTGTTCGTCTGGCCCGAAACTTTTGGTCCTAACCGGAACTTTCGAAAATAACATTCTGTACGAATTTATTTCTGCCCAGAACTTTCGGCCTAACCAGAACTTCCGGACCCCCAAAACTTTTGGCCTAACCGAAACTTCTGCACCCAGAACTTCCTGTCCAACTAGAACTTTCGAAAATAACATTCTGTATCGAATTTATTTCGACCCAAAAGTTCTGGTTCCACCCAAAACTTCCGGTTCATCCAGAATTCACCTTTCAGGCATGCCCAGAACTTCCGATCCAACCGGAACTTCCGATTCTTCCAGAAATCAAAACTGAAACTGGGGCTGGCTCGGAACTTCCGATCTAACCAGAACTTCCGGATGCTCCAGAACCCAAAACTTCTGGCCTCAAGCCAGAACTTTCGGTTCCCAGAATTCTCTTGAGCATATTTCCATCACCTAGAGCTTCTCTGTTGATAGAGCCAATGATAGCAGCAGTTCATGATTTGACACACGAAGGTAGTCAAAAATGTTTTCATTGGCTTCTTGCCATGTATTGGTGGCATCATCAAAAAGAGACCATGCAAAAGTATGTGATGCAATGTTCCATATGCAACAACATAAAATAAGCACTCAAGCCCCTGTCAACCCACTACAACCCCTAGCTATTCTCCATCATATGTGGGTGGACATTTCCATGGATTTCATCAAAGATTTGCTGAAATCCTAGGGTAAGACAACAATGCTGGAGGTAGTTGATTGGTTATGCAAATATGCACACTTCCTTTCTCTCACTAGGCTGACAATATCATATTCAATGGCCAAATTATTCTTTGATCAGGCTATGAGGTTGCATGGTATACCAGAGTCTATTATGTCAAATAGAGATTCGGTGTTTCTCGGTGCTTTCTGAAAGGGCCTATTCAAGAAGAGGGGATGACTTTGCTGTTGTCTATGACCTATCACCCACAAATGGATGGATAGACTAAATTTGTCAATAGGACCATTGATATGTACTATGTATGGTGGCCTCCAATCTATTGACCTAGGCACAATGGGTTCCATAGGCAGAATATTGTTATAACACCTCCTATCATTTTGCTCATCGTCTAACGCCATTTGAGTTGGTCTATGGACGCTCACCACCCCCGTTGATGCCATATCAACAGGGTTCGACATGTATTGACTCAATGGATTGCACGCTTGTTGACCAGGATGTTCTCCTACAGTAAGCAAGAGCTCAACTACTATAGGCTTAAAACCGAATGAAGCAATACTATGATACCAAGCATAGAGAAGAGGTATTCATGGTGGGCTCGTGGGTGTGGCTCAAACTGTAGCACCATCGGTAACGGTCTGCTCGTGAGTCATCGTCATGATCCAAGCTATCTCTACAGTTCTATAGTCTCTTTTAGGTGTTGAAGCATATTGGTGAGGTGGCATACAGGTTACTCATTCCACACAGGTGGCTAACATCCCCAATGAGCTGCTACTAGCTGCTCTTAGGCAACCTAAACCATATTGGTTGTTATCGCAACGTTTCGTGAAAGGTCATCATCAATTCTTGGTGCACTAGACAGGCGAGTAAGCGGATGAAGTGACCTAAATAGATGCGGTGACTCTTATGCATTCATTCTCTGATTGTAAGCTTGAGGACAAACTTTATTTCTAGGAGGAGAGTGATGCTATGAACAGTTTGGATAGAGTATTTATTAGGCACCATGGTCCACCATTTGTTCATGATAATGCAACGGCTTAGATGAAAGACAGTGGATTAATAGTTTGGAAAAGAGCAATAAATTAGGATATGTACGTGCATGTAATCAGAGGAAGAGAATAAATAAATGGAGAGTGAAAAATAGGAGACGTGCTTTTTGCCAAACCAAACAAAATAACATGCGATGGCTCTAATCAATAGCCAATCCTAGGCGCACACTGCTCCGATGAGTTCTTTGTCGAGTTATTTGTGACCTGGTCATTGACCAAGGACACATGCTTATGAGCAGGCATATCCACGACCATCGATGTGTAATAGTTTATCTCCTAATGATCATATTTGACCTTTTTATATGTGTAGTTCAATTTTAAGTGCACAATTTCATTGAATGACAAAAAAGAATTTAGGGCATTTGGTGCTTAAATGTATCCCAATATAATTGTCTTGTTTATATAAGGTGTTTTGTCAATTAAAATGATATACACAATAATCTCTTCATCCAAAAATAAGTTTACTTTTATTTTGTCCTGAACTAAACTATTTTAAGTTTGACTAAATTTATATTAAAGTATATTAACATATACTATATAAACAAGAAAACTGTTAAAGGTAGGTCATTAACTCATTCGACAATGACATAGGAAAAGATCGACTTTAGACAGATGATAAATATACCAAATAGTGGTGAATATGCTAAAAGGGCAACACATATGTTAAAAGGGGACTACAAGCGAGTGTTAAAAAGATCGTCTCCAATGGAGACCTCATAAAATGGCCAAAATAGATAGACCCATTATGCATTGATATAAAATCACACGTCTAAACTATAGGGCTATAAATATGTCCTTAGGATACTATAATAAGCATATTTTCTAAAGAGAATACACCAGTAATTATATCCAAATCTCCGTTGTTACATAACACAACCACATAATGTATGAAAACATATTCTCTCCATACTAAAATATAACACATTTTAGATTTAGCATGCGTATTAAGTAGATATAAAAATATTATAATATCGTTCTCAAAATAAATGAGTATGAGCTTGATAGTGATGGGATAAATTAATAAGTAATAAAATTTAAGAGTATCATACTTTAGTTGTAAAAGTAACATTTTATAAGTTATAGATTGCTAAATTTAGAATAAAATTTTGAACTCTATAAATACTAACATATATTTCATAATGCATATAATAATTTTCGTTTGATATCAAAATTATTATTTCTTCTATAAACTTGATTAAATTGAAGATAATTTGGCTTAGAAAAATGCACTTGTGTCGGTAGATTCGAGCGGTGCAATTGTCCTTCAATCGCGCGGACCAGGCTGTCAGAAAGGGACAAACATGGTTCTCACGCACGAATCTGGAAGCACGGCAGATCTCGTCCACGGTCCACGTCCACCTCCACGGCCCGTACCCTTCTCGCTTCCTTCCTCTTACGCCTTTCCGGTTTCCTCCCCCACCCACCGTACTCATCAATTTTTCTCGTCAAAATCTGAAATGGTGCTTCGCGACGAGATCTGAGAGAGCGCCCTTGCGTCCACCGCGCGATGGCGTCCTCCGCGGCGTCGCGATCGTACGGCAATGGGGCCGGCGGCGGCGGTAGCGCCACCGCGATGATGCTCCCGG
>KE371507.1:339041-350108 GCA_000418225.1 Zizania latifolia | reverse complement strand
ATCTTGGACTAGCACCTTGGACTAATGGGCTGCATGGCTAGCCTATAAAATGTATCCCCAACCCTTGGGTTGGCATGGCATTGTGTGAGAAATAAACCAGAAAATTTCCCCAACTCTTCCTAGTGTCATCCTCTCAATGAGAGTAAGAGTGCAGCTACTAACAATATATATGTTTTATTATATAATAAGGTATCTATGATCTATCTAAGAATTATTTCATGAATCACATTTACCTTCATGTGCTTGAAATGTTGCTTGCAGATTTGTTTACATCCTTTCTTTCATATAGAATTTATCCAATCACCATTTTTAAAATTGGCAAACACCATAGGCTTATGATCAATTTCTTCAAATAACCTTTTTATGTTGAATTGTTGAGCATGGTGTTTCCCACCTTGAATTGTGAAGCTGAGTGGAGCACTACAACACCATTTATATTTTTGTTTTTCAGGCTTTGCGGATGATCCTGCAATTTGGTGTGAAGCCTTCTTGGTTTGAATGCAATAATGGTGATAAATTAGCTAGTAGCAGTTCTAAGGCAGCAGCAGCAACTTTTGGAGATCTCCGTAGTTACATGATTGAGACAACCCTACCTCCTATTGGTGATTCTGTAGTGGCTGAATTGCTGCTCAAAGTGTTAGAACCGTATAGAAAGGAGGGTATGTGATCAACTTGTTTTTTAGTAGATGATAATATGATATAGCATAAATAATGGAGAGAATATGTTTTCTTTTTGTTGAGAAGGTTGCATTCTTGATGATGGAAGAACCAAATTATATTCAGCTATAGTGAATAAGGGAACATTTGCAAGGTTTGCATTTGCTGCTGCGGTTTTTGGTGATTTCCAAGAAGCACTTTTCTGGCTGCAGCTGCCTCAAGCTCTTCGTCATTTTCTGGATAAATCAAAAAGTAGATCAACCGAGAAGGGCTCAGAATCAAGTGTGCGTCCTGATTCTGAAAAAGTCTCCACATTGAACAGGGCATCATCTTCAAGTGAAAGATCTGTAGCGGGAAATATCATAAAAGATGCTGTGGTAATATTTGAATCTGATGTGCTGTAATTTCCAGCCTCCATATATTTGGTTACTTTTGAATTTAGTGGTTTATCCACTGTACAGAATTGTGGGCAATTAAGTTCAATGGCATTTAAGCAAGAGCAACTGTGGTTCAATGCAAATGAACGGATACCTTGGCATGACAAGCTTGATGGCGAAGAAGCTTTGCAAAAGCGTGTACATGAGTAAGATCCAACTGTGCCACCTTGTAATTTATGAAATTCAATGCGCATCTGGCTGATTGTTTGTGCCATGTGTTTTTTTCACAATCTTTGTACTCAGGCTTGTCTCTCTCGGAAATTTGGAAGCTGCGGTGTCCTTGTTACTTTCAACACCTCCTGAAGGGTCTAATTTTTACCCAAATGCATTAAGAGCAGTTGTATTGTCATCTGCAGTGTCACGATCTTTACATGAACTTGCAGTCAAGGTGAACAGCCTTAAGATAATGATATGCTTTTTTTTACTTTGGTACACAGCTTGTTTATGAATGACACAGAATGCCATGTCACAAACACTAGTCAATTACAGAGGGCAAAAAAATTGAAAGTGGTAGCTGATTAACAACAGTTTGCATAGTCACCTAATTTTGTCCAAAAAGAATATGCATAGCTATCAAACCTTTTGATGTTGTTTAAATTTTCTGAGTTGATCATGGCCATGAAAGTAACATACAAATTTATTAACAATGTGATTATGTAATATTATAATTGTATAAAACCTCTTAATAAAAAGTTAGAAGGATTGGTGGAGTACATGATTCACTAGAATGAAATTGCAGTATTGTATAGCATGTTCAATATGAAGTAAAACTTAAGTACTAATATTTGATCATCTATGTGATGTGTGACCGCCATGTACCTCCTGCACCTCCTCTTGTTCTTTGCTCATATTACAGAAACACGTTGTCACGGCCCTTGAGTAGCGGAATGTGAGGAAGCGAGCGGAGGGCATGCTGTCCCTCACTTCCTCGGCGCCGTGACGGCTGGGTGTGGTCGGCACAGGCAGGAGCGGCCGGCGCAAGGAGCAAAGGGGGCGGATAGATTGGAATAAGAACTGATTTATTTCTTGATTGATCTGATTACAAACTACTAGCCCATTTATATAGAGGAGAGGCCTTATTTCTAGGAACTAACTGAAGATAAGAAATTATATCTAACAGCAAAATAGATAAACTAATTTAGTTTAGATCTTAACCACCTCTAGCCGGCTCAGGCTTGGGCCGGCGCACCTACCAGCTGGGCCGGCGCAGCCCGCTGGTGGTGGTAGGTGCGCCCCCACCTGACACACGTACACATCCAAATAGTTCCATGGATCAATCTTGACCTTTTTTTCTTGATAGTTGTCCTCAAAGGGATTTCTTTGTTCCCAAAAGTAAGCTTTAAGGTGCAACCCTTCATATTTGTCTTATGTTTTGAGCTAAAATTGTTTTTGGCAAAACCAATGTGGGCTATGGCTTCTTATTCACAAAGGTCTTAATTAAGTTACGGTCTTCTGTGTTTTCCATAGGTTGTCGCAGCCAATATGGTTAGAACGGACAAATCACTGTGTGGCACACATCTTCTCTGTGCTGTGGGAAGATATCAGGAAGCATGTTCTCAGGTTATAAGCTGCTACTTCATCAACTGTTTTTTTTTTGTTTCGCTTAATTTTACAGTAGTCTGGTCTATAATTTCGATGTTGATTTATGCTTCAGCTTCAAGATGCCGGTTGCTGGGTTGATGCTGCAACTTTGGCTGCAAGTCATTTGCATGGTTCTGATTATGCAAGGTACTATATAGGAAATGATGCAAAAATTGGCTGGAGCCAATGTATTTTTAGCTGTGCCAAAGTATACATGCAAAATTTTATCTTCTTTCAGTTTCATGTCAACACAAACACACCCAACTGCAATAACAATGAGAAGGTGGTGTTTACCTGTTTGGTTTAGTTGTTATAATATCCATTTAGTGTATATAATTTCTGGATTATCTCTTGTGCTCACAGGCATCAAGTATGCTTTATCTGAAAAATGTTTGTGCTAGCCAAAAAATCTTGCTTGAAGCTGATAGCCACTAGCAGTTAAAGTGGCAACAGTTTTGCTCTCCTTTTTCTTGACGTGCTATGGTAAATCTGATGAGTTGTGCCTAACTCGTGCAGGGTACTCCAGAGGTGGGCTGATTATGTTCTTCACGGTGAACTTAATATGTGGAGGTATGTTGATCCCCTACAGCTTCAGGATTTCAGCAAAAATTCATCACTCCTGTATACCACCAACACATCGTTTGTTCTTCCACAGAGCTCTGATACTATATGTTGCTGCCGGAGCACTACCGGAAGCTTTAGAAACACTTCGCAAAAACCAGCGACCAGACACCGCAGCGATGTTCCTGCTTGCGTGCCATGAGATCTACTCCCAGATCACCACAGAATCAGAACCTTCTGATGACACGTCAGGACCGACATTGGAGCAGAGCCTCAAGCTTGTGTTCCCTTCCAAGAATGTGGATGATGAGGACCTGATCGCGGTCAGCGAGGTCTTCGGGCAGTACCAGCAGAAACTGATTCATGTCTGCATGGATGCTGAACCAACTGCTGATTGAGCCTTTTGGCGCCATGTCTAGGCTGTGAAAGAGACCGACTGCCTCCTGCCTGGTCTGCTATTGTAGATGTCGTCGTCTAGCTCTGGCCACTCAGTTTTTGTCTTGTGTTGTGAAGCTTTTCTACAGGATGCATGCTGCCTGCAAGTTTCGATGCCGGACAGAGTCGCGTTTCGTCGTATGCTAAGATGCAACGCCGACGGTTAGGATTGCTGATGTGGCATTTGTATGGACGATATGATATTACTTCAAACCTGAAAGGAATAGCCATTGCATTGTTGTGTTGTAGGTGAGGACGCTTGGCACTGGCGTTGTATTTTTCTGTGAGAATATACCTTCTCTCCGATTCATGTTATAATGTTATGAGTTGTTTACCTTTTTTGAGTTACTTTTTTTAATTTTGCTCAATTGTATATAAAAAATATATCAATAATTCGTTTCATTAAAACTATCATGAAATATATCTTAATTATGTATTTATTTGATATTATATATTTTAATATTTTTATTAAAATACTTATAATGTAAAATGGAGATAATTTTTTATCTCACAAATGTAGAAAGTTTTAGGCTTATTATTAAAGAAATAAGAAGAAGCTATAATACTCTTCTTAAGTCTTCTTAAGTCTTAGAGTGGTTAGTTAGATTAATGAGTAGGATAGATAATATAGGAATTTTAGAGGTAAAATTTATATTTTACAACTAAAGTATTATATTTAAAATAAAATTTAAACTCTATAATGCAAATACATGTACATTTTCTTTTTGTGCGTGATGAGTGCGCAACTGCTTCGATTTTAGCCGTATCGGTAATTGATTGCTCAATCCATGTTAGATACTTTAGGCCTCGAGTCGTCGCCATCAAATCAATCATGCGTTGTTAAAATCTTGCAGCCGCTACTGTGGAAATCGAAAACCATATTTTGCTGTCCCATATGCTCACATCACGTATGGCCTCTGTGATTGGTTATTAATACATCTATTTCATCGTATCACAGTTACAAGTCGTTCGACAATTCTTTATTTTTTTTAATTTTTACAAAGTTTAAAGAAAATGTATAAAAAATCTACAGCATAAAATAAATATATTATTAAGATACATTTTATGATGAATTTAATAAAGCCAATTTGATACTATAGTTATTGATATATTTTTCTATAAAATTAAATAAAAAATATTTAACTGAAAAAAATTAAAATTACTTATAATATAAAACGTACTTGAGCGCATGATCATTTGAGGTGCAAACTTCCAACGGTATACGGCCCTATGCGATCATCAGTCCATCATCCTACTTCGATGCGATGACGAATTAACAGCAAATTACAGACCACAGTTTGCCACAGTCTACTCATTTTAACAAAACCAAACCTCCAATGAAAGCTCCTTTATTATAAGACATAAATTTTACATGATTATATCATTTCAACAGTTTGGAAGAGTTTACTTATTCTAACAAAACCTCCAACGAAAGCTCCTTTATTATAAGACATAAATTTTACATGATTTTATCATTTCAACAGTTTGCCACGGTTTACTTATGCTAATAAAACCTCCAATGAAAGCTCCTTTATTATAAGGCATAAAATTTACGGGGTTTTACCATTTCAAATTTCCTCCGGGGGAAAGGAAATTCTCTCTCACTGAAGCAGCAGGCGTCATTTGTTGTTTTACCAATCAAACTCTCACAATAGTTAGGAATATGATCATTGTATCGTACAACTGGAATGAAAACGGATCGAATAAGAACTGATATTAGTGATATCATATTTATTTTTATATTTTTTAGATTTAGATTCGAATTTGAATTTGAATTCAGGCACTCCAGATAGTGATACATAAACAGATACTATCGAATACAAATACGAATCAGATATAAATATAGTTATAAATTTTACAGGATTTTATCATTTCAACAGTTTGCCACGGTTTACTTGAGCTAAAAAACCTCCAATGAAAACTCCTTTATTATAAGGCGTAAATTTTACGGGATTTTATCATTTCAAATTTCCTCGGGGGAAAGGAAATTCTCTCACTGAAACAGCAGGCGTCCAGATGCTGTTTTACCGATCAAACTCTCGCAATAGTTAGGAATATGATCACCGGTATCATAGCGAGAAGGAATAAAAACAGATCAGATACAGACTGATATTAGTGATATCATATTTTTGTTTTTATAATTTTTATTCAGATTTAGGTTTGAATACTCCAGATACTGATACATAAACAGATATTATCGGATACGAATACAGATCAGATACAAATATGGTTATGGATATTTATCGAAACAAGAATTTTGTAAGGTAGATAACAAATGTTCTCCAAATTAAAAAGTTTTTGGATTCCAAAATCTTTCAAAAGATGTCCTTTTTTTAAATCCTAAAATGATAAATTTTTAACCTTAAAAATCTAGTTTCTAAACAGAAAACTTTTTTCCTTTTATTTTTTTATTTTTCTCTCTTTCTTCTCTCTTTCCTCTTTCCTCTGATTCTCTCTTTTCTCTTTTTTCCTTTCGCTTCTTTCTCCTACACATGGCGTGGCTGTGGGGTGGCTCGGGGTGTGCCACTGGCCGGCTTGGCACGTGGTGCAGGGCTAGGCAAGGGGTGGGGTGGCGACTAGGCGGGGCTAGGTGGAGCGGGGCGGCATGGCGGCCGAGGTCAAGCCATGGGGGCGGGGCAGGGCAAGGCAGGGTGTCGGCCAGGATATGAGTACAGGAAGACGGTGGGGTCGACTAGACTAGACCTAATGCGCTTTTATTCCGAATATTCCTAGTAAGAGGTATCTAGATTATCCGAATCCATATCCATTGGATACTGTCAGGGATGTGACACCCGTGTATCCCATGGTTGGGCTTAACAGTTCGGACCAAAGGTAAGCTAAGATCAGCATTGACCGTCCGATATGACCCATGAAGAGAGGTTTAGCATCGATAAGAAATGTTGAGACCTTATCGGGTAGCCAAGCTCCAGATATAACATCAAGGGATTTATTTTTACTAGAATTTTTGTAATTAGAGATTTAGCACCTAAGTTCGGTAGGCAATCCTAGACTAACTCAGGATAGAGTCCTGGGTGTTGGGCTCACCTCTTGAGTATATAAAAGAGGTGAGGCACCCCCAAGGATATTGAACATCATCTAGCCATCTAGCTCCACCATATTTTTTTGCTTTCGATGCCTTAAGCCTCCATAGCTTAACTGTGATATATTGTAAGATCCACCATCATATTATACATAAAAACACTAGACGTATGGCTTTTATCTTCCGAAATGCATGAACAAGTATAAACATTGGCTCTTGTGTTTTAGAGTCAACCATCGGGTTCAAAGGCGTTGTGCTTCCCTTACACACATCTAATCACCACCTCAGGTGCTCCCTTAGGTGGACTGCTAGGTGATTCACCGACAGTTGGTGCACCAGGTAGGGAACCACGTCGCTTTCATTAGGATCCGATGGCAGCTCCTTTAGATTTTCTCGTTCCCTCTAGCTCCGTCTTCGTATTCGGGAGCTTAACGTTCGTCGATAACTCGGTGGGACGGCTCGTCCTACTGAGCTCGACGTCGAGCGCTACCCGAGCATCGGCCAAGCGGGGAGGCTCGGCTCTTCCTCCGGCCCTCCGATGGGGTGGTCGGCCGAGTCATGTTCGAGATCTGGCTGGTCCGGAGCACTACATCATCTTCTCTGACGAAAAGGGTCGAATGGTCCGACACCGATGGGTGGGGACCGGGCCGATCAGCAAGCCTGAAGTTGATCGATGATTCTCAGCCAATCTTGTCATGATGGCTGAAGGGTCGCTATCTACAACTAGCAGCGAGAGGCATCGACGCGCTAAAGGTAATCAGATCGAGCAAGATAACGGGGTCCGCCGAAATCTCGAAGACGAATTCACTTTGAAATTCGATGAAGAAAAAGTCTTCAAAACCCCGGACGCCAATCTGGTGGCCATCGAGAGGGTTCTCAGCTCCCTCCCTGAGACCCCGGAGCTACGACGAGCGAAAGTCTTAGCCCAGGCGATAGCAACACAGATCAACATCTCGGTCCCGGTTAGGGATGGCAGTCGGGTCTCACGAGCATGGGTAGTGCGTACCCATACCTGTACCTGTGAAAAATACCTATACCCGAACCCGTACCCGTTACCCGCGACGAGTAAAAACTCGTGCCTATGTCCAGTACTCGCGGGCGCCATATACCCACGAGCATACCCGTGTACCCACCACGAACAAGAAAACAGCAAACAACAACATTTCAGCACAATATTACACCACTAAAATTTAGTATTTTCAGCACCTCATTCAACAACTAGCAAGCCACGAAAACATCAAACACATTAAAGTTCAACATCATCACAATGAGTCAAAATGACATAATACAAGATATTATAGTTCTAAGTCCAAACATGGTAGAAAACACATCTCACAGGTCATAAATTATTTCGAATCATCATTTAGTATGGAATAGGATCCATCTTTAAACTCCTCCTCAACGTCTAGAAGACATGACCAAAAGCTATCCACCTCATCTTCACCTAGAACATGAAGAATAATATTTGCATTAGTAGTTGTATATCACATGAAAAAAATACAAAATGCAATCTTGGTTGCACGTATCATCATACCTTCAAGTTGATATCATAGCCAATTTTGGCTACACATTAATGCCTCCAACATTTTTGGAGTGAGACGACTACGGTGCTCACTTAGAACCCTTCCACTAGTGCTAAAGGCGGACTCCGAGGCCACGGTAGTTATTGGAATAGTCAAGATATCACGAGCTACCATCCTTAGCGACTTCCCACAACCTTCCACCAGCCAAGTATATCAAATTCCACACCCGGGTCACATGGAAGTGTTTCCTCTTCCAAATATCGATCCAACTCATTTTTTGTCCTTCGAACAGTTGAAATCTTTTTGTTGGCAGTGAGTTCATTGAATATTTCCAACACCTCTAAAGCACTAATTGTGCTAGTATTACTTCTACTAGTAGATGTACCAACAACACCCTCTTGTTCAACATATTTTTCATACTCATTCATCAAAGAAGACAGAAATTCATAGGCCTCATCAACATAAGTGACAGATCTTTCTTTACCAAAAAGAGCAATGTAACAAGCATGTAACATTGTTATTTTAAGACGTGGATCAAGAATAACAGCAATAGCCAAAACACCTTGGATATCTGCCCAATACTTATCATATTTTTTTATCATAGCACAAAACATTTTCCTAAAGACCTCATTTTCAGATAATTACCAATTGTTCATTTTAATCTTGATCTCACATATCTTAGAGAAGCACACATTAGCAGTAACATACTTAGTCCCAGAAAACAACTTAGTGAGAGAAAGAAAAAATCCCAATCTATCACAAACACTTGAGGCAAAGATCCAATCATCGGCTGTTGGAGCAATATAACCTTTATCTAATTGCTGCAAGCGATCAAACACTTTCTTATAAGGTATGGCAACACTAAGCATGATATTGGTTGAATTCCATCTAGTTTTGTAATCAAGACATAACTTCTTAGTTAATTCAACCTTTTGGTACTGAGCTGCTTTGACAAATTTTTCATATCTTTTTGGAGTGGCAAGCCAATATGCGACACTGTCTTGTATGCTTACAATACATGGCCCAATCACATCTAACCCATCTTTCGCAATCAAATTAAGTATGTGTGCACAACAGCGCATTTGTAACATCTTTCCATCCAATAAAAGATTATGTGTCACAATCTTATCCTCTATTTTCTGTATAAGATTATCATTTATCGAGCAATTATCAAGAGTTATAGAGGATACCCGGCAATCAATGTCCCAACTCTGAAGGCATGCATATAGAGCATTCGCTAGAACAGTAGCTATATGTGGGCATGGCACATAGACAAACCTATAAAAGTAGTGCATCATTTCAGTGTAGCATAGTAAAATAAATTATACATAAACTACTCAAAAATAATGCAAAAGACTAATAATCATCTCAAGATACAACTTCTAAGCTTCCAATTGTCATCAATGAAATGCCCAGTGACAGCCATATACCCTCTTTTTTGGTTATCAGCTGTCCAAAGATCAGTTGTAATAGCAACACGGCAATTCATTTTTTGTATGAAAAAAGAAGCCTTTCTCTTCTCAGTCTCATAAAAGTCCATGATATATTTTCTAATAGTGTTCCTAGTGATCATTTTAAATAAGGGCTACAATGCACTCACAAATTTTCTAAAGCCATGATGGTCAACAATAGAAAGAGGGTATTCATGCAGAATAATCATAGCATAAAGTGCTTTTCGAGCTACTTCTTGATCAAAGATATAGTTTCCTAAAGATACTTGCCCTTCATCACTTGTTCCAAATCTCAAATTACTTTGTACTTTTCCTCCATCCCTCTTTCTATAAATACAGACTTTTAAATGAGAATGTAAATGTTTAGTGCCATTTTTAGTGTCACCTGAAAGTTGCTTGCAGCACCACATACACTTTGCCTTGTCAACTCCTTTTACTTTCACTCTTGTAAACTCACTCCAAACAGTAGATGTGAGCTTCCTCTTTGATCCACGATTTCCGGTTACAATTTCCTCATCTTCAGGGTCAGCAGTTTTTTCTTCATTTTGGGGCTAGTTTCCTCTATAGATGCAGGGGCTGAAGCTTGTGAAACTTGCTCTGGCCGGTTGCTACTCCCTGGTTGTGAAGCTTGCTCTGGTTGGCTGCTACTCCCTGGAGTTGACATGACTCTGTAATTGTCAACAGCAAATGAATAAATTAATCCTACAAAGAGTTATCTAAGGGCTAACACAATAGCAAGTGAATAAATTTCTCCAATATCTCTTTCTGATTTTTAAAAATCTCTAAAACCTCTACATCTTCCCTGTTTATGAATTAAAATACGTCATATGAAAAGGAAAGGAGTATCTCTTAACGGTCGTTGAGAAACCACAGAGGCAGCTTTGTTCTTGTTCACTAGTTCCGTAAAGCAAGCACACATAATTAATTTTACTTTCCGATATCCATTTAGTGTCTGATGTTTCCATATTTCCTTACTTTGATTTATTTTAGGCCGCATATACAGTTGGTGGGCACTCATTCAGTGCTGAGTTCATCGAGTATGTAATTATCTAAGGGCTAAGGGCTAACAAAATGCAAGGAAACCAGTCAAAATATATCTAGATATACTTACGCAGTGCAGGTCACAGATCGGGGGCGGCCGGCGAGGGCTGATGACGATGCAGCCGTGCAGATCACAGATCTAGGGCGGCCGGTGAGGGTTGGTGACAGTACAACCACAGATCTGGGTCACAAGACGTCGGTGCGGTCGTGTGAGGCTGGACGACGCGGGGACTCGTGCGGGAGTCCGGCGAGGCAAGTCAGGAGCTCGGGGCGGGACTCGAGAGGCCAGCGCGGGGACTCGGGGTGGGAGGCTACGCGTGGACTCAGGGCGGGAGGCGGCG
>KE371507.1:327766-339031 GCA_000418225.1 Zizania latifolia | reverse complement strand
TCTGAATCTTCCAGCTACTGACAAAAGTGTCGACCTGACAGACAGCTGAGAGGTGCAGGACTGGGAGGGAAGCTGAGTGAGACACTGGGGAAGTTCACTGCCGTCACAACACTGTACTGGCTTGCACATTGCAATTTTCTTCACTCTCTAGTGCTAGGTCTTGCTCTGATCACTACGTGGCTGCTGAGACAGAGATCTGAGCAACAACCGCATTGGGGGAGTGATGCCTCAGAGCTTACCACCTGCAGTGACACAGCTGTGAGATGCACACTGACGACTGATGTGATGGTTGGGTGCAGTTTACTGGTGTGATTGTTCTTGGGTTGTGTTCGTGCAGGGATGTGTCGTCGAACAATCTCAGCGGCAAGCTCCCGGATTCGATGGCGAGGCTGAACTCCCTTTCGACGCTGTGAGCAACATCCTTCTGAATTTTGTGCGGTGGTCTTCTCTGCTAATCTCTGAATTTGCAATCTGTCTGCTACCTGCAGGCATGTGCAGAACAACCAGCTAACTGGAACACTTTATGTTCTTGGAGATCTCCCCCTGAAAGACCTGTAATTGCATCATCAATTCACACAGATTATCCCCACAAACTTTCTGTTAATTATCTTAAGAAAACTCTGCTGCCTTCCTCACCTGTCACCTGATCGTTTTAATAATATTTGCAGGAACGTAGAGAACAATTTTTTCTCAGGACCAATCCCTGAAAAACTGCTCAATGCCCCAAAATTTCTGTAAGACTCAAACTTTCCGGAATTTGCATAGTTAACGGACTTTGTATTTTTGACTTATATGCATGGATGACACGTAGCCCTTAGGTCAGTTACCGTACACTGTGGACGAGTAAAAATATAAAATCCACTCAACTTTAGAACAAAACTACATGAATTTGCACTTTTACTCTACATAAGTTAACGGACTTTATATTTTTGACTTATATGTATGGTCAGTATGGGTGACATTTAGTCCTTAGGTTCGGTTACCGTACCCTAGGGACGAGTAAAAATACAAAATCCACTCAAACAAGACTACAATTAATCGCAAACTTTGTTGCACGAGTAGTCCACTAACTTGGCTGTCTGAAAAAACATTTTTTTCTTGTTTTGTGCAGAAGAAACGGCAACCATTTTACCGTCCCAGCGATCCCCGGCTCTTCTCCGACTCCGGCGGCGCCGCCTCGATCTGTTCCTACTCCTTCACACCCTCCCATAAACGTAATCCCTGCCATTCCACAGGACGTTGCACGGGGTGGTGACTCTAGCAAGAAGATCTCGCCGGCGAAAGCTGCCGGACTCAGCGCCCTCGCCGCCGGCTCGCTGGCACTTGCTTTACTCCTCATCGTGTTCGTTGTATCGAAATGGCGGCGGCGGACGTCCGATCGTGGTGGATACCTGGGGGGAGTTGAGATGAGCACGCTGGATTGGGTGGATAAACCTCCTGGACAAATTGCAGGTACATGAACGGTAAAACGAAGGATTTGCCGCCATCCCACATCTCTCTGACACATGGGCCCAGACCCACTTGTCGTAAAAAATAGCCAGATTGTCATGTGTCGATATTAGGATAATTAGGTCTGTCAGTAACACGGAGTAAAAAATAGCTAGATTGTCACGTGTCGATATTAGGATAATTAGGTCGTGAGAGTATAAAATAATCAAGATTATAACATAATTCTGATTATTAGATAGACAAGAAAATATCTTATTGTGATTATTAGTTATACAGCTGATTCTGAATATTACTTAAGTTGACTATAATTTTTTTTGTCTGACTCATGATTTGTTTTCTACTTTAAATATAACCTGCCAATAAACTATTTTAAAGGGTCTTTAATCCTCAAAAATTTCAGTACATTAAAAACTAGTTAGTGCACTCATCTCATGTACATTGCTCGTTAACTCCGGGTGATGCAAAGTTGCTGACCATTTTTCGTTCATGGATCACTGAAGTTGCTGAAGAGAAAGCTGCCAAAGCCAGCGTTTCGTCAGATCGAAATTTCCAGGAGAGTTCGCAAGGGCGCTGTTTGCAATTTAAGTTCTGATTGTTCACAGTTGCATCCTTGCAACAATACACCAACAGTTTCAGCGAACAGAACCTGATAAGGGAAACCCTGTTTGGCAAAATCTATCTAGCAGAGAACCAAGACTGCAAGGTACTAATCAGCTGTGTCCCAAAAATTCCATTCTGGCATGGATTGATTAAACAAGTTCATGAATCAGTACTACTAGTTACAGTACATATTGCAAATAGTTTGTTTTTTTAAAAAAAAGTTCAAATTTTTAAATTTCGATCAATTTTACAAAGATATATACCAATAATTACAAAAACAAATTAGTTTCATTAAATCGGTCATTAAATATGTTCTGATAGTGTATTAAATTTGGTATTGTAAATATTACTATTTTTTATTTAAACTTGGTTAAAGTTTAAGAAATTTGACTTTAAAAACAATTAAACAACTTAATCAAGATGGTGCCATCTCATGTCTCTCTACACCTTGTAATAGTTTGCCGTGCTGAAGATTGATAACGCAAAGATGCAAGCTGACGAATTCCTGAAGACGGTTCAGAGCATCTCCGAGCTCCGGCATCCCAACATCGAAGAGCTAGTAGGATGCAGTGTGGAGCACGGACAGAGGCTGCTCGTCTACAAGCACTTCAGCGATGACACTCTCGACGACGTGATCCGTCTGAAGCAGTCGGTTTCACCAGATGACCATGCCGCCAAGATCACTCTTCCCTGGGATGCCCGGGTAGCTGTTGCCCTGGAAGCTGCAAAAGCTCTAGAGTATGCCATTGCCAGGGCCATCTTGATTCTTGAGCTTTGCTGAATGCGGCTGACCGAGCTCAGCTGTGAAGTAGCTGTGAAGAATTCAGCTGACTGAATCGATTCTAATGTCGTGTTGCTGCTGGAGTAGTAATGTTGCCATTGCTGTTCTTGTGAAGGTACCTCCACGAGGGCGGTCAGAAGCAGGTCGTGCACCGGCATTTCAGGCCTGAGCATGTCCTTGTCGATGGCGAGATGCGAGTGCGTGTCTCTGGATGCGGCCTTGCTGCAGTTGTGAAATCCGGTTTGGCTCTTCAGGTAATCAAGCCGAAGATGCCACACATCGTTCGCAGATGCTGCCTGATTAGCTCGTTCCTGCATGTACTGTAGATTTAATCCGTGTCGATTTCAGCGGTCGGAATGCTGCCTCGACGCCCTGAGCTACGAGCTGCCGGAGGCGGCGAGCTCGGCGCCGACATGGACGACCAAGGGAGACGTCTACAGCTTCGGGGTTGTGATGCTGCAGCTCCTGACCGGGCGCAAGCCTTATGACAGGTTCGCTTCGCTGCTTGTTCACGGGGCATCGACGACGACGAAGACGAAGAGCTGATCTTTTTTTTTCTTTACTTGCCTCTTGCTGTCCATGCGTACGTGTCGACGTCGCGCAGCTCGCGGCCGCGGGGCGAGAGGCTACTGGTGCCATGGGCGAGCTCGCGGCTGCACGACCTGACCGCGCTGGAGAAGATGGCCGACCCACGCCTCGGGCCGCCGGCGGCGGCGGCGGCGGCGAGGTCCATGTCGCGGTTCGCCGACATCATCAGCCGCTGCACACAGGCAAGTAGCATGGCAGCATTCGATGGAAAGTTCGAGACGACATGCATTGTTCTTCGCGTGGCCTTCGTCTTGATTCGTTTGCGGCATTGCAATGGCAGCACGAAGCGGAGTTCCGGCCCGCCATGTCGCAGGTGGTGCAGGATCTGGAGCGCGCTCGGCAGGATGCAGACGATGCACATGCGCTGCTGGTGGACAGCAGCGTTGCAGAGTTGGCTTAGCTTGCTCGACAACTACTGCTTCCAGTTTACGCACGGGTGGAACAGTTTAAACCGATGGTGTGGGCTATGCGTCTGCTATTCTCACCTTTTTTTTTCCAAATCACAATTGGGATGTTTGGTTACAGAAGAACATCTTAATTTTACTTACAATTTTATACTACCAGTAAAATTAATTTATCAGTTAATTTTTAATAGTAAATTATGATATGTTTTGTTGAACTGTAAATTACGGTGTGAGCAACGAGTTGTATATAAGAAAAACAAACAAATCAATATATATTTGTAATAATTAGTGCATAATGTTATGATTATATTCAATATAGCTCCACGGCCCGTACCATTCTCGCTTTTCTTCCTCCTACACCCTTTTCTGATTTTTCTCCCACACACCGTACTAAATTTTTTCTCGTTAAAATCTGAAATGGTGCTTCGCGACGAGATCTGAGAGAGCGCCCTTGCGTCCACCGCGCGATGGCGTCCTCCGCGGCGTCGCGATCGCACTGCAATGGGGCCGGCACAGCGATGATGCTCCCGGGCCCTCCGGGCCGCGGCAACGGCGGCTGCATCGACCTCAGCCCCTCCGGCCTCCTCGCGCACGGCGCCGGAAGCAGCGTCGTTGTCACAGACCCGCGCTCCATGCAGCTCCTCTGCGTCCTCTCCATGCCTTCCCCCTCCTTCGCCTCCTTCGTCACCGCGGTCCGCTGGGCGCCCCCCAGCGTGTCTTCCCTTGCAGTTGGTGAATGGTGATGATGGAGACAAGTAGACAACGACGACCACCGCCCGCTCCGCCTCGCCACTGGCGACCGCCACGGCCGAATGGCCGTCTGGGATGCCCGCTCGCGCCTCGTCCTGCACTGGCTCAACCTGGACGAGACCCGCGGGGTCGCGCCCGGCTCCGGCGGAGGCGTCCAGGACCTCTGCTGGATCCACCACGCCTCAGGTTGGCTCCTCGCTGCCATCCACGGGCCCTCTCTTCTCTGCTTCTGGGAGACATCCAACAACCCGCGCGTCCTCTGGATGTTCGACGCCTCCCCGGAGTACCTCTCCTGCATCCGCCGTGACCCCTTCGACGCTAGGCATCTCTGCGCGCTCGGCCTCCGGGGCTTCCTTCTCTCCGCCATCCCGCGGCCGGACTCCGACATCTCACTCCACGAGCACCGGCTGACCTGCGGCGCTAGCGACGTTGCAGAGCTGCAGAGGCTGGAGAAGGATATAGCGGCGCCCGCGCCCTCCCCGGCTCTCGCGGCGTTCCCAGTCTTCGCGGCGAGGCTCTGCTTCTCCCCGTTGTGGAGAAACATCCTATATGTCACGTTCCCGCGGGAGCTCATCGTCTTTGACCTCAACTACAGTACTGCTCTGTCCGTCACTCCATTGCCCAGGGGCTTCGGCAAGTTTTGGGATGTTATGGCTGATCCTGATCTCGACCTGCTCTACTGCACGCACCTTGATGGCAGGCTGAGTATCTGGAAGCGCAAGGAGTGAGTTTACAGTCGTACTCTTCATCTGGATTCTGGATACTGTAGACTTGGAATGTAACAAAATACAGTAAATCAGATTGTGACCAAATTTCCAAACTCATATGAACTAATTTGCAAGTAGGGTGTGGTGGTCAAGTGCAGCACTGCAGAATAGTGCAACCAATAGCCTACATATAAAAACGCAGGAACAAAACAGAATCTAAAATGCTGTAAGTAATGAATTCTATACATCCTTGGGAGTGTGCTGATGAACTTAGAATGGCTATGCAACCATTGGAGTTTCAGTTATGTTGCATGTAAAATGAATGAACAATCAGTATAGGTATGTGTGTAGATGACCATTGATCTGTTTGTTAATCAGGGACGTATCACTAGCAAGATCATACATTTATTCATGTCATTACACCATTATTCTATATATGTTTACAATCTGTTCTTGTTTACTGACATATGTAATTCACAATATATGCACCAACATATTTTCATTACATTTGTACATAAATGTCACAAGAGCAATGCTGCTTTCTAGTATATTAAGTTTCTCTTGTGTTTTTGTTTTCTGGTTGTAGGGATGAACAAGTGCGTTTGTTATGTGCAGTGGAAGAGCTCATGCCTTCAATTGGTACTGTTGTTCCACCCCCAGCTGTTCTTGCCACTACAATCTGGCAGTCAGAGTCTATTTTCTGTAACATCGACAGGCAATCACAGGATTTGGGACAAATGCAATCTACTCATTCTGTCATCTCTAATACAAATTCAAACCAAAATATGTATCAAGGGACCGTGACATATCTAACTTCGATCTCTGAAGATGGCAAGATCTGGTCCTGGCATATGACTTTTGACAAGTCTGCATGTGCTAACAAAATTAAACTAGGTGCGAACCAGTGTGGTCAGTTCAGTGAAAAAGCTATTTCTGTCTCTCAACTGTTTAACTTACTGATGATTCCATTTCTGCCACTAATGTTGGGAAGGGACCAGGTACTTCGAATCATAGTGATGCTGGAATTTCCAATCCACGCTCCAATGTACTTGATTTTACTGTAAAGGTTGTGTATAAGCCTCTTTGTCTTTGTTACTCTTGTTAGGGTATCATCATGGGGGTAGTGGTTCAACGGATCAACGGAATCTGAATTCCCTATACTTTCATACACAGCTTGAATATTCTAAATTGCCAGGATTGTGGTGTGCCTGTTTAATCATCTAAATCAATATCCCTTACTCTTGATGCTTCTGTTCTTCCCTTCTGTGGTTTGCTCATATTTGCTATGCTTCTGCAGATTAATTTAATGGGCCAGCTTCATCTTTTGTCCTCTACTGTGACTACACTAGCTGTGCCATCCCCTTCTTTACTTGCCACAGTAGCCCGTATGCCCATGGCCGTAACATCATGCTGTTTTCTGAATATATTTAGATTTTAAATTTCTTACACATTCCCATAACAGTGAACTTTTTTCTGAAGGTGGTGGAAACAATCCTGCTCCAGCAGTACCACTTGTTGCTCTAGGAACTCAGAATGGGACTGTTGAAGTTGTTGATGTTTTAGCGAATGCAGTGTCTGTTAGCTTTGCTGTCCATAGCAGTACTGTCAGAGGATTAAGATGGCTTGGAAATTCACGGCTTGTTTCATTCTCATATAGCCAGGTTCTCTCTTGTTACTTCTGAATTCTGATGATTTACAATTCTTGTAATTTATATTATAGATTTTGATTGGCAATCAAGTACCTATGTATTTTGACAATAGGATTGCCAATTAACTTGGCAATCAGAGTTAGTAATAATGTATTTTTGAATAATGAATAAGGTACTCATTGGCTTCTTTCGCACTCATCCTTCATTACTGGAATCTCTGATGCTGTTCTGTCTCTTGATTTGTTTCCAATAGCCCCCGGTGTTAATATTCTCATTGTTTTGACTAATACAGGTTAATGATAAAAGTGGAGGGTACAATAATAAGCTTGTTATTACATGCCTTAGGAGTGGACTAAATCGCTCATTCCGTGTACTTCAAAAACCTGAACGTGCACCGATAAGAGCATTGAGGGCTTCCTCATCTGGAAGGTGGTTTTATGTCTTTTACATATATCAATCTCCTTTTGTCCCCACAACCTTCCTCAACCTTTTGCAGTGTGCATGAATTTGGCACATTATCACAGCTATATTTTTCGTTGTTTCTCAACCATACTTTTACTTTCTCAGGTACCTCTTGATACTGTTTCGTGATGCTCCTGTTGAAGTGTGGGCTATGACAAAGAACCCCATGATGGTACTCCTTTGTTTGCCCTTATAATCTTGCAAACTAAGAGTTAGTTATTAGCTTTTTTGTACAAATGTAGACACATTCTTAAAAGTAAATCAGTTTTACACTATGCATTATGCTAATCAGAGTGAGTACTGAGTAGCTTTCATGATAGACTCATATAGCTGACTGTTATAGTGTTATGCCTCAGCAGAGGTACAATTACTATAGTTGTAATGTTGACACTGATTTACGCAAAAGGATACCATGGTCCATGGGCTCACCGGGCAGCTTCGTAAATAGAAATTCATGCCTTGAATCAATGTTACAGCCATTTGCATTTTACCACTGTTTGTAGCTTAGGTCCTTGGCTCTTCCTTTTACGGTGTTAGAATGGACTTTGCCATCTGCTCCTCGGCCAGGTCAAAATGCCATATCTAAGCAGTCGTCAACCTCCAAGGAGCGGTCAGCAGGTATAACTTTCACTGTATAGCAGTCAAATTTTGTTTGTTTACTATCTTTCTCGGTTTTCTACTCTACTCCTTTGCCTGATTCACTGTGAGATGACTGGATCTATTCTTTCTTGCAGAGGCTACTGGTGCAGAAAGTACCGATGAAACATCTGAAAGTTTTGCTTTTGCACTAGTCAATGGTGCTCTTGGTGTGTTTGAAGTACATGGACGTCGGATACGAGATTTCAGGTACTCAAATTGCTGAGGCTATTGCTGTCAGCAATGAAAAGATCCTCAATGATATAGTGTTATACAAAGTATATTATATTCTATTTTTGCTCCGTGTTTATTATTTACATAGACAAGCATAATTCAATTCATGTAGCCTTCAACTAAATTCTAGTAGAGCATCATGATATTTGATGTGGTGGTGATTGTAATTTGTGTTGTAAGATGCAATCAGTAAATGCAATCTATTACCATCATTCATGAGTTTTCTGTGGCCACTAGCTATTTGATTTGTCCAGTGGTAACATGCCTTTTACCTCTCAATTGTCTAGTACTGTGGTCCATTGAAGCTTCCCGCTTTTTGGAAGGGGAACCATAACACACCAAAAGATTGTTATTACAAGTATATTTATTAGAACTGATAGATTGTTCTGCTTCATCCTTCAGTTTATTGTATAAGTCAAGATGTGCTTTATATTTCTCAGGATGATTAGTATTTCTCTGAGTTATCCCAAGCCAGATGGTAGATACTTGGTGCCTTTAGATTTATGGCATAAAGTAAAGGGAGAATTGGCTCAGTACCATCACAAAGTGGTATAAATTGGAATAATACCATCCATTGTGTTCCTGTGAGGATGCAATATGCGGCCTGAGGTCACAT
The DNA here is from genome assembly GCA_000418225.1 of Zizania latifolia. Lineage (NCBI taxonomy): Eukaryota > Viridiplantae > Streptophyta > Magnoliopsida > Poales > Poaceae > Zizania > Zizania latifolia. The sequence continues at coordinate 330,155 of KE371507.1, read as the reverse complement.
GAGTACAACAACAACAACAACAACAACAAAGCCTTTCAATCCCAAGCAAGTTGGGGTAGGCTAGACTTGAGGTCACATGAGTACATGACATATTTTTTAAGTCTTGATTTGTATTGGAAGTAAGCAGTATTGACCGTAGAGTGAAAAAAGTATGATTGGCTTTGATGTTCGAGTAACATGATAGGAAGATGATGCAAAATATTATGTATCAAATTTTAGTTGTTAGATTGAAAACTCAGTTGTTAAGTTGAACAGTCTTGAACTAAACTGAAGTAAATGTATTGCTTCTGTTTCCATGCTGGACTCACTTATGTAGTTTCTGGCTTTCTGCTTATATGCATGTAGTTTATTTTATGTTTAACCTTTTTGTCACCATATTGCATGGTAAATTGGTAATCACATCTATGATCCATAAGGTTACACTTACAACTGTTTTTCAGGCCAAAGTGGCCCTCATCATCATTCGCGTCTGCAGATGGCTTGGTTACTGCTATGGCTTATCGCCTTCCTCATGTTGTACGTATACTGTCATATTTTTTAAGTTCCGTCATCCAGTATTTTTTGATAGGTGAGGTGGTTTATCCTGGGAAAGTATGGTGACAAATTATTGCTTTTAACACCTATTTTCAGGTCATGGGTGATAGATCAGGCAACATTAGGTGGTGGGATGTTACAACAGGCCTTTCTTCTTCTTTTAGCACTCACAAGGAAGGCATTAGGAGGATAAAGTTTTCTCCTGTCGTCCATGGTGATCGAAGTAGAGGACGCATTGCTGTGTTGTTCTATGATAACACATTCTCAATATTTGACCTGGTAAGTAAAAACAAAAATGACACTATGTTATGCCCTAGATCTCAGACTCGTTGCCATTAGCTGATGGTACTTTCCATTTGAGTCTGTTTCTAATTTTTTTATCAAATGCCTCCTGTTTTCTCGAAAAAATTATATAAAAAATATGTAAATCAAGCTCTTATTTTCTTTGCAGTAGAAAAAGCTTATTTTATTGTGTACTATGTAGATTATTCTAGTTTAACAACTTGATGCATAATGAATTGTGTGCAGTCCTCTTTCATCTTAAATCTAATCTGTGCATATTTTGTTGTTCATTTTCAATATACATATGGTATTTTGCTTCTCAACATGTCTGTACAACTTTCCTATATTGTGTCATGGAACTAGTTGGAACAATACTGAGTTCAGGAACTATGTTTTAGGATAGTGCAGATCCGTTGGCAAATGCGCTTCTTCAGCCACAGTCTCCTGGTACCCTTGTCTTGGAGCTTGATTGGTTATCAACTCGAACAAAGAAGGATGAACCACTTGTATTATGCATTGCTGGAGCTGATAGTAGCTTCCGGCTGATTGAGGTTAACATGTATGTCATTTTAATTTTACATTTTATTATCAGTACACTGACTTACACATGTTTCAAGATTAGACCTGCCATTTATTAAATCTATAGTACTGACTGTGGCCAACATACTATGTATGGAGATATTTTTATGCCTTTCACGGGCTGTTAAATACATTGGGTTATTGTATCTAACACATGTTTTAGCATGATTCTGAGTTCTAAAGGATTCTATGAAGTATGAGCATGCATTACCTTTATAATGTAACTTGGTTTTGTTTATAATCTGCAATTGGTGCATAGCATGGTAGGAGTTAAACATTGAGTCAATTAAAACTTCTTCAAAGCCTTTCAATCCCAAGCTAAGTTAGGGTAGGCTAGGGTTGAAACCCAATATTGAGTTTCATCTCCATTTGTAAGAGCTGTGATAAAGAGATTGCCAACATAAAGATAGATCAAAGGAGAATATAGACAGACCTATGAACAACACACTGAGATCCAACTTGAGAAGCTGAATTGTAACCAGGCATTGGAGCCTGTTGAGAATATGATTTGAATAAACCAGTCCTATGATGCTTTAGACCTTAATAGTTTGGCATAATGCTTGTTTTATGTGGTTATAATTTGATTTGTGGTTCACTGTTTTCCCTTTTAGAAATCATACATGTAGATTGTTTTGTAACCTTTGTTTTTTGTATCTACCAGGGATGCTAAGGCCAGTTCTGCTTTGAGGCCAGTGACTCCAAAAGAGAGGTTTAGGCCAATGCCATTGTGTCTTCCAATACTATTTCCAACAGCACATGCTTTGGTATGGTGCATATAGTTTTTGGAAAGATATCTTTTGTTTTATGATGTATATACTCTGTCATATATGATGGAATAAGTCTAGTGCGCTTTATCCTTTTTTTCACTTTAGCATCTTGGACTAAGCATCTTAGACCAGCATCCTTTTTCACTTTAGCATCTTGGACTAGCATCTTAGACTAGCATCTTGGACTAGCATCTTGGACTAGCACCTTGGACTAATGGGCTGCATGG
>KE371507.1:281902-309767 GCA_000418225.1 Zizania latifolia | reverse complement strand
ATGGACGGGCAGGAGTGCAGGATGGCTGAGGTGAGGTCTGGGAATGGAGAGGTGAAGTTGTGAACCGGTAGAGACGTAGAGCTAGGGTTTTGGAATGGAATTATATACTCCGGGTAAACGAGTAAACGGGTCAAGCGAGTATGGATAGTCAATACCCATACCCGTACCCGTGTACCCGTCGGGTATAAGATTTGACCAATTATCATACCCGTGGGTAAAAAAATTGGAACAAATCCGACCCTAATAGGGTTTTTACCCACGGGTAAACGGGTATAACTGCCACCCCTAGTCCCGGTTTTGACCTAACCACCGACTCCTTCCCTAAAGGATAAGGAAGGTGATGATCTAGACAGTTATCAGTCGTCACATAGCCAGAATCCACCCATCGATAGTCCACGCGGCGATCACTCATTACCACCGCCGCCCCTGGGAGGATGGAACAGGTTGCGCTTCGAGATCCGTAGACAAGCAGACAACCGAGGCAACCTTGAAAATAGTCACAGCAGTATCGGCAGTAGCGCTGACCATGACGATTCAATTGAAGGTCGCAACCCTCGCAATCGCAGAAGAAGCAGAAGACGAGGTGACCACGGCGGTTTTCTCGCATTCACTAGGCACTTAAGGCAAGTCAAGTGGCCGAAGTCTTTTTGCCTTACGAGAATTGAACTGTATGATGGCAAGATGGATCCCTCGCAGTGGCTACGACTCTACTATACGGCCGTCCGTGCAGCGGGAGGAGACGAAGGGGTTATGGCTAATTACCTCCCGATCATGCTCTCCTCGTCCACCAATAACTGTCTTTCTAGCCTACCCAGGAACTCCATCGACACCTGGGCGCAACTCCACTTAGCCTTCATTGACAACTACCAAGGAATGTGGCAGAAGCCCGGGACTCGGTACGACCTATAACGACTGCGATAAAATGAGGATGAGTCGCTTCGCAGCTTTATCCAGAGGTTCTCGAAAAAAAGAACCGCCATCGTGGACATCGATGAGCGTGACATCATCAATTACTTCATCGATGCTCTACACCACTCTTCTGAGCTACACGAGGCCCTTGTAAGAAAGAAGCTAAAGACTATCGCCCGGATGATCTCTATTGCCGAAAGCTATGCCATCCGTGTTGAGCACCAAATAGCTGCCGTGCATGCAACCGGACCCAGGAGAGGGTTGATTCTTTAGTCACACACTCATGACCGCGCATCTTCGAAGAACTCGCCGACCCATGCGGACTATATCCCCCTCCGAGTTGGCGAGATATGGTCATCGTGCATACAACCAGACCTGGGAGAGGGCCGGCTACTTAGCCATACACCCCCAGTCTTGCATTTTCATCAGTTTCACCATGTGGGTGATACACGCACGGTGCATGGTAAAAATTCCATAAAATAGTTCAGAGCATTTTTATTCCTCAAGACTAATCTTTTACAGGAATTACACTACTTCAAAGAAGGGGATGCAGCCTCCTTTGATTAAAGAAGAAAAAGGCGCACAGACGGCCAGAGACAGCATTCTGCAAAGCAAACATGGCGGTGACGAGCACCGAGGTTCTCACAGCAACTCCGCGCGACGCAGCATCAACCTATCACGACCGCCACAAGCACCAGGGATCCCAGGGGCTGCTACTACGCAGTAGCGACTCCGCGCAATCCTCGTCTCGACCGAAGGAGATAGTCACCTACCCTGAGATACCAGCATAATAGGAGAGTAGAAGCGGCTCGACCTCAACGGAGGGGCTAGGGTGCCTGCACCGGTGGACGTCTTCAGCTCCTCCCGTAGGATCGAGCCTCTACCTTGGCATCCAGACATCGAGATAGATAGCATGAGAGCACCAGATGAAAGCATGTTAGCAGAAATAACTATGCCAAGGAAAGGCCTCGAGAAGGGTACGACATCCCGTAACACACCGATCTAGGAGTCACACACCATATAGTGGAGGCAAAACAAATTTGCACGAAGGACAAACACGCTAAAACGAACATGAAATCCTGAACCTTCCACCACCAGAACAGCTAGGTTCATTGTCGAGCCAGCACACCGCATATTCATGGAGCAGTAAGCGGCATCAAACAAATTCCCCTTTATGGGTGTTAAGAAGAAGTGGTTTCGACGAAAAGGAAAGCAGAAGAAACAAAGCTAAGGGGGCGTTTTGTTGCAAAGACAGAAGGAGAGGGATGCTGGTTTAAATATGGGCGTTCCCTCAAGTACCTGCTCCCACTGCTATAGTGAGTGTCGCTTCGGTTACTGTGCACTTTATGGCAAAGAAGGCAGGGCAGTTCTCACCACCTTATCTACGCCGATACTCTGCATACCGCGTGTGGCTTTGTCAGGGGCAAAACACATTTTTAGCCTTTTTTATCTGCCACGCATTAATTATAGACAGGAGAAGGAATTATGAAGCAGTCTTTTGGGCACACTAGGCGGAGTCCGCGACGGTTGAGATCACCGGTGCTAGTAGGCCCCATGCCTGGGGGCTCGTGTATGCTCGGAGATCCTCATGCTCGGGGGCTCACACACGCCCGATCACCGTCAAGATTGGGGACTCGCATGCGCCCGAGGATCCTCGAGCTCGGGGGCTCACTCGACCGGAGGCGTGAGCGCTTGGGGCTAGAGTGCTCGAGAACCCATGAGCCCGATAGATCCTGTCTTCTGGAGCATCTGGTCACCGTGTGGGTGCACCTGCACAGTGCATCTCACATGAAAGGAGATCAAAAACTTTTTCAAGACCGTCAAAGTTCAGTGAAGATGTCAAAGTTCTAGATTGAAGGAGAGCTCCTCCCATCTTATTTTGCTGAAGATTTCTTCAACCAAGTTGAGAAGAGTTCGAGGGTTGCTGTCGGGGATGTGACCCCGGGGTATCCCACGGTTGAGCTTATTAGTTAGGACCAAGGACAGGCCAAGACTAGCATTGATCACCTGATACGGCCCATGAAGAGGGGTTCAGCACCGATAAGGAATGTTGAGTTCTTATCGGGTAGCCAAGCTTCGAATATAGCATCAAGAGATTTATTTATCCCAGAGTCCTTATAATTAGGGATTTAGCACCCGAGTTTGGTAGGCAATCCTAGACTGACTCGGGATAGAGTACTGGGTTGTTGGGCTCACCTCCTGAGTATATAAAGGAGGTGAGGCACTCCCTAGGGGCATCGAACATCATCTAGCCATCTAGCTCCACCATATTTTTCTTGCTTCCGACGCCTTAAGCTTCTATAGCTTAATTGCGTCATATTGTAAGATCCACTATCATATTATACACCAAAACACTAGACGTTGGGCTATTATCATTTGGGAGGCTTGAATCAGTATAAACTTTGTCTCTTGTGTTCTAGAGTCGACCATCGGGTTCGAAGACGTTACGTTTCCCTTACACATATCTAATCATCACCTTGGGTACCCCTTAGGTGGACTGCTCGGTGATTCACCGACAGATACCAATAATGTTATATCTATTTCTGTATCGAAAAAAAATCTAAATCTGAATTCGTATATGAAAAAAATCTGAATCTAAATTTGTTTTTAACTATTTTAAACAAAAATTATCTGATCAGTTTTCAACTCTAACAGGGAGGATAATTGTGCGACTATTATTTGGCTCTTCCCTTGCCGCTGGACGCAACGACCCACGTTTCCATCCACATTAATCTCAAAACCCTGTCCAAATTAATTAGTAATTACTCCCCCTATTCATAAAAAGATATTTTTATGAAATTATTAAATTAGTAGTGAGATGTCTAAAAACACCCTTATTAATTAAAAATAATATTATAAAGTGATACATAAATAATTTGTAAAAACTATTAAAAAATAAAATTTATCATTTTACGAACGGAGAGGATATAGAAATATATAAATGAAATATTTTCTAAACAAATTTAAAGATTAGAAATAATATGTTTATGGAGGAAACTAGGAAAGTCATCACAGTTACTAAGTGATATTTTTAAAAATTTAAAAATTATAATGGTCCTTAAAGGAATTTTTGCTTTCAAAGTGGAAGGAAGTGGCCCCACCTGAGCCGCAGCGAGAAGGAATCTGGACGCCACTACACCACCACTTGCATCTTCCCTTCCTTTTAAAAAAACGGATAACGCATCGGATTAACAGTAGTACTCCTATTAAACAGCGAGGCAAAGCACGCGACCCCGCTGGCCCGCCCCCGTTCTTCGCCTACCTGGCTCTCTCTCTCTCTCTCCTTCGCCGCGTCTGCTCGCGCCGTCGCCGTCGCTCTCCTCGGCTCTGCGCGATCGGATCACGCATAGACCCTCCGCCTCCCGCTCCCGCTCTCGCGGGCGAGCGGCAATCGCGCGCTTGTTCTTCTTCTTTTGCACCCGGTGTCGAGGTAAGTGGGGGAGAGACTTCCGTTTGGTCCCTGGGTCCAGGTGGCGGGATCGGATGAGGCGCCGTTGCTGGTGTTGTTTTGTGGTGGAATCAGCCTCGTGGGGTGCGATTGATCGTTGTTTGCGGCTCTCGTTGTCAGGTTTGGGTTGCGGAGCGGGACTGGGAAGGATTGGTTAGGGCAGGAGATGAGAGAGGCGTCAGGCATGTCCGGGGGAGAAGACGTCCGCAAGGTCTCTCGCCAGGACATACAGCTCGTGAGCACCCCTGATTCTAACATTTTCTTATCGCAATTTTTTCTCTGCTGTTGCTATATGTTTAAGGTGTTCCCTCCCTTTTTTTCAACTATTTTTAGGTTATGTGTCTCATGCAGAGGCAGAGTTTAATTGGACCGCATGTTGCTGTATCTATGTTTTTGTTTGGAATATTTGATGATTTATCACTTGAAAAGTGCCTTCGATTATTTGTCACACTATCTATCCCACGGTCATACTTAGGTGGTTCCATATAATCAAATAGTCAAAACTTTTGAGTTTTAAATTATCAAATCTCTCTTTTCGTTGATCGTTTAGGCTTTTATGTTTTAGAGCTAGTTTGTACTTTGGGCATCTCTGGCGATCCCATGCTGGCCTTTAGTTAAAGATCATGTGGGGGAATGAAGGGAGAGGAAAAAGGTTAGAAGGGGTGAAGGGGAAAGGGAGGAGTGGCTAATTAATTGTGCATACCACTAGGGTTTTTCATCTGAAAAACAGAAAAAGTGTATATGAAGGAAAAACATGTGGCCCCATTTATTTATTGAAACTGGAAAATCTCAAATAAGCTGAATAATGATATTAATTGTACACTCTTTGCGTTTTTATTTCCTTTTCTGCTAGTCAAATCTTCAATAGGCAATATGTACTTTCTTCAATATCTGGTTTGTGTAACTAAGAATTTTTGGAAAATAAATTGCAGCGATTACACAGACAAATCTTCCAAGTTGACTCTTTCTCTTACCTTTCTTTTTAAACGCGTAAGCCATGCCATTTTTGTTGCATTTTTATTAATAAGACAAGTTATGAAGCGGTATAGGGAGCGGAAGAAGGACCTACACATGGTTTTTATTGACTTGGAGAAGGCTTATGACAAAATACCAAGAAATGTTATGTGGTGGACTTTGTATAAACATAAAGTCCCAACAAAGTATGTTGCCCTCATTAAAGACATGTACAACAATGTTGTGACTAGTGTTCGAACGAGTGATAGTGACACCGATGCCTTTCTGATTAAAATAGGACTATATCAAGGATCAACTTTGAGCCCTTATCTATTTGCCTTAGTGATGGATGATGCCACAAGGACATACAAGGGGATATATTACTTGGTGTATGCTTTTCGCTGATGATGTAGTGCTAGTTGATGAAAGTTGGGTGAGAGTAAATAGTAAACTGGAGTTGTGGAGGCAGACTCTAGAGTCCAAAGGTTTTAGACTCAGTAGGATACCTTTCGATATTTGGGATCGATGCTACAAAGAGACATGCATATTGATGAAGGTGTTAGCCATAGAATCAAAGCTGGTTGGATGAAGTGGCGACAAACATCTAGTATTCTCTATGACAAGAGGGTATCACAAAAGCTAAAAGGCAAGTTTATAGAATGGTGATTAGACCTGTAATGTTGTATGGTGCAGAATGTTGTCTTACAAAAAGACGACATGTTCAACAGTTAAGTGTGTAGAAATACGTATGTTGCATTGGATTTGTTGGCACACAAGAATGGATTGAGTTTAGAACGATGATATACGTGATAGGCTAAAAGGGTAGCACCAATTGAAGAAAAGCTTGTTAACTAGTAGTTGAGATGGTCTGGACATGTCTAACAGAGACCAGAGGCACCGGTGCATAATGGAATCCTGAGGCGCGACAATAGTGTGAGGAGAGACAAGGAAAACCAAAATTGACATGGGATAAGAAAATAAAAAGAGACTTGAAAGAATGGAATATTCCTAAGATTTGGCCTTAAATAGGAGTGCATGGAGAGAAACTATTTATGTGCCTGAACCTTGATTAATGTTTCATGTTGGGTTTCAAATTTAACCTACCCCTAACTTGCTTGGGATTGAAAGGCTTTGTTGTTGTTGTTCCTTTATCATTGCTCGCATGCCCTCATTTAGCTTCCCACATTGTCACATGCATATATCTGCCTCATGTTTATTTACATGTGTTTGACTCTGAGAACACATTGTACGCACAATTTGGTTTCATTTGTTTGACAAAAGAATAATTGCTAGTACCTTTACTTGGTAGTTCTACTCTGTCTGTATTCTTGAAGCAATAAGCCCTCATACAAAAACTGTTTTACAGGTCCAGAATCTCATCGAACGATGTCTTCAGCTTTATATGAACCAGAAAGAAGTGGTTGAGACTCTTTCTTTCCAGGCAAAAATAGAACCTAGTTTTACTGAGCTTGGTAATGCCTTTACACGTACAAAATTTCCTTACTGTGCACATTAGCTTGCTTCACATGTTGACCTCAGATTTCATCACTGAGTACATTATAACTATAATTTTGTTGATTCTTCCTTTGCAAGTTTACATAGCATACATGCTGCTTTAATTGAATCTATTGACATGTAAATTGCACCAAGCTTTGAACTCTTATGAGCCAATGGTTAGCACAGGAGAAGAATATGTGGCTTTCTAATACAATTTGGACAGCATTAATGAGTTCATAAACAATCGGTTGTCCAGTGCCTTTTTTATTGGTAAAACACAAATGGTTTGCCTCTTTCTCATTGTTCTTTTCTCCAGTCTGGCAGAAACTTGAGGAAGAGAACCGTGAATTTTTTAAGGCGTACTATGTGAGGCTTATGCTTAAGAATCAAATCATGGCATTCAACAGACTCCTGGAGGATCAGTATCGGCTCATGTGTAAAGATCAGCCATCTGGTGTACCTTCTATGCCTCCTACTACTAATGGATCTAACTCAGGCACATGTAAGTATTTTTTTTTCATCAGCTGTCTATACAGTGATGCTAACTTGCATCAGTTCAGCAAATCTCTCTCAATTTTATTTATTTTATTCCAAATGATATTAGAGATTATTTACCCACTTATTGTGGGAATTTAGCTGTTTTGTCTGTAGATATGAAGTAGAGTGATTTCCATTTCTTTGTATTAGTGAAACAATCTGAACAATCCATTGCTTGGGCTTGCCAGTAGTATTTCTTGGTATAATGAATGCATTTAGATGACTTGCAAGCTGCAACATTGGCAGTTTGGCCCTTCTTAACTTAAGCTCTAACCCTTCCCACCTTCCAAGGAAATCATATTAAGTTGTTTCTAGGCCACTGTGTTTACTAGTTACCATCGCGCTTTTAGAGTTTTCTACATTAACTTCTGTTATTTTTTTATGTAACATGTTCTTTTCCTACTGAGCCAATGCAGCTTCATTGTTGCTGTTTCTGTGAACCAAATTTGTAACTTTTGTCAAGTCCAGCCTACATTTCAGAATGTTCTAACATAATTCATCGTTACTTGTCTCAGTGAACCAAAATGTATGCTTTTTGCCAGACACTACTGCCAACACTGCAATGCCAGATAGCTTGCTACACAATGGAAGTTCCAGTGGTATAGTAAATGGCACTTCATCCAGTGACCAATTTATCTATGCTGGTAAAGTTGTTCATGGTCTTCCCAGCAGTATGGATGCTTCGGCTACCCTATTAGCAACACATAATTCAACTGTTGGGCGGTTTAATGGAGGCAATGGATCAACAATTAAGACAGAGTCAAACTACTCAAGCAACTCAGATTTTGCTTTCTGCAGTGAGAACACTTTCCTAGAACCTTGCGCGTCAATTGGGGATGCCTCTGGTGGATCCTTTAGCAGCTCTGAACTGAATGGACAGCCACTAGGTGATCCTATTCTGGATATGGATTCATCATCTTTTGGATTCTTGAGCCAGATTCCTCGAAATTTCAGTTTTTCAGATTTAACAGAAGATTTTAGCCAAAGTGCAGGTACTTTTTCTGTGATTTTGCTTAATTTTTTTCAATGTTCCTTTTATTCAGCACTGCACGTGACATACATACATCTTTTATTTTGGGTTGCCTGCAGAAATATTGGAGAATTATGGCAGATCCCCTTTCATCCCTTCTGAGCCAAATAACTTCTCAGAGCCTACTCCTGGAGAACATACAGGTAACTGTCCCCCTTCCCTCCACCTTACTACTTTCCATGCTCATCCACCACCAGTCCACCACAGTACACCCCACCCTCCACACCAAATAAGGCAAGTGAGATAAGAAAATATTAACTTGAGCATACAGCCCTGAGGTCTTGATGGCTTTATGTAATGCTCAATCTAGCTAATGTTTCTCTTGCTATTGTCAGAAATAGGAAATAGACGGCTAGATACCATATCCGAGGGTGTTAGTTATGAAGATTTTGGAAGCGATTAATCAGATATTGATGGTACTGTCCAAGGTAACTTAATGAGCATACCAGAGAAACTGATTCAAAGCTATTTCATTATGAAATGGTTGATATGGCGGCTGATAAATGAGCATAATGTGTTTGTCGCACACTGTTCTTGAACCCTTAGATGTTTTATCCACCACAAGTTGTCTATTTCCCCAGATAATGCTTAGGAAGATTGTAGCTGGATGTTTGTCCGATACTCCATCATTAGGCACTCAAATTGACATCTCAGAATGCATGATCTACTGTTACATGAGCTCAGTAGTTTGTACTTGTGGAGTTGTGGTACCTATGCACGAAAGAAAATTCAACGTGTTTAGAGCAAGACTGACTGACTGAGCATGAAAAATCAGAACATGAAAGTACAGAAATGGAGTGACCGGCATCAAGAGTAGATGGCATGCTCTTAACTTGATGAATAAGGAAAATTTATCAGATATATTATGCTTTAGTTTTTAGGTTGTTGCCATAGTACAGTTACTTTAGATGGTTCAACGAAACTATTCCTTAGTTTGTGGATCTGATTGTGTCATCAGCCTGTGGAGGATGTGGTGGTGGACTGATGGTGTGTGTTGGGGGATAGATATGGGGGTTTGCCTAGATCTTTCCCTCTCTTTTCTTATTGTTGAATAGCTAAATAACAAGGTGTTGTCTATATACTGATTTTACTTGACAAAGGCTGTTCTAAGTTGATTCATCATTTGCTATATCTGTGCAGGTTGAGCAGTGATGTATCACTTGTACATAGTAGTTTGGGCAAGTAAATCTCTATATTCATGGCCATGGAGCTCAGCTAATTTCGTTGAAACTATTTGTCGGTTTTAGGTCTTGTTCTATCTTAGATTACCATCTTCGGTGACTTGTGTGAGAACTTTCCATGGCCTAATGTGTCGCATTGACTGATGCAAGAAACCTATGTTCCTGTACCATTGCTGATGATATTGTAGAGGTTTAGAGTTAACGGTGGTTGGAAGCTCTACATTAACATTTCCAGCTGTTGCACTTGCTGTGTACAAAATATTTTCCTGCTGTTGCACTTGCTACGGTTGGCCATGTCATGCTTCTCTCGTTGGTGGTTCAGACTTTCAGAGTTTAGATTAGTCAAGTACTGTTGAAGTTGGCAAAGTTTTCTACTAGCTCTGATTTTTTTATATAAGTCACTGCACAAGATTTAGAAATCAACTCAAATGATTTTCTGTTTTATTTATTTTGCTTTGGAAAAGGTGGATTGTTTATTTGTGAGATGTGTAGTATTTATTTGATAAAGTGTAAATATGAAAGAAAAGATTATAAAGTGTATAGAAGTTATAAAACGACTTATATTTGAGAAAGAGTTGAAAATGTTAAAATGAGTTATACAAGGAAATCAAAGGGAGGGAGCACATGATTTACTGACAGCTTACTGCGCTCTTGCTGGAGTTTTCGATACTTGAGATATGCAAGTTATTCACTACCGTCACATACTGTTTCGTCTTAATCTGCAGAATAAAATGTTCATTCAAATTTGTCATCCGGGCACAGGATGACACAGCATTCAATTCTCTTTTCCAAAGAAAATGAAGAACGAGAGGTCAATATACAGGGGAGTACCGGAGTAGGGAGCACTCCTATAGTCGCATCCGAAAATTAGCTTTACGAAACTGAAGTTGCGTGTATACAAGACCTGGACATGGGCAAAGAACACCTCCAAATTTGCAACAATTTAGCAAACAACCGACCAGAAAAAGGGAAGAAACACACGAAAATTCTAGTTCTTGGGGATGTTCTTGCCGACGATCTTGGCGGGCGCGATGCGGAGAAGGTTCCCGGGCTTCCCCGGCACGGCGCCCTTGATCATGAGAACCCTGAGGTCGTTGTCGATCTTGACAATCTTGAGCTTCCTGATCTTGGTCTTGGTCCCTCCCATCCTCCCGGGCATCTTCTTGCCCTTGTACACCCTCCCCGGCGTTGTCCCGGCACCGATCGAACCCAGAGCTCTGTGGCTCTTGGAACCGTGAGTCATCAGACCTCTCTTGAAGTTGTGCCTCTTAATGCCACCTGTGTAATATCGAATAACCATCAGTCATAAAATGGTCATATCCTAATTTTTAATTTTTAAGGATATGATAGCTCTATTCTAGTATTCAAGGATAGAATGATCTTATCCCACTTTAATATCTTAGGTCTACTATCATCTTCATATTTTAGGTGTGATGACTATATTTTACAAATTTTTTGGATAAGCTCGTCAAACATCTAAGGAAATATTCTCCTATAAGAGCCATTGTATCTCTCTTTGTGCTCTAACCAAACACGCCTCAAGAGAACGACGGCACCATCACAAAATAAAGATTGAGCATGCTACCGAGGGAGATGGGTGTTCTTTACTTATGAACATTCTATGAGCATCGATAATGCTTGCAGCAAATTCATGAAAATGCATAATGTTTGTGATATCGACGGACTGTCGGTTGCAAATCAAGGTAATCGCATGAGTTTATTCTTGGCTTGATGAAAATTCTACAGGTGATGCGGATGTTTGCAATACGGTGTGAACTTTCAAGAATTTGTGGACATGGTACAGGGCATGCCGATGCTGTAAAGTGTAAACCATCAGAAAACGAACCATAAACATGTGATACTAACATATGTTTCATATTTCAAATCGTTTGACTTTTTAAAGTCATTTTTTAACTTTGATTAAATTTAAGTAAAAATATATTAACATTTATAATATTAAATAAATACAAACCAATTTGGTATTGTAATTGTTTATATATTTTTCATAAAATTAGTTAAAGTTGAATAAATTTGATTTTGAAAATAATCAAACGACTTATACGACGAAACGGCCAAGCGCCCAACCCTCGGACTACAAGTCTGCAACTCTGATTTTGTGATACACGACTACTTACTAACGGCATTGACATTGGCAATGGCATTGTGCAAGTCCATGGCACTAATCAAGAGAAAAGCCTAAATGAATCTTGCTAAGAACAACCCGTGCATTGGCAAGCATGGAGTAATTTGGCAATGCAAAGTTTGAAGCTTGCTCTTAAGTTTGCCTCGGAATTTAAATGCTGTTAAATTCGGACACGATGAAATGGTTGTCGCCATTGTGAAAAGGGAGTGGAAACTGAAGGCTTTTGTGAGTGTGCTTACCTTGGAACCCCTTGCCGATGGAGTTGCCGGAGATGTCAACGAGGTCGCCCTCCTTGAACAGCTCGGCGAAGTCGAGCGGCTGGCCGGGGTTGAATATGTCAACGGCCTGCAGGCGGAACTCCTGGAGGTGGCGGAGCGGCGGCGCGCCGGCCTTGCCGAGGTGGCCGAGCTCCGGGCGAGTGAGCTTGTCCTCACGGACGCCGTGGTACCCGACCTGGACCGCGTCGTAGCCGTCGGTGGCGGCGGTCTTCACCTGCGTCACCACGTTGCCGCCCTCCCGGAAGCCGACGATGGTCACCGGCACCGGCTTGCCGGTGGCCGGGTCGAAGTAGGTCATCATCCCCACCTTGGTCGCCATCACCCCGACCCCGGCCTCGTACGACGCCCGCACCACCACCAGCGGCCGCCGCGCTCCCGCTCCAACGCTCCACGAAACCGCGCGGCGCCGCGGCGGGAGGAACCCCTGCGCGCCGCCGATCCTCACGGCCGCCATGGCCATTCTTGACCCGGATTCGAGCTCGACTCCTTACTCCAGTGGAGCGGCTTCGCTTTGGTGTCTCGTGTTGAATTTAATTTTTTGCGCGGATGCGGATAGGGGTAACGACCCTTATCCTCCCGCCTGCCGAGAAGGCGGTTTCTTATCAAACGCCTTCTTTGCTAGAAGGCGTATTATATAATACGTCTGATTTTCTGGGAGGCGGATACTCATTCTCCGAGCCGGATC
The DNA here is from genome assembly GCA_000418225.1 of Zizania latifolia. Taxonomy (NCBI): domain Eukaryota; kingdom Viridiplantae; phylum Streptophyta; class Magnoliopsida; order Poales; family Poaceae; genus Zizania; species Zizania latifolia. The sequence goes on along the minus strand of KE371507.1, from coordinate 297,105 downwards.
TGATAAGTCGCAGAGACTCCCCTTCCATTCGAGCGCCGCTCGCCCCGCCCACCGTCTCTATCTAAAACCCTAGATCTCCGTCCCCGCCGCCGCCGCCGCCGCCGCCGCCGCCGCCGGAGGAGGAGGAGGAGGAGGAGGAGGAGTCCAGTTCGGCCATGTACCTGTACAGCCTGACGCTGCAGCGCGCGACGGGCGCGGTCTGTGCCGTCATCGGCAGCTTCAGCGGGCGCGACTCGAAGAAGGCGGCTGCTTCCGGGTCCTCCTCCACGCAGGAGATTGCCGTCGCCCGGGGCAGCACGCTTGAACTCCTCCGCCCCGACCCGGAGACCGGCCGCCTCCGCACTCTCCTCTCCGTCGATGTGTTCGGCGTTATCCGCTCGCTCGCTCAGTTCCGCCTCACTGGCGCCTCCAAGGATTACCTCGTCGTCGGTTCCGACTCCGGCCGCCTCGTCATCCTCGAGTACTCCCCTGACCGCAACCGCTTTGACAAGGTCCACCAGGAGACATTCGGCAAGTCCGGCTGTCGCCGCATCGTCCCCGGCCAGCTTCTCTCCGTCGACCCCAAGGGCCGCGCGCTATGCATCGCCGCCCTCGAGAAGCAGAAGCTCGTCTACGTCCTCAACCGTGACGCTGCTGCCCGTCTCACCATCTCGTCCCCACTCGAGGCGCACAAATCCAACACCCTCACCTTCTCCCTCACCGCCCTTGATTGTGGGTTTGACAATCCCGTCTTTGCGGCCATTGAGCTTGAGTATGCTGAGTCCGACCGTGACCCCACAGGGCAGGCTGCTGATCAGGCACAGAAGCACCTCACATTCTATGAGCTCGACCTAGGGCTCAATCATGTATCCCGCAAGGCCTCTGAGCCGATAGACAATGGTGCTAATCTACTAGTGACCGTGCCTGGTGGTGCTGATGGCCCAAGTGGGCTCCTTGTGTGCTGTGATAACTTTGTGCTTTACCGGAACCAGGGGCACCCAGAAGTGCGGGCTGTCATTCCACGCCGTGCTGACCTCCCGGCTGAGCGTGGTGTCCTCATTGTTGCAGCTGCCACACACAGGCAGAAGAGCTTGTTTTTCTTCTTACTACAGACTGAATATGGTGATATCTTCAAGGCTGACCTTGAACACAATGGTGACACTGTTTCTGAGCTGAGGATCAAGTACTTTGACACCATACCTGTGACATCTGCTATCTGTGTGCTGCGGTCAGGTTTTCTCTTTGCCGCTTCTGAGTTTGGCGACCATGCACTTTATCAGTTCCGTGATATTGGCCGGGATGTGGATGTTGAGTCCTCTTCAGCGACACTGATGGAGACAGAGGAGGGGTTCCAGCCAGTATTCTTTCAGCCGAGGGCACTCAAGAACCTGTTCCGGATCGATGAGATTGAGAGCCTTATGCCAATCATGGACATGCGTGTTGCAAATCTATTTGATGAGGAAACGCCCCAGGTATTCACAGCCTGCGGCCGTGGTCCCCGGTCGACCTTGCGCATCCTGAAGCCTGGCCTTGCCATCAGTGAGATGGCTCGGTCAATGTTGCCGGCTGAGCCTATTGCTGTTTGGACTGTAAAGAAGAATATCAATGACATGTTTGATGCCTACATTGTTGTGTCCTTTGCCAATGTTACACTTGTGCTCTCTATCGGTGAGACCATCGAGGAAGTCAGCGACAGCCAGTTTCTGGACACCACTCATTCCCTTGCAGTTTCGCTCCTTGGTGAGGACTCTCTCATGCAGGTCCACCCGAACGGCATCAGGCACATCAGAGAGGATGGTCGTGTCAATGAGTGGCGAACACCTGGAAAGAAAACCATCACTAAGGTTGGATCAAACCGGCTCCAGGTGGTAATCGCCCTCAGTGGTGGAGAGCTCATCTATTTTGAGATGGACATGACAGGTCAGCTTATGGAAGTCGAGAAGCAGGACATGTCTGGTGATGTTGCATGCTTAGCCATTGCACCTGTCCCAGAGGGGCGACAAAGGTCCCGATTCCTTGCAGTTGGTTCCTATGATAACACCATCCGAATACTCTCTCTGGACCCTGATGACTGCTTGCAGCCTCTAAGCGTCCAAAGTGTCTCTTCAGCCCCTGAATCCCTCATGTTCCTAGAAGTACAAGCATCAGTCGGTGGTGAGGACGGTGCGGACCATCCAGCCAACCTTTTCCTCAATGCTGGCCTGCAAAATGGTGTCCTGTTCCGAACCAATGTTGACATGGTCACTGGTCAGTTATCGGACACACGATCTCGTTTCCTTGGCCTGAGACCTCCAAGGCTATTTCCCTGCATAGTTAGCCACCGGCAAGCAATGCTTTGCCTGTCCAGTCGTCCCTGGCTAGGCTACATACATCAAGGCCACTTCCTTTTAACTCCTCTGTCCTGTGATACACTTGAATCTGCAGCATCCTTCTCTTCTGATCAGTGCTCAGAAGGTGTTGTTGCTGTTGCTGGTGATGCCCTACGAATTTTCACCATTGAGCGCCTGGGGGAGACTTTCAATGAAACAGCCATCCCTCTGCGCTATACCCCAAGGAAATTTGTGATTCTACCAAAAAAGAAATATCTTGCTGTCATTGAGAGTGATAAGGGTGCGCTTAGTGCAGAAGAGCGAGAAGCTGCTAAGAAGGAGTGCCTTGAGGCTTCTGGTGCTGCAGAAAATGGAAATGCGAAGATGGAGAATGGTGATGGTGTAGAAGAGGGTGCTGAGGAGAACAATACTCTTCCTGACGAACAGTATGGTTATCCAAAGGCGGAATCAGAAAGGTGGGTTTCTTGCATCAGGATTCTTGATCCAAGGAGTAGAGACACGACTTGTCTGCTGGAATTGCAGGACAATGAAGCAGCTGTTAGTATCTGCACTGTGAACTTTCATGATAAGGAGCATGGTACTCTCTTGGCTGTTGGTACTGCCAAAGGATTGCAGTTCTGGCCAAAGAGGAACCTTTCTGCTGGGTTCATTCACATATACAAGTTTGTGGATGAAGGGAGGTCACTCGAGTTGCTTCACAAGACACAAGTGGAGGAAGTACCTCTCGCTTTGTGTCAGTTCCAAGGACGTTTGCTTGCTGGTGTTGGTTCAGTGCTCAGATTATATGATCTTGGGAAGAGAAAGTTGCTCAGGAAATGTGAAAATAAGCTTTTTCCAAGGACAATAGTGTCTATTCATACTTACCGTGATAGGATCTACGTTGGTGATATGCAAGAGGTAGGCTTACTATATTTGTTTGGTTCTTTTCTTCCCCCTATTTGTCATGGTGTCACCTGTAGATGTATATTGGATTGTGTTATGCCTAGATATACAAAAGAAGATAAGGTAGCAACTTCACTTGAGCAATATAATATAATATTAATCTAACCTACATGCTACATACGTGGTTTTGGCGTCAACATTTTATTATTCAGAATGTACAGCTCAGATTGGCATATGTGATTTGAGAGTTAGGTATAAGAGACGAACTTTCTAACATTCTTTGCTAGATCATGTGGGTATAGATTATCTATTTGATATATCTTTTTTCTTTCATTTTGAGTATTTCTTGTGTGGATCAATGAATTTTAAGTTTTTTTGCCTTGTCTATGGATATTACAGTCATATTTTCCCTTTCAAAATAACAATAATAATGAGTTATCTGTACTCTTGGTTAAGACATCTATAATTTGTGAATTATATGTCAGTCCTCGCTCAGTTTTGAATATAGTATAGCACTCACCATATTTTCTATGCCTTTTTTGTTGGAAAAATTTCTAATATTTTTTCATGGCGCCATTTTCATGCAGTCATTTCATTATTGCAAGTACAGACGGGATGAAAACCAACTGTATATCTTCGCTGATGACAGTGTTCCCAGATGGCTTACGGCAGCAAATCACATAGATTTTGATACTATGGCAGGAGCAGACAAGTTTGGAAACATATATTTCGCTCGTCTTCCTCAGGATGTCTCAGATGAGATCGAGGAAGATCCAACTGGGGGGAAGATCAAATGGGAGCAAGGGAAGTTAAATGGGGCTCCAAACAAAGTAGAGGAGATTGTTCAGTTTCATGTTGGTGATGTTGTCACATGTTTGCAGAAAGCATCTTTAATACCTGGAGGAGGGGAATGCCTTATTTATGGGACTGTGATGGGTAGTATAGGGGCACTGCTTGCATTCACTTCCAGGGAAGATGTTGACTTCTTCTCTCACTTGGAGATGCATCTCCGCCAGGAGCATCCACCATTATGTGGAAGAGATCACATGGCCTACAGATCTGCTTATTTTCCAGTGAAGGTGATGTATTAATCTTTTCTGGTGTTTTAGTTATGAGCCTGGGATTATTATTATTGCAGTTTACCATGTTTTAGTTAACAGTAATTCACAATTAATTGTGTTGGTCATGCAACAACGATATGCATCTAAGGCATGATATCTGTTTGTATTACATGGACCTGTAGCAAAGGTCTTATACCTTTCAGTACCGCCACTTTGTTAACCTTGAATATGAATTTGGTGATTGCATTATCCTGAACTTAGTGTTCAATCAGGCAAACTATGTATTAACTAGTTGCTCGCATGTTAACCAACACAAAGTAATATCAGTTTACTTGGCCTCATCATGTCGAGTTGGGAACCTCGGAGTATAAATAAACAGTATATCATAGTATGTTATTCTTGTAGCAAGAACTACAACAGAAAAACCAAAACAACCCTTTCATATTTTGTAGCAGCCCAAATATCACAGACATGATATTTACCAATATTTTACCACTTTATCAGATAGAACATCCATCTGTAGTCCCCTGGCAATTATCTTTTCAATTGTTCATAAAATTATCATCTGTAGTTTGTAGTACCTGTTTTCTGTTCATTGATGGAGTTTTTTCTTGTTTTTTACAGGATGTGATTGATGGTGATCTCTGCGAGCAATTTCCATCCCTCCCAGCTGATATGCAAAGGAAGATCGCAGATGAGCTTGACAGAACTCCTGGTGAAATCCTGAAGAAGCTGGAAGACATCAGGAACAAAATCATCTAAGGTCATTGTGCCAAGTGAAAGATCTTGATAGGGCAAGTCAATTGTAAGGCTCTCATAGCTGTAAAAACCGAAATCCTAGCAGCTTCAGATGCGTGGTACAGCATTCAGAAAAATATGGGGCCAATCGAGTGGAGGGGGGCTCTAATGGTCTGGTTTGTAGAATTCTTGGTGTAGTTTGCCTTTTAGACTGAAGCGAGCATAGGTCAAATGACTGTACCGGAGTGTTCTTCTGTAACTCATTAGAGCGATACTTAGCCTTTGTGATTGACGTACTTTTCGGTAGGCAGTGGCTACTTAACCTGATGTATGATGGAACTCTTCGCTTTTCAAGTTGAAATAGATGTACTGGAGCCATTGTTATTTGAAAAAAATTGATGATTTGCCATTGAATATGGGTCTCTTTAGGACAACTTAAAATAAGGATAAGTATTAAATGTTGATTTTGATTATTGGTTGATTATGATTCTATAAAATTTTTGTTTGATACACAATCTATTTTTACTTTTAATAAACTGTCAATAAGTTGTTCCAGAGAAGGATGTTACTTTTATATTGTCAACCGATGAAAATTGTACGTGACATCATCTAATTTAATGACACATGAGAATTATGTAAGTTAATGACACATGAGTGATGATACAAAATAAAAGTTATTTCTTAGTAGTGATAAATTATTAAATTTTTTTATTTTGTTGATGATGATATTATAGTAAATTCTCTATTTTCAAACCTATTTATTTGCTCTTCTCGTGAAATTGCTTTGCCTCTCTCTCACGCCCCTTAATTTCCAACTTTTATTCCTTCACATCCATTTAATCGCTCGCAGTGATTTGCTGTAAAATGGCTCTTGAATTGATAGCTCGACCCTTCTTCCTCGTCATCTCCCTCTTATTGCTTGACATGGTAGAGGCTAGGCTAACAATGCATCAGTATATAGGAATGGTAGTTGTACCCGATTATTCATTTATCCGTAGATAAAAATCTTATTAGAATCGGATATATTCTCAATATCATACTTGTTGGATACCCATACCCATTCCACCTGTTTACCTGATAGCTATAAGTATATAAATCAAAAATCCTAATCCTCTCACTTCTCTCCCTCCCCCAACAGTCACTAGCCACCGCCTCCTAGGTTTCTAGCCCCCTCCTCCCTAGCGGCCTAGCCAAGCCCCCGCCGACCACCGTCGCGCCAAGCAACCATTGCCACATCGAATCTTGTCGTCACGCCAAGCCCCGTCGCCATGCAGAGCCCCCACTGTCACGCCGAGATCCCGTTGCCATGTCAAATCTCGTCGCCGCGTCGAATCCCGTTGCTGCGCCGAGCCCCCACCGCCGTGCCCAGATCCCGTCGTCGCGTCGAGCCTGCCCCATGCCTGACCCCAGCGCCGTGCTCAGATCTCGGTGCCACGCTCGCGGCAGACCCCTCTGCACCCTCCGACCGGCCTCTTCTCTAACTCTAGCCCCCGGCACTGGCTCGGGCGGCGAGCGGCGCCTCCGCTCCTTCCTCTCCGCGTGGCCACGTTGTTATCTTTATGGGTAAACGGGTATATCCGTGGATATACGGTGCTCGCGGGTAACAAATATGAACATAGGTTTTTACCTATTGGATTAATGGATACGGGTATGGATATGCACTACCCGTACCCATCATACCTGATTGCCATCTCTAGCTATATCAAACCCATGAAACTGTGTTTGAGACCACCTTGCCTTCCTTTCTCATGGCAATGAAATCCATGAAAGCCCCCCATAAACGTGCTTCTTGAAGCATCTGCCAGCTACTCCCTAAATCCCACTCACACTTCTTAGTTTTTTTCTATATATTTATTTGTTCTTCAACTTATTTTATCTGTTTGTTTAAAAAGCAAAGCAATAAAATCATCCCACTTTAGATGTGGGATAGTTCAATCCTGAAATTTTTTTCTAGACATAGCTGTCCTATTTTTCTTGCGCGAGTAGACTGGCGGTGGAGAAAAGGGGCAGAACAGTGGGCCAGCACTTTTTGCCTTGAGCACGAGAAGAAGAGAAGAGGAGGCTAGCGTGAAGAAGAGAACAGAAGAGAAGGCTAGCGCAACATAGTCTAGAGAGCAAAGAAGAGGAGGTGAAAGACGGCGGGGAGGGCAGCATAGAGGAGGGTGTCAGTAGTAGAGTAGGGGCGTTGACGACATGAAGGTGGTTGGCATAGTGTAAGATTAGAGAAAACACTTGATGGAGGGCGGGGCGCCCGATCTTTCGTCAAGTTGATGATAAACAATGATTGGTGGAGACGCGACACACATGATCCGGCTTCCGACCCACGAGATCAAACCTCCACAATCGTAGCATCACTTCTCCTCTAGTTATTAACCAAGCACAGCCTGATTGATCTCGCCACAAAGGCTAACCCTTGCATGTGAATCAAAGAACACAAGCAAGAACGCAGAAAATGCAATCGAACTGAAATTCTATTAGAATCTGCGAGTTAGTGTTCACTTACAAAACCAGCAAAGCTGCGGCTATTAAAGCAACGTGTAAAATAAACCCAAAATCCTAGATGGCTGTAGAAACAACTTATATAGTAGTTTCGGACGCACCCCTAATGGGCTCAACTGGATAAACGGCCCAAAGGACCAATAACGTAGAAAACAGCATGCTGACAGATTCTAGATGCTAAATTGTTTTGATGATTTCCGTTGATCTAGAAGGAGTTTTGATGTAAAACTAGCGCCATTGGAAAGGTGCCGAAGTTAGCTTTCTGTGCATGGGTGGAACATCAAAAACAGAGTTCGTATGCGGCCTAGGAGACGATTTTAGTGCACACTACTTCTAGAATCTGAGTTGGACTCGAGCTAGAGTTGGGTTGGACTTCCAACTCGGCTTGGATGTCTTTGCTGGTCTTCTCCACCTTCTTGCCTCCCTTCATGTACCTCCTGGTCCTCTCTAATATTCCTAAGCATAATAAAATCATTAGATAGTAATCTATTCTCAAAATTATATAAAGAGGTACTGAGGAACGTGCTCACTTGGAGATTCAATTGTCTTGCTCGAGCTCGAGTTATTAGTCCTTGGATTGCAATCAAAGGGGTGTCATCTGTATCTGTAGGAGTGATATCCTCATCATCCTCTCCCTCTTGAAAAGGTGTTGCCCTCGATTTAAGCTCATCTTCTTCCCCCAAGTATAGCTTCAAATCTACAACGTTAAATGTGGGGCTAACTCCTAACTCGAGAGTCAAGTCAAGTTTATATGCATTGTCATTAATCTTCTCAATTATTTTGAAAGAACCAGCAGCTCGTGGCATTAATTTAGACTTTCTTAACTCTGGGAATCTATCTTTCCTGAGATGTAACCACACTAAATCATCTGGTTCAAAAGTAACCTCCCTTCTACCCTTACTACCTTCAATTCTATACCTTTCATTTATTTTTTTAATGTTTGCCTTAGTGGATTCATGTAAGTTCAGAATAAATTCAGCACGTTCTTTAGCATCTTTATGAGTTCTCTCACTAGCAGGTAAATGTAAAAGATCAATAAAAACGTGGGGGTTAAATCCATACACTATCTTGAATGGACTTACTTTAGTGGTGGAGTGTTCTACCCGATTATACGCGAACTCAACGTGTGGTAAGCACTCCTCCCACATCTTTAAATGTCTTCAAAATTGCTCTTAACATGATAGATAAAGTTCTATTCACTACCGCAGTTTATCCATCGGTTTGTGGATGACATGTTGTAGAAAACAGCAACTTGGTTCTCAACTTGTTCCAAAGTGTACGCATGAAGTGACTCAAATATTTAGCATCACGATCTGAAACAATAGTAGAAGGCATACCATGGAAGCGCACAATTTTCTTGAAGAAAAGATTAGTAATATGAACAACATCATCACTTTTATAACATGATATGAAATGTGCCATCTTAGAAAATCGATCTACCACAACAAAAATGATATCCGCTCCCTTCTTTATTCTAGACAGTCCTAAAACAAAGTCCATAGAGATATCTACCAATGGTATGGAAGGAACAGGAAGAGACATATACAAATCATGTGGATTTAACCTTGACTTAGCCTTTTGGCATGTGGTGCAGCGAGCCACAAACCGTTCTACATCTCGCCTCATCTTGGCCAAAAGAAATGATTGGACAAAATACCCTCTATCTTCTTGGCACCAAAATGACCCATCAATCCTTCTCCATGCGCTTCCTGCAACAACAAAAGAAGAACAGATCCAATAGAAAAGCATAGGCGGTTAGCGCGAAACAAGAATCTGTCATTCAGCACAAATTTATTCCATGTACGCCCTTCTTTACAATGCATAAGAACATCTTTAAAATCAGCATCAAGTGTATATTGTTCTTTTATCGATTCAAGTCCAAAAATACGATAATCAAGCTGAGATAACATGATATACCGTCTAGATAAAGCATCTGCTATTACATTGTCTTTCTTTCTTGTGTTTGATGACATAAGGAAAAGATTCTATAAATTCGACCCACTTAGCATGTCTCCGATTCAATTTACTTTGACTATGAATATGCTTAAGTGATTCGTGATCAGAATGAATGACAAATTTCTTGGGCCACAAATAATGCTGCCATGTTTCTAAAGAACGAACAAGAGCATACAATTCCTTATCATAAGTGAAATAATTAAGAATAGGCCCATTTAACTTTGCACTAAAGTAAGCAACATATTTATCTTCTTGCATCAATACCCACCAATACCTATGCCACTAGCATCACATTCTAATTCAAAAGTCTTACCGAAATCAGAAAGTTATAGCAATGGTGCGTGAGTAAGCTTTTCTTTTAAAAGATTAAATGATGTCTCATGTTGCTCCCCCCCAATGGAACACAACTCCCTTCTTGGTTAACTCATTCAATAGAGCAGTGATGGTGCTAAAATCTTTCACAGAGCGACGATAAAATCCAGCAAGTCAATGAAAACTCTGCACTTGTGACACTGTTGTGGGCGCTGGCCAACTCTGTATCGCTTGCACCTTGGCGTCATTGGCCTTAATTCCCCGCGGAGTCACAACATAACCAAGAAATGAAACCCGTTCGGTGCAAAAGGCGCTCTTTTTGAGATTACCAAATAAGCGTGCATCACATAAAGCAATAAAAACAGCGCATAGGTGATCAAGATGCTCAGATAATGACTTGCTGTAAATCAATATATCATCAAAGTAAACCACCACAAATATACCAATGAAGGCACGTAAAACTTCATTCATGAGTCGCATAAATATACTAGGTGCATTGGTTAATCCAAAAGACATGACTAACCACTCATACGAGCTAAATTTAGTTTTAAATGCGATCTTCCATTCATCACCCAATTTCATTCTAATTTGGTGGTATCTACTACGCAAGTCTACTTTAGATAACATAATAGAACCACTTAATTCATCAAGCATATCATCTAATCGAGGAATTGGATGACGATATCTAATGGTTATATTGTTAATGGCTTTACAATCGACACACATATGCCATGATCCATCTTTCTTAGGTACCAAAATAACAGGGACAACACAAGAATTAAGGCTCTCACGTACATATCCGCGGTCCAAGAGGTCTTGGACTTAGCGTTGAATCTCCTTAGTCTCCTCGAGGTTGGTTCGATAGGCAGCTCTGTTCGGTAAACTTGCTCCAGAAATCAAGTCAATCTAATGTTCTATCCCTCGAATGGGTGGCAGTCCTGGAGAAATCTCAGGGGAAAAAACATCTCAAAACTCCTGTAAAAGGTTAGTAAAAGGACGCAAAGTGGGAGCTAAATCATCAATGAAAAAGAGATCATCCTTACAAACTAGTGCGTAGCACACATCATCATCTCTTATCTCAGCAAGATCAGTTCTAGTTGCAAGCATAACAGCATCTTTTAATTTTAGTACTTGTTGATTTTCAGGTTTAAGATTGTTATGTTTGCTCTCATCGGCTGCTTTCTCCCTATCAGCTCTAATAATTTCATCAGGAGTCAAAGATAGCAAAGTAACTTTTGTTCCTTTATGCATAAGAGTGTATTTATTATTTCTACCATGGTGAATTATATCATTATCATACTCCCAAGGCCTACCCAATAAAAGAGAACAAGCTTGCATTGAAACCACATCACAATCAACAGAATCCGAATATGTACTAATGGAAAATTGCACGCGGGCTATTTGTGTCACTTTAGCCTTACTAGAATTATTCAGTCATTGGAGATGGATGGATGTGGATGCGGTCGTATGCTTAAGCCAAGCTTATTGACCAAATCCGAGCTTACCAAATTGTTGCAGCTTCCTCCATCAATGATAACACGAGCACGTCTATTGTTGATGATGAGGAAGATTTGAAACAAGTTATGTTGTTGCTGCTTGTTTGCTTGATCCACCTTGGCACTAAGAACCCGCTGGACAATGACACTCCTGTAGGTCATAGTATCATCATAACCAAACACTTAGCCATCCTTATCATCGTCAGTGTCGGTGTCAACAATGGCCTTGTCGTCCTCTACGTCAGAAGTACTGATGTAGCCTTCATCTTCTGTTGCAATGTATGCCCACTGGCTTAGACAGTCCCTCTTCATGTGACCAATCCTATGGCAACGATGACATTGAATGCCCGAAGTACGTCCTGTGGCTGCAGATGAAGAAATTTTTGTGGGGATCTATGATAACTTTTTACCTGCATCATCAGCTCGCGTAGAAGTAGAAGGCCACGTGCTTGCTGGTGGTGGGGAAGGTACCAAAGTAGGCGTAAACACAGGGCGAATGCTTGAAGAAGAGGGATGCTTGACCGGTGCCGGTGTGCTCATCCCACGTTGCTGGTAGGAGGTTCTGGTCTTGTGTGATCGCCCCCGCAACTCCTTCTCAGCAAGCATAGCAAGCTAAAACAAGCGGTTAACAGTATCATATTCCTTGTAATCAAGGATGTCCTGAATCTCACGCCTCAATCCACCGTAGAAGCGAGCAATCTTGTCCTCGGTGTCCTCCACAACATCACAGCGAATCATGCCCTTCTGAAGCTCTGCATAATATTCCTACACAGACATGTTACCTTGATCCAAGCGTTGCGGTTTCTTATGCAATTCACGTTGATACGAAGGAAGAACAAATCTATGTGGCATAGCTTCTTTTAATTTTTCCCACGTATTAGGCTGCAATCGAGTATGACCTACCTCACCCCACCAAATTATAGCAAAATCTTTAAACTCACTAGTTACTTGTCTAACCCTATGGTGGTCAGGAACTAGGTGAGCGTTAAATTTTTGTTCCACGATCATATCCTAATCTAGGTACTTTTTAGCATCATATTCACCATGAAAGGATGGAATAGTAAACTTAACTTTAGCATAAGGGTCATCATTACCTCTAATGTTGTTGACATCACCTCCTATATCTACTCGGTTGGGTCGCTGACGTTGTCGAAGGCGTTGATCCCGGGTGGCTTGGTGATCTATTCTCCCATTATCATCATACAACACGTCTCCATTGTCCCCTTGGACAACGCTGTCCCTTCGAGGCTGAGGATTGGCCTCCAATACTTCTAGCCTCCGGGTGATAGTTTACATGTTTTCCTGTATGGTGTCTAGGCGGCTCATGAGTCAGTCAAACATCACATCTTGTCTTGCCATAGCTTCACCAAGTTGTGTTTTGGTGACACACTCTTTGAAATCCGTTGAGTCCTTCGAGCTTCCTGCCATGGTTAGTAGAAAAGAAAAACACTAGAAAGAAAAAAAATAGCCCTATCAACTAATAGGGAGTGGAAGGTGGTGTCGCTCACACTCAAGCGTCTTACCATGATCTTATAAGATTCTTACCATCGCAGGATAGTGGATGGGACAATCTTGGCTGCGGCACAATTCTTGATTGGTCGGTGACTTCAAGAGGTAGTGGCACAGCGATTGCAAGGACCCAAGCTGTGCTGATCAGAAGTATATATGTGGAGTCTAGGAGGTTAAACACAAATTATTTATATGGTAGAATACGATTTAGAAAACAGATAGCAATATTAAATAAGTGTCCAGAGTACTCGTACTAATTGCTGGTCTGAATGTGATCCCTATGTAGCAAGGCTTATATGAAAGAGTGGTTAAGGCTCAAAGGATGGCTTATGGATGGATAGATTCAGCACAAAACAGCACCCAAAAATAGCACCACTCAGCACTAACATCTTTCTAGCTATCTCTAAGTGCTCCTCTGTTGTTCTATATTCTCTCTTTTTTTCGAGTTTCTTTTTTTGAACCTTTTTTGGCACTTCTCTTTTTTTGTTGACTAGGAGCACAAAGAAGGCAAGCCAGAAGGCCTTTTGATGATTGCAGTGCTAGGAGTGACCTGTCGACAAAGGAGAAGGCGCTATAGGGTTAGTGCAGAAAAACTTCGGACCCCAGAAACTCAATCTTCCTGGCCGAATTTGGAGAAAATAAAATCGCCAAACCTGGCAAAGCCGGGCAGATTCTGATATAACTTTTTCTACAGATCTCCGGAATATACTTATTTGCCTGATTTCGAGTCCGTATGCAAAAGTTATGGCTGTTTTACTAGAGGGGTCCGAAATAGGGTTTTATGTGGACTCTGGTTCGCTCAACGTTGCAAACCGACTAGGATTTGATGATGGAGGCTGGTGTTTTCAGTTTAGGCAAGAAGATCACAATACTAACCAGCAACCAGACTTGACCTAGGACACAAACTCAACACTATGGACTCTAAAACTGAAACGTGCAAAGGCTAAGGATGGTCTCGGACAAGGGAAATCCTATGACTACCAATTTTTTTGTGACTTTTTCGTGGACTGTGGAATAAATATAAAATCAATCTAATCTAAGATACAAGAACCTGACGGTAAACCGTGCTCTGATACCAACTGATGGAGGGCAGGGTGCCTGATATTCCATCAGGTTGATGATAAACAACGATTGGTGGAGACGCGACACACACAACCCGGCTTCCGACCCGTGAGATCAAACCCTCGCAATCGTAGCACCACTTCTCCTCTGGTTATCAATCAAGCACAGTCTGATTGACCTCACCACGAAGGCTAATCCTTGCCTGTGAATCGAAGAACACAAGTAAGAACGCAGAAAATAAAATCGAACTAAAATTCTATTGGAATCTGCGAGTTAGGGTTCACTTACAAAACCAGCAAAGCGGTAGCTATCAAAGCAACATGTAAAATAAACTCAAAAACCCTAGACGGCTGTAGAAACAACTTATATAGTAGTTCTGGACATTCCCCTAATGGGCTCAACTAGATAAACGGCCCAAAGGCCCAATAACGCAGAAAACAGCATGCTGATAGATTCTGGATGCCAAATTATTTTGATAATTCCCATTGATCTATAAGGAGGTTTGATGTGAAACCAGCGCCATTGGAAAGGTGCCGAAGTTAGCTTTCCGTGCATAGGTGGAACGTCGAAAACAGAGTTCGTATGCAGCCTGAGCGATGATTTTAGTGCATACTACTCCTGGAATCCGAGTTGGACTCGAGCTAGAGTTGGGTTGGACTTCCAACTCAGCTTGGATGTCCTTGCTGATTTTCTCCACCTTCTTGCCTCCCTTCATGTACCTCCTGGTCGTCTCCAAAATTCCTAAACATAATAAAATCATTAGGTAGTAATCTATTCTCAAAATTATATATAGAGGTACTGAGGAACGAGCTCACCTGGAGATTCAATTGTCTTGCTCGAGCTCGAGTTATTGGTCCTTGGATTACAATCGAAGGGGTGTCATATGTATCTGTAGGAGTGATGTCCTCATCACCACTTATCCTGAAACCAAACAAAAATATGATAATTCGATCATCAAACCAAATAATCCTTATAAAAGGAATGAACCATTACATTCTAGAAAAATATGATCGATCCATTTCATCTCACCACGCTCTTGAGACAAATGTACCCTAAATTTGACTATCTATGTTTCACTTTTTAAAATTTTAGAGTTCTCTAAATCTAATAATTAGGACGGAGGTGACTTGTAAGGATACCTAAAATGTAGAATGTGATGCACAATTCTTTAAAACTATTTTTAAAGAGTTACTAAATTTCATCTATAGAGTGAGTCTTTGGCAATGCCTTTATGACATAATACTACTATTTCACATTATAAGTTGGTTGTCTTTTTTTAATCAAACTTCACTAATTTTGGCCAGGTTTAAATAAAAATACATTAACACTTATAATATCAAATAAATATAATATTAAAACATATTACCTAGTTGTTTTAA
>KE371507.1:219719-255988 GCA_000418225.1 Zizania latifolia | reverse complement strand
AATGTTACCCATTAGTAATCTTCTTTGAAGATTGTTGAGTATTTGATTTTTTTTTTCTAATTTGATGCTAAGAGACCTGACAGCTGTCTCTAACTTAAATTCCTTTTATAAATCTATGGTAATCGTATGATATGATTAGCATGATAAACAGTCCATGTAGAGATAGGACAATATCACCTTCAGGAAAAAACTTGAATTTGTTCATGTGTTCCACTTTCTAGAATCCCTTCAGGATATAGTATCACCTAATGTGATGTTTCTTTCTTGACGCTGCAGCTAAGGAAAATGCTCGATCTTCTGGTACATGCCTCAACATGCCGCTCTGGTAGTTGTCAATACCCTAACTGCCGGAAAGTCAAGGGATTGTTTCGTCATGGGATGCAGTGCAAAACACGTGCTTCAGGAGGATGTGTCCTGTGCAAGAAAATGTGGTACATGCTTCAGCTCCATGCCCGAGCTTGCAGGGACTCAGGATGCAATGTGCCGAGATGCAGGTATGTTGGCACTTCTCACTTCTGTTCCGTCACCTCGCCTTCTTGTGATTGAGCACAGCATTATAATCTGGAATAACACCTGATCACTTGTGGTAAACACACCATACAGGGACCTCAAGGAGCATCTTCGAAGATTGCAACAGCAATCTGATTCCAGGAGGAGGGCTGCTGTAAATGAAATGATGAGACAAAGAGCAGCAGAAGTTGCCGCAAATGAGTAGAGGCATCTGTACAGCTATATACCGTGGAAAGAAGATAGGAAGCATGCGGGGCTGCTGTCCTCGCTCGCTCCCACCCCAAAGGAGAAGCTTGGGATGGTTGAATTAGAGGATCTAGCTAAGAAGCTGTTCAGATGGATTCTTCTGATGAATTGCCCTGTCCTGGAGATGGAAGACGTTGGGCATTCTTGGCCAGTTGTTGGCATATGGCTGGGAAGCCTGCCTGCATTTCTCCGAAGGAATGGAATGGATGAAGGGTGCACCACAATAGGTGGCAACTGTTCTTTTGTTCCAACTAGCTGCACCTTGCTGCTGACTGTGAAGGTGATACTGTCGATAGGAAGCCCTTGGGTGTGGTGATTCTTTTATTTGACCTGTACTACTAGTGGAACTAATCTTGTGTTGCAGCTTGCATCCTCTTCACCATGTATAATAGGTTTCTGGGCTCTATTGTTGCAGAAACAGCTGTAGTTGTTCCCCCTCCAGCATCTTGTTGCTTCCATCAGGAGGGGTATAGGGAGAAAAAGGAGGAGGGTTGGCAATTGGACAATATTTGTTTATTTCTGCCCCCCGTTTTGTAGGACCAATCTTTTTTTAAAGTATAAAGCAAAGTAAATCATGCATATCTGTAGCAGCACACCTGCTCTTCTAGTTTCTCCCACTGTGTATCAGTTTGGCGATTTCTGTGGATTTCAGGTGAGCGACTTTCTTATCGTCTACAAATGCAAATAAAATGATTTTTCTCTTGCATCTAAAAATTATTCCTCCTATTCCTTTTTTGAGCAGTTGAGAACAATTATAGATCAAATATTTTTTTTCAAACTCAGTTTTAAGAAATTTTAAATCTTGAGTTGTGGATTGAGAGTATTTAGGAATTGTTTGATTTGGGGGTAAGCATAGATGTGATATGATCATCCATAGATTTAAGGATCTATAAGTTAGCTAGCTATTTGGTTAGGTGTATGAGATGAAATATTTTTATTTGGTTGGTTACATTTGTTATATATATATTTTTAATTGAAATAAAATCATTTAAGATCTTGTTTTATAGATTTAATTGTAATGAATATAATAATATAATCAAATTGTAAATTGGATAAATGGTATATGAGAAAAATCATTTAAATCTTTGTAAATGAAAAATTAAACCTCTCCTTCCACCTTCTCCCGCTCACCCTCTCTCTGCCATTGCCATTACCCACCACCGCAAGCACGACGGCAAGCGACAGCAGAGGTGGGCGCTGGAGGAGCACCTCAAGCGGCGTACTTGCTCCGTGTTACATCCCTCACTGGCGACCGTATTTCGCTGGAGCAGAGGAAGAACCTACACAATCGCCAAGACACAACGAATAGCACACAGAGGAATTCTGTTTTAGATTCTTTCCTTGTCCCCCAATTCTCTAGAGCACATCCGACAAAATAGCCTCATCGCCGCATCCAGCACACAACCTCGTTTACGTTTCCAATCACGAGTTTTACACCTTTACAGTTACAAAACATATTTCATACAAATCAACACTTCCTGCCATTTCTTGCGTTGGTGCTTCCAGCCAGCTCAGAGCTCACCATCGATGGCACAGCCACCGTTATGACATTACCGCTCCCTCAGGCGAAGTCTGCACCCAAGATACCAGCGTCCGGAAAACGCTCCCGTAGCACAGTGAAGTCCTCCTAAGTTGCACATGCCGACGGCAACGACCCCCACTGAACAAGAATTTGAACCTGTGCCGCGTTACCTTTCTTCACAAGACGACAGTCCAGAATAGCGGTTGGCACCAGATCACTCACATCCAATTCCACAAACGATGGCAGCTTGGAGAAGACATGGGCATTATTTGGGATAAACTGCTTGAGCTGCGACACATGGAAAATAGGATGTATCAAATTGTCAACCGGTAAATCTAGTTTGTATGCCACCGTTCTAACTCGACTGAGCACGGTAAAGGGGCCAAAATATTTGAATGATAGTTTAGGATATGGACGATTGGCCACTGAAGTTTAGGCATACAGCTGAAGTTTAAGATACACCTGGTCTCCAATCTAAAATTCCTGGAAAGAACGATTATTATCGGCCTGTTGCTTCATTCTGAATTGAGCTCTTGCCAGTTGATGCTGTAGCATTTCCGAAAAAAGCTGTCTATCCTAGAGCAATTGATCCACATAAGGGACTGGAGCTGCAGAGTCTGTCTGTAATGTAAGATCCGACAAGAATGAATAAACTGGATCAGCTCCATACAATACCTTGAATGGTGAACACATCAGTGCTAAGTGAAAGCTAGTATTATACCAGAATTGAGCAAGAGGAATCCATTGAACCTAGCGTTTCGGAGTAACTTCTGTAGCACATCTCAAATACATCTCTAAACACTGGTTCACTCGCTATGTTTGCCCATCTGTTTGAGGGTGTTATGCAGTAGAAATATGTAGTGGTACTTGCAATTAGACAAATAAGTGTTGCCAAAAGTTGCTTGTAAATACCTTATCATGATCGGACACAATTGACTTTGATAACCCAAACAAAGCCACTGTCCTGTCTAGAAACAATTTGGCCACTTGAGATGCAGTAAAGGGATGTTTGAGCGGTAGAAACTAGGCAAACTTCAAAAAATGTTCAACAATAACCAAAATGCAATTGTATCCTTCTGACAGAGGTAAGACTTCCACAAAATCCATAGTAATCTCCTGCTAGGCACCTTTTGGAACCAGCAAAGGCTGCAGTAAGCCAGGACTATGACATAGTTCGTGCTTTTACTGTTGGCAAGTACCATACTGCTTAATGAATTCCTGCACTGCCATTTTTAAGCCGGGCCATATAAATAACTTATGAATTCGTTGGTATGTTGCCTACATACCTGAGTGACCACCAATAGCCGATGAATGAAATGCAACAATTAGCTTTGTTTGTAACGTTGAATTAGCTCCAGTCCAGATTTTGCCATTATGCCGTATTAACCCATCCATCAACTCATAACCTTGTGAATTAGTTCCCACCACAGCCAACTCCTGAAGCAATTTCTGTGCATTGACATCCACGGCATATGAATTCAGCTTTCCTGTACTCACACCGGCTGAATAGTAGACATAGCTTGCAACTAAAACAGATGGCCGACCCGAGACAATGCATCAGCTGTAGAATTATCCACACCCCTTTTGTACTGAAACTTGTATTGGATGCCAATCAATTTAGTCATCGCCTTCCGTTGCATATCTGATGTCAAAGCATATGTCTCCAGCTGGCACAGCGTCTTGTGATCAGTAAATATAGTAAACGGACCATGAAGCAAGTATGGACGCTACTTGTCAACAGCCATCAAAATAGCAAGAAACTCTTTTTCATAAATGGAGAGCTGCTGATTATTTATACCCAATGCCTTGCTATAGAATGCTACCGGATGACCTGACTGTATAAGGATGGCACCAATATCAGTATCACAGGCATCGGTTTCAATACCGAATGATTTGTCAAACACTGGTAAAGCCAACACAGGTGTATTGCACATAGCCTCTTTTACTAATTCAAAGGCAGCTTGAGCTTGATCAATCCACACAAATGACTTCGACTTCTTGAGCAAATTAGTTAAAAGTTTTATCATAATACCATAGTTGCGAATAAATTTTTGATAGTAACCCGTCAAGCCCAAGAAACCTCTTAATTTAGTAGCTAACCTGGGCACTGGCCATTGGCGCATACCTTTGGTTTTCTCTGGATCAACTGCAACACCTTCGGACAAATATTATATGACCCAAATACTCCAATTGCTTGAGGGCAAATGAACATTTACTCGATTTGGCATAAAGTTGATTGTGCTGTAGAATGGACAACACTGTTGTGAGATGTTGAACATGATCAGAGAGAGATTTGCTATGAACCAATATGTCATCCATAAATACTAGCACAAATTTTCTCATGTGTGCTGCAAAAACTGAGTTCATCAAACATTGGAATGTAGCCGGTGCGTTTGTTAACCCGAAGGGCATCACTCGAAATTGAAAATGGCTGTGATGAGTGCGAAATGCTGTCTTCGGTTCATCTTCCTCATGCATCTAGATTTGATGATATCCACTTTTCAAGTCCAACTTCAAAAAGTACTATGAACCACCCAGCTCATCAAGTAGTTCATCAATCAACCGGCGAAGAAAATTTATTCTTGACAGTAACAACATTTAACTTGTGACAATCGGTACAAAACCTCCATGATCCATCCTTCGTTTTTACTAATAACACCGGTGAAGCAAATGGACTATAGCTTGCAGTGACTAGGCCAAATTCCAACATGTCAGCCACTTGGCATTCAATCTCATCCTTCTGAGCAAGTGAGTAACAGCACAGCCTAGAGTTCACTAGAGCAGCTCCCGGCAACAGAGAGATAGCAAGATCGAAGCTTCAACGAGGAGGGAGCTAGGCTGAAGACTGAAATACCACCGTAAATTTGTCCACAACAGCTTGTATTTCCTTTGGAACAGAAGACTGTTTTTTCTCATCCATCACATGGACAATTGCTACTGTCCAAATGCTATTACTGCCATGATCCTTCAGTAATTGGTGGCCTAAAATTTGCTGAAGAACTGTAGTATTTGGTGGCCTAATTCCTTGTAAAGTGATTGATTGTCCCTTATAGACAAACGTAACACTTTTGTTCACCCAATCACAGGCCATCGGACTATGTAACTTTAGCCAGTCTATGCCCAAGATAGCATAATAACCCCCTAATGACAAAATTTTCATGTCATGACAGAATGTCCTTCCTTGCACCCACTACTCAAATTGATTAACATGTTGTGTACAAGACAGAAAATTACCATCAACTACTCGAACTTTCAAAGGAGAAATGGGAGTTGCTGATAACTGTAGCTTGTCCAACAAAGTTTTATTGAGGAAACTGTGGGAGCTGCCCGAGTCAATTAGAAACAGTAGCTGCTGCCTTTGAACTAACACCTACAACTAAATAGTGCCAGACTCGTGGAGACCTCCCATAGCATTGACAGACAAATAGGCCACATTATCCTCTTCTAACAATACTCCACTTGACACCACATCTAACATATCATCCGACAAATTTCATTTGTATTCAATACCTCTGCAACATGAACTTGAGCTACCGGAGGCACAACATAGGTATGAGCTGGTGAATATTTTTCACCACACTTAAAACATAGGCTATTCACTCGATGATATTCCTTGAGCTGATGTGCTTTCCAAATTTCTCCCGAGCCAATCTTTTGTTTCTCAAATGCTTTAACTGCTATTCCTTATTTAGGTGCCCACTTTTTCTTGTTATCAACATTGTCAGCCAATGCCTCTTTAGCTAGTGCTAGGTGATAAGCTTGACTTACTGTTGCCAGCAATTGAGACTGGACATGCGGTCTCAACTCATCCTTTAGCCCATCACAAAATGGCTAACCAACCATAATTTCCTATTTCTGAATCATCATAAAGTCAAACTTGATACAGCAGGCCGTCCCATTGACTCTTATACTCATCAACCGTATTCACTTGCCTCAATCTCAACACTTCATTCATCTTAATACGCTGCAAGTTTGCCTCAAACTCGTTCAGAATAGCAGAAGCAAAGGCCTCCCAATTATGTCTACCAAAACTGCTCTTTCTAGGACTTATACCAATTTGCTGCCTTTCCCGTAAGATGCAGAGATGCTGCTGATACTTTGAATCCATCAGGTATTTGATACAATTCAAAGTAAGTGAGGCACTGGTCAATCCAAACCCGTACATCTAAGCCATCAAACTTCTGTAAATCCATTTTAGGTGGTGACCATCTATGCTCATAATTTTCATTGCCTCCCATGTCCCAATCTAACACCTCAACCTGAGCAGACACAGAGGAAGAAGGATCAACAATATGTATACCTGGCATCTCTCGAGCTTGAGTGCCAATCGTCGTCTGCTTCACCACTTGTGCCAACACTCCTTGCTCCTACTGCACTTGTTCCAGCGAGGTCATTGTCAGATCCGCCTCTGTCTGCACATGATCTAACTTCCCCGCCATCTTCTGCTGGCCTAACTCCATGTTCTCTATTTTTGCCACCAACGCTAAAACAACTTCCAGTACTCTCTCTTCCATCACTTCCAACGCCGACAGTACTTGCTGGACATGCAGCGATTGCCGCGCTAGGATCACGTAATACTCTGAATCGGCCGAACCCTAAAGGGACTTATGGCAGTCAAGCCTAGGCGACCGTTGGCCCAACCACAGGAACGTTTACCGGCCAACCAAGAGATAGCAAGCGCGCCGATCAGTGAGACTCGCTCTGATACCAGGTTATTACGTCCCTCACCGGCTATGGGATTTCACCAGAGCCGAGGGAAAACCTACACGATCGCCAAGACACAATGAACAGCACATAGAGGAATTCTGTTTTGGATTCTTTTCTTGTACCCCAATTCTCTGGAGCACATTCGACAAAATAGCCTTACAGTCGCACCCAGCTCATGGCCTCGTTTACGTTTCCAGTCATGAGTTTTACGCCTTCACTGCTACAAAACGTATTTTATACAAATCAACACTTCCCGCCATTTCTTGCGTTGCCGCTTCCAGCCAGTTCAGAGCTCACTGTCGATGGCACAGCCACCGCTGTGACAGTGACACTCCGGCGCTGCCTTCGACGACGATCTATACCGCCGCCACTCCCACGCGCAACACGTCCCCGTCATGCTCGGCGAGGTCCTCGCCGAGTTCCGCGCCCCCTCCCTCTCCGCTCCTTCGTCGACTGCACCCTCGGCGCCGCCGGCCCCTCCCTCGCCGTCATTTATCCTTCCCTCTCGTTCGTCCCTGCCTTTTCCAGTAACCTTACTTTGCTCATGGCCACCAGCTGCTTGACGAAATGCTTCTTCAGTTCTTCCTGCTGGCCGTTTGCTGTTATGTGATCGTTTATCCACACCAGCTGTTTGATAGAATTCCTCTTAAGCTTGTGCAATAGATGATGGAGGCGCACCCAGAAGATGGAGCTGTACATCGGAATGGATGTGGACCCTTCTGCGCGGAGATTGGCTGGAACCACATCGAGACCTTTCTTTCCAGTAGGGTAACTAATGGAGGAGACGATGAAGATACCTCGCAGGGGACACTGCGTGCATACACTTGCACTCACGTCAAGAATTTCAAGTACATCAAGCATGTTCTTCATGGCGTGGATGATGACCTCACTGTTGGTTCATCTAAAGTTGATGGAATCCTCATTGACCTTGGCATGTCATCCATGCAGGTCAGGTATTCAGTAAAAAATGGTTAAACTGATGATAAGCCTCATGAATGCCTAGTTGTACTGTCCGCCGGTGAACAGATCAGACGGGATAAATGACGAGAATGAGACCTCGCCGTCATTTGTCCTCCAAACATCATTCCACAGTTTGGAGGACAGAATTGTGAAACAGACCATGGTTTAAGCAGAGAGTGCATGGGAAGAATGGGACCATCCTAACAAAAAGACCAATATCTCCTTCACAAGAGGAGGAAGAATTGAATCGAAAGTGCAGAAGTGCCAAGCTCAGATTTATTCAGAAGGCCTGAACCTGGATATGATATGTGATTAAATAATTAAAACAGAAACTTAATGAGAGCAGTAAGAGCCAGTAATATTACACTGTCTTAACTCTTAACCATACTGTTACATAAAGGTAGTTTGCAATGCATAGCACTACACAAGTGCATATGTACATGCAATAGTTCTAAACAACATTAGATTTTAATATCATATATTCATATTGTCCAAAAGACATCATCGTCATGTCTCTGCTTTCTTATATGCAAGAGACATCATTCCGACTTCCAAAAATAAGAGAAATCTCCAGAATGATGCTGCAGATTACTTTACTTGAACTTCGGTTGTTGTCTACCAGTGATCTGCACATCGAAAAAAACCACAGTATGAAGATATGTGTACCGGATTACTGGAAACTGTACTTGAAGGAAACTTTTAATACTTGCGTGATTAGTTTTGAGTCATGGGTTTCGTTTGGAGTTTGCAGGTCCATCAGTTCTGCAGTTTTTACTGTCTTTGGTTATTTTTTATAATGTCCTTTTCAGGTGGTCTTGCGAAATGCAGTTCCTTAACGTGTGCTACTATAAATTGAATGCATTAGTTTCTACATGTTATTTGTCGATATACATGTATGTAGTTAAGTCATATGTGAGTCCAAAATCCTGCATGCATCAAATATGTGAATGGAACATCAGATAAAAATTATCGGTGGAATAAAGAGCCATTTTTGCATTTAGAATAAATGTAAAAATATACACTTTATACGATGTTAGATGTCAACCATTAAACAAGTATATAGATTCTGCTAAGGCATCAAATGTATATGTGAAGCCATGCACATTGAAACAGTATGCTGTTCTCTGTCTGGTAAAAGCTGTTTCAGATTGTGCCAGAATGTTAATCACGTGAACAAGCTGGTGTGTTTTTTCTTTTATGTGGACGTCATGGGCTAGAAACGGATTGGCAATGTGTTTTCTACTTTCTAGTGTATGCTGTTTGATGTGTCCCTGCTTGCTGTGCTTCTAGTCATGACGGATAGCATGGTTCTCTTCCAACTGGCTTTTTACACTCGATTTTCTTTTGTATTGAATATAAGAACCGTGGAATTATCTGATAGTGATGCGGACACGCACACTGGTAAATTCTCTGTTTTTGCACTTCTGCTTTCATGAGATGTTGCTTGCAGTTCATAATCGATTAGTCATCCAACCTATTTAGAATATTGTGTCTTTTTGGTTTGAAAAAGTATAGATTACTACCCCCCTAAAAAAACGTTTAAGTAGCCCCAAAATTTAAAAACCAATTCATTGTGGAACTATCCGGCCAGTTTCGCTGACGTGGACGACGTAACGTTTGTTTTCGCTGACATGGACAATGTGTCGCTTGCTGAGCTGGCCGACATCATACTTCTTGAGCCGGTGAAGCTAGGGTTAGGCGATGGCGAAGGAAGGTGGTAGCCCGAGTGGCTGGTCCGATGCTCGCGGTGGAGGTGCTGGCTAGATGTCAAGACCGCCGTCGGTGCTAGGGAGAGGCCGCTGGATTACCAGCCCCCCGTGTTCTGCCATTGCCAGAAGAAGGCAGCCTGATTTATATCTTAGAGCAACCACAATCCGAGCAAGAGGTACTACAAATGCGTAAGGGCACGGGTAAGAGCTGAATTTCGGTTGAATGACAATGCATTTTTTTGTTTGGAGCTCATTTTTTGGGTTACAAATTTTTTTTGCAGGACAATGGCTGCAAGTTCTGTCGATGGCATGATGACTCGCTGAATCCGTTCTTGAGCGAGCTGTTAAGGGATTTGAGAGATACTGTCAAAGCTTTGAAGGATGAGAATGTGCATTTGGTCAGTGCTGTGGATGATGCAAACAAAGCAGTTAAGGAGCGTGAACATGAATTGCAGGATTTGAGAAAGATGCTGAGGAAGAATGAGAGAGAAATCAGTAGCATGTAGGCTCTGCTGAACAAGAAATCTGGAACAAACATGTAGCGGTGTTCATCTATGATTTTTATATGTGTTGTGTTAGTTGCAGTAATGTTAGTACTTGGGAATAATGTCTGAGATTGCAGCTAGTTTGTAATAATGTGACATATATGCCATTGTTTGTAATCATGTCACATGTATTTGATCACGGTTTCTAAAACAGAAATTAAAATGGTATGAAACCTGTGTCTGAAGTTACAATTGGCTCCTTGGAATTCATAAGTGCAATGTATGAGTAATTGTCACAAAAGGCCAAATGTCATCTTCACAGCATAAGCTGGAACAGAATGTTTTTGACAGCACAAGCTAGAATAGAAGTTTTTTCACAGCATAAGCACATGGAACAAAAGGCTAACTATCATTTAAGCATCTACTAACATATGATAGAACATGGCTAATTGATTGTCTCAACACTTTACATCCAGAACACACACTAACTGATAGTCTCAACACTTTACATCCAAAGCACACAGTAAACATAGATAGCCTCATGTCTTCTTCTTCTTGATGTCTTCTTGCTTACTTTCTTCTTCATTGATAGCTTGCTTCCTTGGGTGCTAGCTTGAGTTCCTTCTTAAGTACTTTCCTGTGTTCCTCTTATACAAGTGGCCTTCTTACTTGGTCTAGGGCAGTCCAAGTCCAAAACTTGTATGAAATGTGGTGAGTTGTCAAGAAAAACATAGGAATGAAGGTAGTTGTGTATTAGGGCTTACCTCTCTGGCTCCCTTAAGAATTTTTTTATTTCCCTTAGATTGTGGACCACAAGTTCTATCGTTGTGTCCAATCTGCTTACACTTGCTGCACTTTATTAGGGTTCCCACCCTGTTGGCCTTTGTTGCCTTCTTGCCTTCACCACTTTCTCTCCTCCTTTCCTACCTAGGCCTATCTAGCATCTTCACATATGCAGGTGCTTTTGGCTGCCTCGAGTCTATTGGCCACTGATTCTTTTCTTTCATGGGTATCAAGTAGTAATCATATGTTTTTTTTACTCTTCCACTAAATAGCATTGTGCTATATAGTCCTCTGGGTTCTTAGAGCTCAAATGCAAAGATGTGATGGCATGAGCACATGGCATGCCAGATAGTTGCCAGTACCTTCAGGAACATGTCCCCTTCTCAATATCCACTATGTACCTTTTGCCTAGCTGCCTAATCTCAAAACCATCTTTGCCATTCTAAATTCCTGTGCATTGCTGTGAACTATCAATCAGTCTATTTAGCTTCTTCAGAATATTAGAACAAATCCTATTTTTTCATCTTGCTGACTTACTTCTGTTCTACTGAAGCCTCAGGTAGACCTTTGTCCTGATGCCCTCAAGTATTGAAATAATTGGAAGAGCCCTGATGTCATAGTTCCAATTGTTGAAACTTTCACACATGTTATTCACACTATCACAATTGGACCCTAGGTTGAACCAAGCTCTACTCCAATGCTTGGGGTTGGTGTTCGTCATGTCTCTAGCACCATCAGAAGTCATTTGTGCCAATTTTGCTCTACAGAAGTTGAACTATAGCACACTTGATGCTTTTGCACATATCCAGAATGGCTTCTGAAAGTCCTGGCTCCTGTACTTCTTTCTCCAGTTAGCATATATGTGCCTTGTGCACATTCTATGCTCAATTGCTAGGAATATTTCAGCAACAACATTTAGAAGACCCTGCACACAAGCAAATTGAAAGTCAGCACAAGATAGTAAAGCATAGATTAGGAAACATTTAAGCAAGAGAGCAAATGGTTAGTATCTTCTGTTGGTCAAATATGATAACCCAGCCATGGCATAGAATTAGAATCCTCAAATCTCTCTGTAAGAGTCTAAAGAATCAAGTCCAAGAGTCTTCAGTCTCTTTCTCTACTATTGCCCATGCAACTAGATATATTTGGTTGTTTCCATCTCTGCCCAGAGCACATATAAGCTCACCATTGCATGCTCCCTTGAAAAAACAACCATCAACCCCAATTACCTTCCTGCAACCAGCAATGATTCTCTTCTTACAAGCCTCAAAACACACATAGAACCTCTAAAATACTCGATTGCTGTACTTAGGATCCAAACATACAACACATGTGCTTCTTGAGTTGCTCCTAAGTATTTCAGCCTGGTACTCAAATATTTTTGTATACTCACCCCTACATGACTCAAGTAGCCTCTTCATAACCATACACTTTGCTCTCTTGACCTTGGACTTATGCACATCTACACCCATCTTAAGCAGAACAATATCCTTTATATTTTGTAGCTTCTAAGATGGGTTTGCTCTGATCACATGGTCATATCTGTCACTAATCCTTGTGGATGTGACCAACCTATTTTCCTTCCTTTGAAGGCAAATATGCTGATTAATGATGTCTTCACTTTTAAACCTTTACTGTGTTTGAAACCAAGGATTACCCAAGGACAACACTTATATGAACATCTGGCTCTAATCCTTCTTGCCTCATCCTTTGCAAATGACAAGTGTCTCCTAGTTGTTAGACCATACTTGATCAATGCCTCCTTGAATTGCACTCTTCCAGTGAAAATCATTCCAACAGAGAACCTTAGAGTATCGGTAGTGTAGTCATACCTTTCACTCCTACTCTTTCTCCTGACTACTTCACCCACATCATCCTCATCATAGCTAAATTCTTCATTGTTGCATATGTCTGGGGGATTGTCATCTACATGGGGTGTTCATCTATACGAGACTGTCCTCTAAATTCTTGTATCTATAGGTTACCCCTTTCATTCTCCACAACAGTTCTGGCTAGATTTTTCTTCTAGGTCATTACATTTGCCCTGAACTCATTTGCTTCTTCATATTCATCAGAACTAATCACATACACTTCACTATCAAACATGTCATCTCAGATATATCCTCCTTAGATATACTCTCTTGCTCTTCAACATAGTCTTCATCTTCATCTGTATTTTTTCATTAGGTTTGTCTTCCTCACTGTCTTGAGCATTGTCTTCCTCTTTCTCCTCATCTCTGGCTTCCTCTTCAGGAGAGTGAATAAATATCCATCTCTATTCATTGATAACCTGCTTCCCTCCTACATTGCCAACATCATCCCCTACTACATTGCCAACATCATCAACCTGTTTACTACCAGCCTCCTTCACACTGTCCACATTAGCAACCTCCCCTCCTACATTTCCATCCTTATCCTTTTTAGGGTGTACGCCTAAACATATACCTCTACAACTCCACACTCTGTAATATTGTCTATCATGTACTTGTAACTCTGCTCATCATACAACTCCCTCAGACCATGTAGAATGTAGTCCTTAGGGAATAACCAGAAGTATTCTACATTGGCCCCTTCATCCAGTTCAACTACATCATCTAGAATGGCTCTGAGTTCTTCAATCAAAACTTTTTCTGTCTTTATGTATGCCATCTCAATAGCACCCCAAAATACTTGACTGAATTGTCAATTTTATCAAAGTATCCACCAAAGTGAAATCTAATTGGTAGCCATTCTAGTGGATCCATTATATCCAACTAAACCCTAGAATCGTGTAACGTGCCGACTATGAGTATCAGTGCATGAACATCAACCAAAGAAACAGAACAAAAACCTAACCCTAGTCTACCAGGTACTATGGGTTTCAAGGGGGAGGGGAACAAACCTAGAGTACGTCGTCGAGCCAGGTGGACGCTTCCACATCATGATGACGACGAGAACTCATCATCACAACCCAAGCCCTAACTACCGCCACGGCCGCCTGATAGAGAAGAGGAGCATGGGAGATAGAAGAAGAGGGGGCGTTCTATTCAGGCGCAGGGGGTGCTCCAGACAAAAAGTATGCTGTCGGCCAGCTCATCAAGCGACACGTCATCTGTGTCAGTGAAAACAATCGTTATGTCGTTCACGTCAATGAAACCGGAAGGATAGTTCTATAGTAAATTGGTTTTCAAATTTTTGAGGGATACTTAAACTGTTTTTTGTTCAGGGCATTATTTAAACTATCGCGATAGTTCATGGTAGTAATCTGTACTTTTTTTCTTTTTGGTTGTAGGTAGAAATGGTTTGACTTCTAATTGATTGCTGCCGTTTTCGCATATAGAAGTAAGTTTCCTACCAATGCACGAACTGTCATAACAGGTCACCTCACCTCTACAGTTATATGAGTATGCAAAACATGTGTAGCTAACAGGTGTAACTGCGTTTTTTCTCAGCTCACTTGGCTGATGCAATTATTTAGATATTCCCGCACGCATGTGGAGGGAATTACATGCCACTATTTAACAAGTTTCCTCTGCAGTTGTCACCTCATCTACATTTTCCATAGTAATTATGTAAACATTACTAGAGGTAAATATGAGGTGTTTTACTTATAATCCTCTTTCTTAACGCAAGAAAACTTGACCGATGGAAGAATTCTTATGAACCGAATGAATCGTCATGCTCATGTGTAAATAAATGTACCTGTACGCTGAACAGACTGCTGGGACTGTTGCTACTGCCGTTCTCTATTCTCAAAAGGATGCGGTGTATGGGCCGTCGAGGTGATATTCTAGCAGCCGCAAATATTTTTAGAATCTGAAACTCTCATAAATAATTCAGATTCTAGACTTATTAGATTATGAAATTCAATAGCTATATAATTTAAAAATAAATTAGAATCCAGAAGCTTGAACTCTAGTTTTTCATCAGCTAGATACTCACTGGCTGCTTGTCAGAATATGAAGCTCTCCAAACGTACCCTATATGTTTTCTACCATTTTTTCTACCCATATATTTATAAAAATTATTAAACATGCAACTACAAAAAATATTTTTATAACAACTCTGCTAATATTGTTTTCACATCAGATCTTAATACTGTTTAATCTATTAGCGATTGAAGATTTATAGTATTGAATGTATGTATTATATGATGTCGTCTAGTAGTACTTTATATAAGCTTTTTCGACAATAATTAATTAGCGTCCTTAAATTGCTAGTGTCATAATCTTTGTACCGTAATAACTTGTCAGGCGGATATTGTATTTGGCGCAATCTGGGCCTTTGGCTGAACTAAATAGGTTAGCAGAGTACCGTAGGCTACACAACACATCAATGAGTTGAGCTCATGGGCAAGTTCATGGTTAACTAGGGAAGAACTGAAGTGCCATACATCGCGCAACATGGGCCCAAAATTTGAGTAATTGACCGAATCACCGACCAATCGAGATTCCTACCGCATTAAATGGTACATATAACGACCCTTTTAGGCCTAATAGCGACGAGATAAATTGACGTTGATACGGGCAACATAACACCATTATTATTTTGTTGGATTATAGGGAGGCTATGCTAACGCTTAATTTTCAAAATTTATTTCATTAGTCTAGGAACCGTGCGTGTAATGGGATCATGGATCGTTACCTTAAACTTCGAGACGCGCTCGGACAGTGAAAGTAGAGTCGGTGAAGCACGTCCTCGAGCTGCTCCTCACGTTTTCGTCCGTCCGTCGGTGGCGAAGACAACGTAATCCGACGATCTCCACAGGAGAAGATCAACACCGCAGTAGCAGCGGTGCCTCGATGGTATCCACACGTACATGGACGAGATCACCTCTCGCCGGTATGCTAGTACCGCGCGGGAGATTGGGGGAGAGATCGCTACAACCAATGTAGCTAGGAGAGAGGTGGCGGCTAGGGTTTTGTCAAACCAACATCAAGCAGCAGCCTTTTCGTGCTAGCCCCACCTCTCTTTATATAGTGTCTCATCATGGGCATTTAATCTGTATTAAAGTCCAACAGATCTAATCTGTTCGACTGAACTTGAAACTTCTAGTACTAACCGGATCTTCCAAAAATAACCTTCTATATCGAATTTATTTCTGTCCGGAACTTTCGGTTCAATCGAAACTTCCAACTCGTCCAGATTTCACTTTCAGGCAGGCCCGAAACTTTCGGTCCAACCGAAACTTTTGGCTCCTCCAGAAACCGAAACTAGGGCTGGCCCAGAACTTCTGGTCTAACCGGAACTTCCGGTCCTCAGCCAGAACTTCTGGTTCCCCTAGAATTCTCTTGGGTACAATTCCATCAATCTCCTACTTGCACAAGAGTTAATTCTTGCAAGCTTTAAAATCCAATCCCTTTAAGCGTGCGACCCGATAGGTTCATATGCAAACGACCGTTACCCAGAAACCCTTTCCGAATCGCCGATCAATAGCGGTATCTAGCAGCACATATTGACCCCCGAAAGCATACAAAGTCAAAATCATACTTTCTGAACCTTGATATACTCACGCACCAATCCCTTTACCACATGACATCAGTCAAGCTCAATGCGAGATTCGTGCCACCTTTGTTGATAGCTCGACACTTCACACTATCAAGTAGTGAATTCAATCATGATCAACTCTTTGATCATAGTGGCATGGTCATATACTTTCCAATCCGACTACCTCGAGGGGTCCAGAGACATATCTTCCGTTATGTAGGAGGGGTAAATTTCATCTTGACCGCTCACATCCCACGACATGTTTCGTGACACACCCGAAAGCAACATTTATAACTATCCTGTTACAGAATAGCGTTTGAAAGCCGCTAAGTGTGCTACTACACATTCTAGAATCAATGACGATCTCAGGTCTAAGGATTCTGCAGGTACACCATTTGAGATGACAACTGATGTCATATTAAAATAACAATCTCATCAGTATCTCAAAGTGGGTCTATCCAACTCCATGTTCACCAATATGAGTCCACATCACTGATTTGACATCTCCATGTCTATGATCTATAAAACATGATCATCAATCAGACAGATGTGCTAATCTGTAAATCATCGCTGTCTCACATGACGACATGAGATTAGGGATCGTTTAGAATAACATTGTAACACAGAGAGTTTCACAAACAAGTCACGCACTTGTTGATCAATGTAAAACATATTTATTCACGAAACAAGATAACCAATTATCCAAATGTACACTAGCATAGACAAGACACTTTCTCTTACATACACTGAACTCACTCACTCAAGTATCTAATACCCATAGAGCTCAAGTGCGCCTCATGCTTAGGCTGTGAGAGAGGCTTCATCAACGAATCGGCTATGTTCAAATCAGTGTACACCTTGCATATCTTCACATCACATTTATCTATGATCTCACGGATCAGGTGATAGCACAGCAGTATGTGCTTGGACTTCTGGTGTGACCTAAGCTCCTTGGCTTGCGCAATGGCACCACTATTATCATAATAGAGGTCCACTGGACTGGACGCACTAGGGACAACACCCAGCTTAAAAACAAACTTTCTGATCCAAATTGTCTCCTTCGTAGCTTCAGAAGCTGCAATATACTCGGTCTCAGTTGTTGAATCTATAACTGTTTCTTGCTTGAAACTCTTTCAACTCACTACGCCTCCATTGAGGCAGAACATAAATCTAGATTACGATCGCGAATCGTCCTTGTCAATTTGGAAGCTGACATCGGTGTAACTATTTACAATGAGCTCCTCTACACCTGCATAGACTAGGAACATATCCTCAGTTCTTCTCAAGTACTTAAGGATACTCTTTACTACCGCCCAATGACTTTCACCCGGGTTTGACTGATATCTGCTCGTAACACTTGGAGCATAAGAAACATCTGGGCGTGTACAAAGCATAGCATACATAATGGATACAATTGCGGAGGCATACGAGATTGCACTCATCTTGTCCAACTCATCAGGTGTCGAAGGACACTGACTCTTGCTGAGAGAGACGCTATGTGACATTGGCAGAAAACCTTTCTTGAAATTCTGCATATTGAACCGTTTCAATACCTTGTCAATGTACATGCTTTGGCTTAATCCAATTAGCCTTCTCGACCTATCTCTATAGATCTTTATGCCCAAAATGTATGCTGCCTCTCCAAGATCTTTCATTGAGAAACTTTTTCTCAACGAAAATTTGACAGCATCTAGCATAAGAATATCATTTTCGATCAACAATATGTCATCTACATATAAGACCAGAAAGACAAGTGAGCTCCCACTAGCCTTCTTGTAAATACAAGGCTCTTCTTCGTTCTTGATGAAGCCAAACCCTTTGACTACCTCATCAAACGAAGGTTCCAACTCCGAGAAGCCTGCTTCAGCCCATAAATGGACCTTTACAACTTGTAAACTTTCCTAGTATTCTTTGGATCATCAAGACCTTCAGGCTGTGTCATGTACACATCCTTACTTAGATTTTCATTAAGGAAAGCCGTCTTGACATCCATTTGCCATATCTCATAGTCATAAAATGCGGCAATTGCTTGGATGATCCGGATAGACTTTAGCATAGCGATGGGTGAAAACATTTCATCATAATCAACACCTTGAATTTGCCTGAAACCTTTCACCACCAATCATACTTTATAGATGTGAACATTTTCATCAACGTCTATCTTTTTCTTAAAGATCCATTTACACTCAATAGTGAGCTTATCAGACGTCAAACGTTTTATATAGGTCTCACAACCCTAGATCTTTAGAAAAGACAGCCCGGGACACTTCCCAGTCCATATCTCATATGTTGTCCTCTCTACAGATTTGAATGGAACTCTGTTTAGTGTAAAAGCAGCAGTTTCTAAAGCGAATCCCTAGAAAGACAATGGAAGATCAGTTTGACTTAACATCGACCAAACCATGTCCAACAAAGTTTGGTTCCTCTGCTCGGACACCCCATCCACTGAGGTGTACCAGGTAGAGTCAGCTATGGAACAATTCCACACTGCTTCAGATGATCATTAAACTCATGGCTCAAATATTCACCTCCACGATCAGATCATAGAAATTTAATTGTCTTGTCTGTATGATTTTGTACCTTATTCTGAAACTCCTTGAACTTTTCAAAGGATTCCGATTTATACCTTATTAAGTAGATGTAACCATATCTACTAAAGTCATCGATAAAAGTTATAAAGTACTGAAAACCACATCTGGCTGTATAACATTTGAACAGCCTTGAGCCGCAATTAACCATGGGACGCAGGCCATGAAAATTACAAGCGAGTTTCATATACTTTGCAAGGCCATACCAGTCACAACATTCCCTGCAAAAATGAGTTAGACGGAATCTAGACGTGACTGAACCAATCCCGAAACTTCTGGCTCAGAGGCCCGGAACTTCCGGTCGAAGGGCCTGAAACTTTTGGCTCAGGGCCGAAAGTTCTGAAATCAACCTTCTAACTCGGATTTAAATTGGCTCGAAACTTCCGAGTCACACCCGGAACTTCCAAAAATAACCTTCTGTAAGGAATTTATTTCTGTTCAGAACTTCCGGTCCAACCGGAACTTTCGGACCCGGAACTTCCGGAAAATCCGATGCAAAAATAATAGATCTAATCTATTTCCACCACATATCACTATATGTGATCGATCCAGATAGAACATTATGCACGTAGGCTCTGATATCACTGTTGGGTTATGGGGAGGCTACGCTAGCGCTTAATTTCAAAAATTTACCCCGTTAGCCCAGGAACCATTCGTGTAATGGGATCATGGATCATTACCTCAAGCCTCAAGACACGCTCGGGCAGCGAAAGTAGAGTCGGTGAAGTGTGTCCTCGAGCTACTCCTCACGTTTCCGTCCATCCGTCGGCGGCGAAGACAATGTAATCCGACGATCTCAACGGGAGAAGATCAGCACCGCAGTAGCAGCGGTGCCTCTACTGTATACACACGTATAGGGACGAGATCACCTCTCACTGGTATGCTAGTACCGTATGGGAGATTGAGGGAGAGATCGCTACAACCGGTGTAGCTAGGAGAGAGGTGGTGGCTAGGGTTTTGTCAAACCAACATCAAGCAACAGCCTTTTCGTGCTAGCCCCACCTCTCTTTATATAGTGCCTTATCACGGGTCTTTAATCTGTATTAAAGCCCAATAGATCTAATCTATTCGACTGGACCCAGAACTTCCGGTACTAACCGGATCTTCCGAAAATAACCTTCTGTATCGAATTTATTTCTGTCCGGAACTTCCGACTCATCCAAATTTCACTTTCAGGCAAGGCCAAAACTTTTGGTCCAACCGGATCTTCCGGCTCCTCCAAAAACTAAAACTAGGGTTGGCCCGGAACTTTAGGGTTGGCCCGGAACTTTTGGTCTAACTGGAACTTTCGGCCCTTAGCCAGAACTTTCGGTTCCCCCAGAATTCTCTTGGGCACAATTCCATCATATTTTTCCCCCACAGCTGGTCAAAATACTCAGAATCAATTTCAAGGACCAATAACGCGTGCCTGTGCTAAACAAATCAACCAATAGGTGAATTCGCTCCTAAGTAAGAATAATATTACCTGTAAGAATTAATTGTTACCTCATGCCCACAATTTAATTGTTCTTAGGTATAAAGACATTAGAGAATCCTAGAAGGAGCATGATGAGAACTTGGATGGCCCGATCTCTCAATGAGAGGATAAGTCGATTGATACAAGGAGAAGACGTTGATAATCTGACTACAACCGTCTAGGGACGTTGTGCCTTAGCAATCGCTACACCAATATCAAAGGTTGTTTGTGATCTTGATGGAGCATGATCAACCAAACCACGAGGATCTTTGTTCCTGTAAGGAATTAAGAACTAGTAAGAATAAGATGAAGGAGCACTCACACAATTTTTGTGGGGATACAGAAAGTAGAGTCCTAGAACAGCAAAATGACGATCTAAGTGACCACGGCTTCAACTGGCAAAGTAGCGATGCCAAACTTTGATCTAACCAAAATTTGCCATTCAACTGAGGTCTCTGTGGTGTTTATAGCCCCAACGACATCATCCAATGTTTACAAACTTATTACATATGTAAACTATTGATTATTTTCTAAACATACTCTAACTAGAAAAAGGAAACATGTTTAATGTGACGATTCTTCTGTCCTGGATAGGATTTTTCGGTAGAAAAAGATATTTTTTGCCAAGTAGACGTTCCTAGCTTTCCAACAAGTACCCAAACTTTCTAATTGACGAAGGGATTTCAAAGTTATGGTGCTTTTAATTTCATATGTCTGATTCTGACGCGGCAGCATGTTTAGCAACGATCCAGCTTAGTTTTCTTCAGCTTTTCCTTTATTCCTAAGTAAAATAATAGCATCACATAAATTTTGTAGTACTCTATTTGATATCTCATGTGTATGCAATCTTAAAAACACTTTCACCTAGTAATTTAATTATCGCACGTGGGCTTGAGTGATTCGTCCTTATATTTCTATTGGAGCTGGTTCTGATACATTGGACTTGGAATTAACTGTGTCGGAGATGTCCTCATTAGCCTCTCCATCTTGAATTTGAGTCGTCCTCGACTCGAGCTCATCCTCTTCGTCCAAATACGGCTTCAAATCAACGATATTGAATGTATCACTCATGCCATAATCTACAGGTAATTTGAGCCTATATGCATTATCATTTATCTTAGCAATTACTAGAAAAGGACCGGCTGCGCTAGACATTAGTTTAGATTTACACAAATATGGAAATCTTTCTTTTCTCAAATGTAACCAAATAAGATTGCCTGGTTCAAAAGTTATTTCTTTTCTACCGTAACTATCAGCAATCTTATACTTCTCAGTCATACGTTTTATGTTTTTTTATGTTTTCTCTAGTTGTCTCATGCAATTTTATCACAAATTTAGCATGTTAAGAAGCATCTAAATTCGCCTTTTTAGAAGTTGGTAATGATAAAATATCAATAGGAGCATGAGGATTGAAACTGTATACCACCTGAAATGGGTCCAACTTTGTTGTTAAATGCTTTGATCGATTGTAGGCAAACTCCACGTGAGGTAAGCATTCCTCCCCCATCTTCAAATTTTTCTTCAAAATCGCCCGCAACATCATCGACAGGGTGCGATTGACCACCTTAGTTTATCCATCCATCTGAGGATGATTGGTAGTAGAGAACAACAGCTTCGTGCCTAACTTGTTCCATAATGTCTTCTAGAAATGGCTTAGAAATTTGGTATCATGATCGGAGACAATTGTGGAAGGCACTCCGTATAGTCGAATAATTTTCTTGAAAAATAGATCAACGATATGTGTGGAATCATTGTTCTTTTAACAAGGTATAAAGTGTACCATTTTAGAAAACCTATCAACCACCACAAATATACTCTCTCCCTACTTTTGTCCTAGGCAACCTCAAAACAAAATCCATTGAAATATCTGCCCAAGGTATACTAGGAACAGGGAAGGGCATATATAAACCACATGGATTGAGTCGGCGCTTATAAACTTTATTGCATGTTGTACAGTGAGAGACGTATTGCTCTACATCCTACCTCATTTTGGGCCCGTACAAATGGCTAGCTAACACTTCTTCGGTCTTTTTCATGCCAAAATGTCCCATTAACCCACCATTGTGAGTTTCCTGATATAACAATAAACGAATAGAGTAAGCTGGAATACATAACTAGTTAGCTCAAAATATAAATCCATTATTAATAATAAACTTATTTCATGTTATTCCCTCTTTTAAGTGTTGCAAAACATCATGAAAATCAGTATCATTAACATATTGATCTTTAATTGTTTCCAAGCCAAACATTATACAATCTAGTTGTGCCAACATGTTATATCTTCTAGTCAAAGCATCAATAATCACATTCTCTTTTTCTTTCTTGTGTTTTATAACATACGAAAATGATTCAATAAACTCAACCCATTTAGCATGTCGATGATTTATTTTATTTTGGTTTTGAATACGTTTTAAGGACTCATGATCAGAATGTATAATAAACTCTTTAGGCCATAAATAGTGTTGCCATGTTTCTAAAGACCTTACAAAAGCATATAGTTCTTTATCATACGTTGAGTAGCTTAAACAAAATTTAGAGAGTTTCTCAAAAAAGTAGGCAACAATCTTACCTTCTTGAATTAGCACTCCTCTAATCCCAATACCACTGGTATCACACTCAAGTTCAAAAGTCTTACCAAAATCAAAGAGTTAGAGTAGTGGTGCATTAGTCAGTTTATATTTCAATACGTTGAATGCGTCTTCTTGTGGATGTCCCTATTGAAAATGGACACCGTTCTTTATCAATTCATTCAAGGGTGCAGAAAAGGTGCTAAAATCCTTCACAAAATGTCGATAGAATCCAGCAAATCCCAAGAAACTCCGCACCTATGTGTTTATTTTAGGAGTCAGCCAACTCTGAATTGCTTTGATCTTGGCTTGATCAACCTCAATGCCCTATGTTGTAAAAACATAGCCAAGAAAAATGATTCGGTCAGTGCAAAAAGTGCACTTCTCAAGGATACCAAATAACCGTGCAGTGCGTAAGGCATCAAAAACAACACATAAATGGTCAAGATGCTCTGCTATCGTTTTGGTTGTAAATGAGAATATCGTTAAAATAGACTACAACAAAACGTCCAATAAAAGCTCTTAAAACCTAATTCATCAATCTCATAAATGTATCAGTGCGTTAGTTCTCACTTTTAGGGTGCTCTTGATTTTTCACTTTATTAGCTCTAGCAACATCATCTTTGAAAATATCATCAGGAGACATTGGATACAGAACACTTTTATTGTTATCATGTACAAACGATTATTGATTAATTCTTTCATGATATAGACTGTCTTTGTCATATTGCTAAGGTCTATCTAACAATATAGAGCATGCATACATAGGTATGACATCACAATCAATAATATCATGGTAAGAACTAATAGCAAAGTTCAGTCTTACCATTTGGGTCACCTTTACTTTACCATTGTCATTGAACCATTGAATGTAATATGTAATATGGTTGTGGGTGAGGTTTAGAATCTAAAGCAAAATTTTCCACCATCTCAGAACTTACACCAGGTTTTGGCAGTTTCCTCCATCAATGATGGTGCGACAGGCACGTTCCTTAATGATACAGTTGGCCTAAAATAAATTGTGTTGTTGGTTCTGTTCTGCCTTGCCCACCCGTGCAGTCAACACATGTTGTACAATGAGGCTTTCATAATGAGCTACATCTTCAGCACCAATGTGCTCCTCATCTTTGCTCCATGTGTCGTTAGCCGCAATCATAGCATATGTGTTATCATCTAAATCACTAGCTAAAGAATATTAACCATCATCCTTATGATCAGAACACGTTTGCTTGGACACTCGCTCCGCACATGCCCGTACCCCTTGCACTGATGGCATGGATATCCCTTGTGTGTCCTGTTGAAGTGACTGATAAGGTACTCTTCACAAGTGCCTGTGTGGATGCTTTGGGCATTTTAGAAGCTTATGGAGTGGCATAAGATGAAGTAGAATGTTGCTTGGTGTTGGAGGATGCTAGTGAAGGTATTTTGTTGGTAGGAGCAGAGGTACGTGGTGTCCAAAAAGTTATGTGCGGTAGGCTAGTGGAGGCATTTCATCGAACACCTTCCGCGCGTGGTTAGTGAGAGCAGTTTTTTACTTGTTTGGCCATGTCAACGCGCCACATTTGCGCCCAGTCAGCCAAAACCGTTGTTCTGCCGTCCACATCAGTGAAAGTTGAAGAGTGAACCAGTTTTGAAATTTTTGGGGGCTAATTAAACTGTATTTTAGTTCAGGGGGTTATTTAAACTTTCATGATAGTTCAGGGTAGTAATTTGTACTTTTTCCTTTAATAAATCACGTGCATAATATGATAGGGCAAATCTTGCATGCATGATTCTTTTCATGTCAGCATAGGTAGGAGGTAAAATATTTCTATATGTACGACAATATTCACTCCATTAGACAGAAGCAAAGTTAGTAAATTTACTAGTAGCAGCCCTAACCCTCTTATTTTTAGGAATATCATGGCATGCAAATATCTGATCTACTAATAATTTGTTGGGGAACGTGGATGCTACGCTAGCTGAAAACAAAAAATTTCTGCCGCGCATAACAGGAAATCTTGCTAAGAGAGGGACTATAGATCATTACCACTAGACACGCAGAGCAGTAGAAGAAGTGCTGGAGTAGCGAGCCGATCCAACACGTGCGCACTGATGTGGTTACGAAGCCGATCAATGTCCTCAAGAACTCATGAGGACTTATCCTGAGGACTTCTCCTCCTTCAAGTCGATGACGCCACCGATCTGATCAGCAGTGTCGATGTTGATGTGAAGCAGTAAAGAAACGCCTCTACTGATATCCACACATTCAGGGGTAGAACTCCAGTCGATAGCGTACTAGCTCTTGGGCGGTCGGCGTGATGGTAGGGCTCGGGAGAGGCGATGGCGACTAGGGTTTCACAGTGGCTAACAGATTAGCACGCGCAAAAGCGTATTTGTCACGAGACCCTCGCCCTCATATATATAGATGTCCTAGCTTGGGCCCTCTCGAGCCCAACTAGAACTCTATTCGGATCCCTATCCGATCTATTGGATCTCTATCTAAACCGTTTGAATCTCTATCCATATTGAGCCTAATTCAAATCCAGTGTTCCAACCTGTTAAGTGTGTGACCCTATAGGTTCACGTATAGCTTGGTTAATGTATGGAAACTCCTTTCTAGTACTCTGTTAATAGCGGCCTCTAGTAAGGACTATTAACCTAAGTATACGTAAAGATCATATTGGCTAAACCTTATAATGTTCTCATGTACATGTCGCTTTGTCTCACGATATTAATCGAGCATAAGGTGAGATTTGTGCCATCCTATAAATAACTCGACCCTCTCTCGATTTTCGTATTAGATTATAACATGTGATTAACTCTTTAATCACTTCAACATAGCCATGCACTTCCATAATCCATTACATCAAGGAGCCTAGAGATATCTCTCCCGTAAGGAGGGCAAATTCCATCTTGATCACTCACATCGCACTACATGTTTTATAGTAGACCTGATGACTACTTTTATAACTATCCAGTTATGGAATAGGGTTTAGTAGTTCCAAAGTAAGCTACTACGTATGTTAGGAACCATAATGATCTTAGGTCTAAAGACTTTACATAAATAGTACTGATACCTACCGATGACACATCGAATCTCAATAGTATCTCATAGTGGTTCTATCCAACATATGTTCTCTAACATATATCTATATTATTGAGTTGGTATCTCTAAACCCATGATCCATGAGACATGACCATCAATCAATACGCATGCCGATCTCAATCATATCTGTTCCATATATGACCTATATGATGGTAATATGCCCTAGAGACAAGTTCTGGAGGAACTGGAAGTTCTGGTTGGACCGGAACTTTCGGGCCCACTCTAGTAGCAAGTTCTGGAGGAACTGGAAGTTCTGGTTGGACCGGAACTTTCGGGCCCACTCTAGTAGCAAGTTCTGGACGAACCAGAAGTTTTGGGCACACTCTAGCAGCGAGTTCTGGACGAATCGGAAGTTCCGGTTGGACCGAAAGTTCTGGGCCTGCTCTAGAGGAGGATTCTGGACGAAACGGAAGTTCCGGTCCAACCGGAACTTCCGGGCCGAAATAAATTCTATATAGAATGTTATTTTTGAAAGTTTCGATTGGACCAGAAGTTTCGAGTTTAGAAATTCCGGTTGGACCAGAACTTCTGGATCAAAATAAATTCGATACAGAAGGTTATTTTCGGAAGTTCCAGGCTTAGGCCAGAAGTTTCGGGCCAAACATGCAGATTAGATCTATTGGGCTTTAATGTTGATTAAAGGCCCATCAGAGGGCTCTATATAAGGTGAGGAGAGGAGAGGATGATCTCGTCTCTATACGTGTGGATACCGTAGAGATGCCGCTGCAATTGTGGCGCTGATCATCTCGACGTGAGGATCGCAAGGCTGCATTGTCTTCGCCACCGATGATTGGATGGAGCTTAGCAGAGTTGATCGAGGACACGCTTCCCCAACTCTTCTTCCGCTACCCTAGCGTGTCTCGCGACTAGAGGTAACGATCCATGATCCTATTACTCACATGATTCCTAGGTTGAACGGGGTAGAAAAAGTTTTGGTTTATGCTAGCGTAGCCTACCTATTCCACAACAGTGGTATTATAGCCAGATTCGTAGTGTTCGATCTGGATCATGCACATATAAGTGATATGTGATGGAAATAGATTAGATCTATTGTTCTTGCGTCGGATTTTTGGAAGTTCCGGTCTCCAGCCGAAACTTTCGGGCTGAAATAATCCTGATACAGAATGTCATTTTCGAAAGTTTCAGTTGGACTGGAAGTTTCGAACAGAAATAAATTCTGTACAGAAGGTTATTTTCGAAAGTTCCGGGCCTTGAACTGGAAGTTCCGGGCCAAAATAAATTCGATGTAGAAGGGTGATTCTGGAAGTTCCAGGCCTTAAGCCGGAAGTTTCGGATCCACTTTTCAGTCACACATAGATTCGACGCCTAACTTGTTGTTTGCAGAGAATGTTGTGACTAGTATGGTCTTGTGATGTATATGATGCATGTATGTAATTTTCATGGCCTGCGTGTCATGGTTAATTATAGCTCAAGGCTGTTCTATTGTTATACGACATGCGTGTCGATATGTGATGCTTTTTCTCATGTAATTTATATAGTGCTATTAGATGTAATAGACTGATACAAGATCATGGAGACTTGAAGCGTGATGACCCGAAGGATAGGAACTATGGAGATGGAGATCACCATGTGAGAAGGGATATACTATATCACAGTTAATATGATTGCCTATGATGTTTACTTATATTCCTGTCATACTATTCTATCATGTTTTGTATGTGGTAGGCATCGTTACCATGTTAGAATAGTTTCCCTTAGCAAATTAAGAGTCATTGATGCCCTTTCCAATAGTTGCACCTATAAAGGTTTTTTGATCATTGTATGGTAGGTCTGATAAAGCAGAGTGACATCTTTTATCTTAACCAGTTAGGGTGGATGTCGGACATCCACAAGCATAATATTGGTTTGCTTAACAAAGCTATCAAAATGGTTTTAGGCTTTGGGGCATAGAGTTGGGCTTCGAGGCATTGGATGCCACCCCAACAAACAAGAGTCACATAGGGATGTGATTAGCAAAGTGTTGCTTACCTATGTCACTAATTTTCTAGCAGTGATACCAAAGCTCACTAGAAGTTAGTTGGATATGGATCTTGTCCCACTACATGTCGTAAGAGGAAAAATGATTATGTATCATATAGTGGAGTATCTTTTATTTAATAGAAGATTCACATAGCATAGTGCTGAAACTTGCATTTTGGTGTAGATCATGGCACCTACTACTAGCAACACTTCTAGTTTTAATTTGTGATCAATTCTTGAAAAGGAAAAGTTTTCTAGAATAAACTTTATTGATTGGCATAGAAACTTGAGAATTATTCTCAAACAAGAGAAAAATGAATATGTTCTAGAGGA
The DNA here is from genome assembly GCA_000418225.1 of Zizania latifolia. Lineage (NCBI taxonomy): Eukaryota > Viridiplantae > Streptophyta > Magnoliopsida > Poales > Poaceae > Zizania > Zizania latifolia. The sequence continues at coordinate 227,588 of KE371507.1, read as the reverse complement.
GCCCCATCCTGATGAACCAGCTGATAATGCATCTGTCGTGGATCGAAGGGCTTATGAGAAGCACGCCAATGATTCAATTGATGTTAGCTGTCTCATGCTTGCCTGTATGTCCTTTGAGCTTCAGAAGCAATATGAGAACTGGGATGCCTACGATATGATCGTGGGATTCAAAGGGATGTTTGAGAACCAAGGTCGGGCCGAGAGGTACAATACCTCAAAGTCCTTGTTTACGTGCAGGTTGGCAGAAGGCAATCCAGTCAGTCCTCATGTGATCAAGATGATTGGTTACATTGAGAGCCTGAAAAAATTTGGTTTTTCCCTTGGCCAAGAGTTGGCTACGGATGTGATTCTCTAGTCGCTCCCTACGAACTTTGAGCCGTTCATCTTAAACTTTCATATAAACAGCATAGTGAAAAGCTTGGCTGAATTGTATGGAATGCTAAAGACTACTGAGGAAAGCATTAAGAAAAGCTCTAGTCATGTGATGATAGTTCAAGACTATAGGAAAAAATTAATTTGAAATCTCTCACCGATCAATTGTAGCTCTGATATTACTCGATGAGATGATAAGATGATTGATAGAAGGAGAAAACATTGATAATCTAACTACAACCTTTTAGGGATATTGCGCCTTAACAATCGCTACACTAACTCCAAAGGTTGTTCGTGATCTCGACGGAGTACGATCAACCAAACCACGAGGGTCTTTGTTCCTGCAAGCAATCGAGAACTAGCAAGAACAAGATGAACAAACACTCACAGATTTTTCGCAGGGATACAGAAGGTGGAGTTCTAGAACAGCAAAACGGTGATCTAACCGACCACGGCTTCAACTAGCAAAATAGTGATGCTAAACTTTGATTTAACCAAAAATTATCATACAACTGAGGTCTCTAGGGTGTTTATAGCCTATGGGACGTCACCCAATGTTTAGAAACTTATTACATATGAAAACTATTGATTATTTTCTAAACAAACTCTGACTGGAAAAAAGAAACATATTTAATATGACAATTCTTCTGCCCTGGCTGGGATTTTTCTGTAGAAAAATATATTCTTTGCCAATTAGACGTTTCTAGCTTTCCAACAAGTACCCAATTGCTTAGCTCATGTGTATGCAATCCTAAAAACGCTTTCATCTAGTAATTTAATTGTCACACGTGGGCTTGAGTGTTGGTCCTTGTATTTCTATTGGATCTAGTTCTAATACATTGGACTTAGAATTAACTGTGTTAAAGATGTCCTCATCAGAGCAGCACCAAGCCATTAACCATGCAACAAATGCCAATGATATCATTTCGGTTTCCAATAATGGTTAGTTGTGAGAAAAATGTGCATATAAGATGAACCAGTGCTCCGATTACAATGTTTAGCCACAGATAAGCTTTCCACGGATCTGGCCCTATCCTTGAATTTAATCCGAGCACTCACTTATCAATGAAATAAAGTGATGACTAGAAACTGTTAGAGGTTTTATTTGTTTTAATTAGAGTATTATGCACGCATTAAGCCAATTTAAAACTATCAGATGCCATCTCTCCTGTACATAGGAGTATTCTCCTCCGTAACAGCATAGTGGTAGTCTTAACCAAATACAATATGTTGTATGTATTTTCTTGAGTATTCTAGCCACAGGCTGAATCATATGTGAGATTGTGCATTCCTTCCCATTATTCTTGCAAGCTCTTTATGATTACAGCGAGGATAGTAATTCGCTGGACTTAACTGAATGGACAACATGAGGTTGGACGAACTCCGTGCTGCAGGTTGTTGCACATGCAACGGTTGGCTGTATAAGACTCGTTAGTTTTTACGAGTATCTTCGATTCTACGCCATGAAGGTTGGATGCACTCTCGTATCGGACGTTTTGTAGGGATTGCAAGTGATTTTTAATAGGTCTATTCGCTTTCTCGATAGTTTGGGCTAATTTTTTTGCCTTACATCTACAAGACGAAGGCTTCATTTGGGATTTTTTAACAGCTACAGTTAATCTCAAAATTTCCTGACTAAAATTTTCTTCCAAACCGTAAAACGCATTAGCTAAAATATACATGAATTAACTAAATCTAAAAACTGAAAAACATTAACTTATTCAGATTCTTAGTGACTAAATAAAAATCTTAAACTCACCAAACACGTTGCTAGCAAATGGCACAGACGGATCAACGACTTATACAAATATGCACAGGTGAATATTCAAGTGGCAGGTTTGAAGAAACATATATAACAAATTAAGAGAGCTAGCTAGCTACATCAAGCAACTTGAAGCTGTCAGAGAGTGCTAATAATGTAACTGTACTTAGCGACCAAATCAGTTATGAAGTTCTGAACTGTGTGTGCATGCCGCCTTAGGTCGAGCACCATGCATGCATGGTTTCTTCAGTTAATCCAGCCAGCCAATCTGCTCCAAGCTAATTGCCGCTAAGTTTTCCTCGTGTAATTAATACTTGTGATTGTTTTGTGACGGATTCACACGTCTTATCTGACAATCTGAGGGCAGCGGCATGTAATATATCTTGAATCATTGGCCATCTTCTCCGTCCTTGATTAGGTTGCAGATGTCCGAGCACTCCAGCAGGCTGCATGTAGAAGATGAACAGTCATCTAGATGTGTGTACTCGTTTTTTCATGTGAGCGGAGCTGATGAGGATTAATTTGTGTGCAAATCGAGAAAGGAGAATTGCGCGAACGTACCAGTATTGCCGGCTGCGGAAATCCTCCTTGAACACCACCAGTGGTCTGAAGCATCGATCGATCCATCCATGGACAGAACAGAACGAGAATTGATTGGGGAGATCATATCAGATCAGCAGCAGCAACTCATCGTTAACTCAGCGTGATTAATTGAGATCAGCGAGAGAATACGGTCGATTAATTAAATTTGATACCTCCTGACGTTGAAGGGCCCGTCGATGCCGGGGGAGCCGGCGCCGCCGAGGATGCAGGTGCTGACGCACTTGGAGGTGCACCGCATCGCGCTCGCCGACTTGGGGTGCTTTATCTTCTCCGCCTGCTTGTCCTCCCCGGACAGCGTCGGCGGCACGTTGCACAGCGTGCTGGAGCCACCGTCCGCCTCCTGACGCGGCGCCGAAGACGACGACACCGCGAGCACGGCGGCCAGCGCGACCACCGCCGGCGCCTGCAGCATCCTGATCAGGCCGGACCCGGACCGCGCCACCTTCCTTCCGCCGCCGTGCTGGTGGCTCGGCCTCACCGTCGCCGGCGCCCCAAGCTTCGGCTGCATTCTGTCAGTTTCGTCTGCCTACCTCTCGAGCCCCAAGCCGGGGGCCATGGGAGAGGCTCGGAGCAAAGCAAACGTCGACGACGACGACGTGGTAGCGAGGCAGTACCTAATGGTTCGTGACCCGGGCCCACCAGGATCCAGTGGGCCCCACCTTACACACATTCTGTGGATGGAGATGGCAGCTGAGGCATTCCCCAACTGTGGATAGCCTCAAGCTTTGCAGCCTACGTGGACTCTTCCCCGCCGAACTGCATGTCTGCTTTGTTCCTTGTTACCTTGGGCTGAATTGGGCCGATTGGGTTATTTTTATCATTCTTTTCTGTTTTTTCCCATAAAAAGAGCCACTCCGATGCAGCAGTAATCTATTTTTGTTTGACCTTAGGTGGCGTTTCGTTCTAGTAACGAGGTGTGACGGGACGGAACGGTCCTGTTTTTTATGGTATTTGTTTCGGAGTCAGTGGGACGGAGACGTCCTACTAGAGAATACCTCCAATATTCCGGACGAGCTCATCCCAAAAAAAGGGCGGACGAGCTCATCCCACCTCACGCGCGGAGGCTCCAGGGTAGAGGCTCTGGCGCACGTTGTGGGCGAGGCGGCGATGGTCAGGCGATCGGACGAGCGACGGTGACGGTCCGGCGAGCGACGGTGACAGTCCGACGGCATCGGACGAGGCGGGAGGGTGGCGGAGAGCAGAGGCTCCGAGGCGGGGCGGAGGCGCCGGAGTCGGGGCGAAGGAGCCAGAGCGGGGCGGAGTCTCTAGCGCACGTTGTGGGCGAGGCAAAGGCGGTCCGGTGGGTGACGGCGATGGTCCGGCGGCGTCAAGCAAGGCAGAGGCTCCGGGATGGAGGCTCTAGGGACAGGCAGAGGTTTCAAGACGGGCCGGAGGTTTCAGGGCGGAGGCTCCAAGGACAGGCCAGAGGTTCTAGGGTGGGGCGGAGGTTATGGGGTGGGGTTTCATTTCTCTCAACCCACCAACCAAACACAAAACTGAGACATCATCATCTCTCGCAACCAAACACGAGATGAAACGATCACATTCCACTTTGTCTCTAAACTAAATGGAACCTTAGATTTTTAACAATACCACTATCTAAATTCATTGTATAATGAAATATCTATTTCTAACAATTCCTATTTTGTATTTTAGGAATCTGGTATTTTCACAAAACCAGATTGAGAAACTGATCCGTTTTATTTAACTTTTAGATTTTTAGATGAGACGACGGCGAAAAAACCTAAAGAAACACACCCTCATCTATTGGGCCTCCATATATACGAGACCTCCTAAAAAACCTTTTGGGAAGAGACCTGATGAGCGAAATGATGTGCGGTTGTGTTCAATCGCGTGGCTGCAAAGGAAACTGAAACTGAATCTTGGAGATGGCCTCTGCCTCACGCCGAAGCTGTGCAGTTCTGTACTGTCAATGCACGCATGTATCTCTACCATCTGTAGTACGGCAGTGCACACACACAACATCAGTACATAACAATGTCGCGTGTAGGTAGGTCGTGGACCGATCATAGACTCCAAGAATCTCATTTCTTCTTGCCAGTCAAGCATCCATCCTCACCTGGCTCTGAAGCAACAGCCAACAATGTCCAGATTATAGTATATGGTACAACTTTGCCGCCTTATTTGAGACAGCTTAAAATAATCTAGATTGTAAGATAATCTTAATTATTGGATCATCCGGCTGTCTAAGTAATTTGTTGATCGAATAATTTAAAGCGTATGATGAACTTGATTATTGATGTTGATTATTTTATGTTAAGAGTAAAAGGAATTGAATGCACTCAACTGAACGATAGACTTTCGATAAACTCCACACTTCACAAACCCTAAACCCTAAAAACCGAGCAGTTTTTATGAAAACCGAAATGCAATGTAAACATGGCAGGACTGGCAGAAAGACGGGGTACGACCGTCTCCTGCTCTCCACTTTTTGCAAAGATATGAACCATTTAATTATATGCGATGATTCCGGCAGGACGGCGGTGGAATTATTTATTTGTGTGGGTGGCGGCATGGGACGCAATGGCAACTTTGCAAGAACACACGAGATTGACGAGGCGAGGAACTGGGAGGCCAGGCCAGCTATCCAAAGGCAAAGCACACGTACTAGTAGTACACTAGTGGCTTATACTAATTGATTGGAGAGGTTGCGAGCGAAGGAGTAAGTACGCTAGCTTTCGGGGCAGCTGCCAACCGTTGCTGGAACATTCGCAGATGGAGCGCGCATGTTCACCACCTCGCTCTGCCCGTAATCTATGGATTACTTGCCTTCTACTCCTCTCGAATCGAATCGAATCACACTCGAGTATGCGTCGTGCTGTACTGCGCCATGACGAACGTGTGTAGGCGCACGTACCTGCCGGCTCTGTGCAAACTGCGCTGAACAACAACGCACGCACTTCTTTTTTCCCCTGCTCCAATTCCCTGTTTGTTAGCTTCTATGGTGGTTTCTTGTGAATGCCAGATATTGGGGCATCTGAAAAATGGATGAATTATGCATGCATTGCCGCATTGGGATGACAGAGTTTTGGGCGCAGGCCCGTCACTGGGCATACATGAGGTGCCCGATCACCTAGTTCTTAAGTTAGGTTAATATCCTGGTTATATTTTTAGATAGACTGTAATTTGTTTTTCATAATATACATTAAGTTATTAAGTCACAAAACATGTTTTATTTATTTTACATTTTGTTTTTTATTGTCGTGTTTAAAACCACTACATACGTAGCTATAAAAATAACTATCAAATCTTTTTTCATCCTTATTTAGAGTTTGTTACATCGTCCTAAATTTTTCATGCCTTTTTTAAGACGGCTCTGTTGGGCGGTTAGCTGTCGAGAGAGGAGGAGAGATTTATTTACGCGCAGGACGCAGTCAATTCGCCCCAACGATCGACAAAATTGGGGGACAAGCCGGAAATGGGCAGTACTCACGCTGCATGCATCTGCAACAGCAGCCAGCGTGAGACAGGCAGTGCAGCGAGCTAGCTGTAATGTATGTAATAAGAGAAGAGTGGACCAAAAGTTGAAAACGCGTGTTCGCTTTATGCGTGGTAGGAGAAACTAGAAAGTGAGATAGATGGATGCAAGTGGCGAGAGGCAGGCAGCGCGCGTGGTCGAGTATGGCGGTACAGCTTGCTAGAGGTTGCTGTTGCATGCTGCGCGGGCGCCCGGCTGGGTTGAGTTACAATCTGCATTGCTCCGACGGCGGTCAATTAGACGTAAAAACAGAGTAAAAACAGACGAAAATAAGTGTTATTATATCTATTTTTGCATTTTTTAACAGAGATAGAAACGAATACGAATTTTCCAAAAATAGATAAATATAGATAATACTAAAAACGAATATGGACCGAATAAGTAGCGGATACGAATACAGAACCGAATATCTATCCGAATAAAAAACTCTCTTCATATATGAAAAAAAGTTTCAATTTACATACATATTAATAAATAATAAATATATATAATAAAGTAAAAACATGTTTTATAGAAAGTTTCGGTTCTAATGAACATATATCATTTATTTATAGCAAATAATTATATATTAATTTATTTTAAATTATTTAATATTTTACAAATAGAAGATACTTCAAAGTTTTATATAATTTGAAAAAGTGTAAACTAATATTTTATATATTGTAGTAAAAAAGGTAAAACAGAAACTTTCCGTTTTTGTTATACGGAATATTTTTTATCCATTTCTATTGAAATCACTGTTTCATTTCTACCTCTGTTTCCGAATAAAAAATCCGTTTCCGTTTCGTTCTAAGGTATTCCGTTTATGTTTATGTATGACCCTTTTTGTTTCCGTTTATGTTTATGTATGACCCTTTTTGTTTCCGTTTTTTGAAACGGACATAACATTTTCGCCCTGTTTTCATTCCTACTATCAATTTTGCTTCTCGACAGGTATCCAATCTAATTGGTATGTATTCAGATGTAAATTTATATCTATGAATTCAGATAATTGGGTAGATTTTTGAATTGTACATAGGTTTGATTTGAATCTCATGGATCTACTCGATTAATAATAAAATTTTCTTTACTTTTTTTTGCTATGGTACATGTTGAAGCAAGTATCCGATCTAATCAGTATGTATTCAGGTGTAAAATTGTATCTACGGATTCAGATAATTGGGTAGGTTTGGATTAGACATAGATTTAGTTTGAATCTCACGGATTTGTCCAAATAATAATTTTTTCTTTCTTTTTCTTCTGCTATTGATACATGTTGAACTTGTAGGTTTTTCGTTTGGTTTTGATACCAGTGAGTTTAGGAATATATTTGGTTTAAAACTTATGAGTTTAGGAGTAGTTTTTATTGAATTTTGTACCTGATGTCATCCTTATCTCCTTCTGGCTCATCATTCCAATCCACCCATCCCCATACGGGATACCTACAAACCCGAGCATGATCAATGCAAACATCAAAACGTAAGCTTGCAAGCTTGATCCATCGATCACGCTTGCTCTTGCACATGTATTTGTATGTGCATCTACCAAACTATTCCCTCTCTCAGAATAGAGTCATTTCTAGGCAAATACACATTTACCAAGCAAGGTGTTGAAATGGCTAAACTACCCTTCGCGTCACGCACAGCACTGTCGC